>JAULUF010000035.1:25930000-26440000 GCA_031834385.1 Semotilus atromaculatus | reverse complement strand
GTCTGTGTGTGAGCCCTGTAATGAACTGGTCATCAATTCAGGGTGTTTCCCCCCCTGTGGCCCAAGATACTTGGTTAGGCTTCAGCTCCCTGCAACCTGAATAAGGATAAAGTGGATTGGAGGATGGATCCAATTATTTTTTTAAAACATTTGTGGTAAAGAACTTTATTTATTTGGCCTGAGTTTGTTTATGCACTCTTAAGTATCTCTACACTCTCTCCAGGTCGCACTGAGGTCTGATCGGACAAACAGGAAATGACACTTTGGCACAAATTTGAAGCCAGACACGTGCACTTAATTCTATTGCAGGGACACCTGTGGTCTTTCTACAGGCAGTGTGTGTCTTTGTGTGAGCATACAGGTGCGTGTCTTGGTACGCTCTGAACTTTCTGCACATTCTGTCTTTGATCAAGCCCCAACAGGCTGAACACACCTTGGCCAAGAGAGGAATTCTCCTTTTTCTTCAAAGTATTTTATTCTCAATCCGTAACACTTAGCTCTCTCCTGGTTTCAGTAGGCGGGATTCATTCAGAGCATGTGGTGTCATCTTACTCACGACTCTGGAATGCCAGCTCTCTCTCTGAGAGAGAGAGAGAGAGAGAGAGAGAGAGAGAGAGAGAGAGAGAGAGAGAGAGAAAGAGAGAGAGAGTGCAGGGATGAAAGGACAGAACAAGGGAAGCCATGAGGTTTGCGTGCGCAGGGAGAGCGTGTGTTTGGTGTGAGGGGGAGTTCAAATGTAAACCCTATCGTGTATTTGAATTTGTGGCAGTGGAAAGTAAGTGATTTATTTTGTGGACAAGAGGAAGTGTATCTGGGAATCTCCCACAAGGTTTCCTCGTGGGCTGCTGGCCACAACTTCCGACAGGTCACATGCTTATAAACACAAATATGACTGATAATACATGCTTCAGAGTTTGTGTTTGTGAGTTCATAAAATGTAAGGCCTAGATTTTCCCCATAATTTAGTCTTGAAAGCATGCATAGATTATAAGAAGCAACTTTAAAATAATAAAATGTTAAAATTAATATTCCAGGCAAGAGTGCATGCACTGTGTAATATTTGTTAAGAGTATTGACCGCCAAATGTCTAACAACCAAATGAAATGGACAAAATCAGAGAACACATTTTGTATGATAATACACTGTAAAAAGGATAGGAAATTTCTTTTAAATTAAATGGTTTACAGTATATACGGCCAAAAAAAAAAAAAGTCTGTATTGTCTATATTGGATCGTTATTGCAGTGATTATTATGTTTCCAGCATGTGATATGTTTGGTAACGTTAGTTCTTCTAACCTAGTTCTTCGTTTAAGAAATGAAAGCTACATACTATATATATGGTGTCATTTAAATTAGATGATATGATGCCTGAAACAAACAAGTTCTGGCACCACAGCTGCCAATTATTATAATTTTTTACCCTACAATACAGATATAAAATATATATAGATATAAAAGAGTGCAATTTTTTTTTACAGAGTACCACATTTACTATTTATTATTTTAATATTCCTATAGTATTGCATTTTTTGCAGAAATGATTGTAATAGTAATGCTGATGAAAAACTGACGGAACAATGTTTCTTCCTTTACCTGTTGACCAGGTAATTTTCCATGACTATTGATGATCTGGTCATTTCCCCTTATTTAATTTTCATCCAAAATTAAGCTATAATGCATTAGATTGACAAAACATGGTATTTCCTCTTAAAGCTCACTCATTATGTAATCTTTTAGAATGTGCCAGTGCCATGTTTTGTGAAAATTACATTAAAAAGCGTAACATATTCAGTTGTGGATCTACAATAAGATGTCTGATCTGGCCCCTTTAAATCACATTCAATAATGAAGCTAGAGTAGTTATATAATAATTTGATGAAACACATCTGAATTTGCTCACGGAAAATGAAAGTGAAGAACAACACAAAGCATTATTGTGATTATTGTAACTTTATTCATATGAACATCATACCTCATACATTTTCATATTTATAATGCCCATAAATGATCTTATGATAGTGTTAATATTACAATGATTATCTCTAAGACTTTAATAATAAACTCAAAATTGTAGAGTAGTTATAGAAAAGTATTTCTGGTCTAATATTTCAATCAAATCAGTTTTTTGAAGAGCCATATCAGTGTGTTTATGCATTTATACATGCTATGTACAACCCATGTGTGTCATATAAATCATATTTCTTGTTTGAGTATTGTTCTTTCAGAGGTGGCACAGAGAAAAAACTGTATTTTGAACCAAGTTTGTGAGACCACAGCTCATTAGAACTAATAATATTACAAGAAGACAATGAAAAAAGTAAAGAATTTAAGATGCAAATGTCAGTTTATTTTCACAAGGCAATAGGAAATAAATAAGTAAATAACAATAAATAAATAACATCAAATAAATAGCTACAGCAAATAGTTCTTCATATAACGCATAAAATGATCAATGTGAGATTCAAGTATTTCTGCGAGCTGCAGCGTTCAGCAACACAAATGTTCATTGTGACACTCTCATTAGTTTAAACATATAACAGGTCTACTTGTGAGGCTACAAGGTAAATCTATACACTTCAAGTGAAACATTTTCAAGTAAATCTAAATGAGCCATTCAAGTTTCATTCCATTATAAGTTTGTTCGTCATTCAAGTCCATTGAATGTCTTCTCAGATTGTGTTTTTCATCACGCTGTGAGGTCCAGCTGGACCAGATGACTTCTCCAGGCACCACTAGGAACCACAGGAGCCTATTTCTCTTCTCCAAGAAGGTTCAAAGTCATTGACTTGTCTTGGTTAGTCCACAAACTTGATTCTAAGTTCATTCAGTTCTCTGTGCCGAGTCTATGATACACAGGGTAGAGAAGGGCCACCACGTATCCGTTCCTCCGGCTCTGCTGGTAGAGAGTGGTTAAGTCTTCCTCCAAGCTTGAGCTTGGGCATGTAGTGTTCAGGAGCCAAGAGCTCTCCTTCTTCTCCTCTGCCTCGCTGCAGGACTGGCTGAAGTCCTCAGGGAACTTGCCCATCATCTGTCTGGCTTGCTCCTCAGCAGACTGGAAAGGGAGGACATTGTACGCTGTGGCATCGGTGAAGGTTGGTGCTTCACTCTGCATCGTCTCAACGGATCCCTCCTCCGTGTAGATCTGCAGGAACACCACCAGGCACAGGGCGATCAGCCAGCGTTTGGCTGGGCTCTTCTCGGCCGGTGGGAGATATTTGCGCACTTTGGGGGGGTACATGACGCGGGTGTTTCTTTTGCGCGGGCGTTGCGGAGCTCCGCGGGGATTGAACGCCTGCCGCTGCGGCTCCGGGATCCGCTCGAAAGTGAAGATTTCCGGCTCGGTGTTGCGCGGCTCCATCGCTCTGAAGCCGAACTGTTGCTGCGGCTGGAAGAAAGCGTTTGTCGGTAATGAGAGGACCATGCTGTCTGATCTGGAGAACATTGTTAGTTCAGGTCAGTTCCAGTAGGCTATATTCGTTGCTTGCTCTGTGTCTCTGGTTCTCAAAAGTGACTTTTCTAACTTCAGCGTGAGGTTTTATACTGTATATTTTGCTTTTAAGAGACGCCCATAGAAATGGCCACACCCTTCATTCGAGACGGAAAATACATTTTGACTCGCAAAAAAAAATCCCACGTTTCATCTTAAGATATGATCTCAACAATATGACTACAGCTAATATAGCCTACTCGAAGGAGCAAAGTATGCTTGACCTCAGATAGTTCAGTAAAAAAGATGATATAAAAACAAACAAGATACACTTTCAAACTGTATTTTAAATTTTTAAACAAGAAATATATTTTCATGTAGTCTTTTTATTTATTTAGCTATTTAAAACTTTATTTTTTAAATGTGTGAGTTAGCCTATACATCAATGAGTAGACTGTGGACTTTTAATACGTTCTATTTATATACATCAGTTAAACCATGGAATGTGTGGAACACCTCAAAAGGTGTGTAGGCCTAATCTTACGTTTGATACCATGCTCAGACAAGCCGTTAAAAAAAAAAAAAAAGGATATAAGTAGGATATCTAAATCTAAGTGATTTAAAAATAATTAGTCCTATACATTTTTGTAATGTTCTTTCAACATAACCTAAGCATAAAGAATATCAAAATTAGTTTTAATACGAAAACTATGTTAATCATAAAAGAGGTGTATTACATTAATTTGCTTAATAGAGCATCACATCATTCAGCCATATATGCACCATTTGAACAGGTGACTTAATATTAACAATTGTGATGGCAAAATATTAATATTTTAATCGATTTATCTATTTAATTTTGCATTAATGTATTGAATTCAACATAAAATAGATGCAATTTTATTTAATCTTTAAATTTACCGGATTAATTAGTGGTTTTGCAGTTTTAGATTTATGGGTGTAATAATTTCTTTATGTAATATCCTTTCATTCAGTATAACTGATATAAAAGCAACATGTCCAAAAGCATATTAGTGTATCTTTTTTTAATTGTCAACATATTCTAAAAAAACACGGGCAGAAAGAAACAACTTAATAACAGCAGCTTTTCACATAAACCTTATTATTACCGTATGAGTTGTCAGTCACTGTACAGCCATGTAAAAAAAAAAAATATATCAAAGTTGTTAATAAAATTAAGTAGGCCTATGTTTACAAGAAAATACAATTTTAGTCTTTCCAATTTAAAATTCCACATTTAAATTGATAGTTCACCCATAAATCTAAATTCTGTCATATCTCCTTTAAGTTATTCTAAACCTGTATGAGTTTCTTTATTCTGTTGAACACAAAAGAAGATATTTTGAAGAATGTGGGGGTTTTTTCCCTACTTTGGAAGTCTTCGGGGACCAGCAACTGTTTGGTTACCGACATTCTTCAAAATATCTTCTTTTGTGTTCAACAGAACAAAGAAATGTATACAGGTTTAGAATAACATGAGGGTGAGTAAATTATGACAAAATGTTTATTTTTGGTTGAATTATCCCTTAAAGTCAACGTGTCACTTGCGGTTTCTTTGTAATTATTTGTGGAATTTCAAAGTAAATCTTACAACATTTATTTGCAATATAGAATCATTGGCTCAAGAATGCTGAAGCATGCACTGTAGCTTCTCACTTCCTCTGAAAATTACAATTGGTGATGTCGGCAGTGACACAATTGTGTGATTTCTCAAGACTTAAAAATAAATGTTTGGTCAAGCATGTATACTGGCAGCATAGTTTAGTCTATAACTTGCCTTCCATTTGTGATCTCAGGAAAACCAAAGAAGCCTATAGTTCAGACATACAGGTTTTTTTTGTAGATTTGTTTTAGCTTGCAGCTGATGGCTAGTTGGTTGGTATACAGTTCACTTGAGATGCACGACAACATCTAAATGGCCTGCACTTTTAGGAGGAATCCTTGTGACCACAAATGGACTAATTCCCCCGTGTGTCTGTCATCAGCTTCTTCGTGATAGGAACGAGCGCTTCCGTCCAATCAAACGGCAGCATTTTTATTTCTCACCCTCTGTGGGTTCTGTTTCGTCGGTGAGCACGAGCGGTGGAATGCCGGCTGCGGGTGAAGCCTCAGGTCTGGAATCCCTGCCTCGGGCCTGGCATGTTTACTTTAGGAAGGGCTGCATGGGCTTTGCGTCACCTTGCTAAAATTAACGCTCAAGCACACACAGGTATGAGAGTGAATGCTCTCGTGGGTGTGCATTTTGAGCGGTATGACTTATGGTTTCAGTGGTGTGGAGCAATGCAGCTTGGAATGTGGTGACATTAACATTGTACTTGCTTCTTCAAGCTAAACGTGTCTGATCTTAAAACATGCATTTAATCATTAAAGTAGATTAGTGCAATTCTGTTATCTCTAAACAGGAGGTCAACAGTATTACGGCTGCATCAGTCACTTGCAGATTCATCTGGAGCTCTCATGGATGGAGTTTATAGGAATGTATCATAATTTTATACGCATTTTTTTGGACACTTTTTTAGCAAGTAAAAGGCCTAAAATGTCCCACTTCAGGTCATGGTTCACTTGTCTTTTTTACTGTGAAATTTTTATGCATTTTTTAAGTAAACGTAAGAATATTTTTTTTATGGTTAGTAATATGAACACTTACTGTAATGAAGCACTTAGATTTACTTGATTAACCATGCTAAAATATGATACATCAGGTTTTTGAGGAACATTTATTTCGTCCTTTCTCAATTCCCCCACAGTAAAAACTACAGAGCTTTGATCATAAAACTAAGCATTTAAATATCATCTTAATAAGATATATTATTGGGAGATATAGAGTGACAACTGATATTTATGTGCATTTTATGTAGCCCAAATAGTCTATACTGTTATACAAATTTTAACAATCGAGTATTTGGGCCTCTGAATAAAACTGTATAGAGCTTCATAAATCTGAGCCACAAAAGCCTGATGTATCAAATATGATACTCAACAAAAACACATATGGAAACTTTCCTATGTCAGGCTTTAAAAGGGTTCATCTGGTCTGACTGTAGACTGTTGATTCTCAGTAATAGAAGGGAACAGTTCTCATGACCATGTTTGACTGAGCTTGTGTTTTTGCAATGGCAACAGATGCAACTTGACAGGCAGAACAGCGTGCATCAGAGTTCTTGGTTTGTTAGCGAGATGTGGGTCATTGTTCTATGGTAATTCTCATTATAGTGTTTCAATCATGCCAAGTGTCTACGTGCTGACTATCATGACAGATTAACCTCATTCAACTGCAGTGCCGCTCTTTAAAGACAGGGGGCAGACGGTTTCACTTTCATACAGACAACACTTGTATTTACTGTGTGACTCAACTATATTTGACATTGTATAGACTTTTATTGATTTGGCAGAGGATTTTATGCAAGCAGACTTAAAGGGATAGTTCATCCAAAAAATGAAAATTAGCCCATGATTTACTCACCCTCAAGTCATCCTAGTGTATATTCTTCTTTTAGACTAATACAGTCAGAAGGCCTTTATTAACACCCCAGCCGTGTGCAGCACGTTTATGATGGATAGATGCACTTTTATGATGGATAGATGCACTTTTATGGACTACAAAACAGAAACGGCCATTCACTGCCATTATAAAGCTTGGAAGAGCCAGGACATTTTTTAATAGGCCTATAACTCCGATTGTATTCGTCTGAAAGAAGAATTTCATGTACACTAGGATGGCTTGAGGGGGAGTAAATCGTGGTCTAATTTTCATTTTCGGGTGAACTATCCCTTTAAAGTGCATTCATTTTAATAGTGCGTTGCATGGAAATAGTTTACTTACAGTCAAATAGTTTCAAGTTTAATCTCATAAAAACATGACATGACATAACTAAAATGCTAAATTTAGCTTAAAAGTGCTAAAGAACACACAGTGGAATGTCTCTAAAGCCTTAATTAGAAACGCATGTATTTATAGTTTGGAATGCTTCCTCTTGTGTGGGAATAACAATGCCTGACCTTTTCTAAATAATTCAATTGTCAAAATAGGTGTGAGAGACTGACAGCGTCATGTGGATTAAAGCAACGCGCTTCTGAAGAATTGAAGCGGTCTACATATCTAAACGCTATGCAATTAACCATCAGCTCAAGTCTGCAATATAAGACGAGGGTGGATCAAGCACTTACGTAATTAGCAAACACTTTTATTCAAAGTACTTTCACAGTGCTTTCAAGGCATTCATTTGTGTGTTTTGTGGGAGTCAAACCTGTGACCTTTGTGTGGCAAATGCAATACTGCCAGTTGAGTTACAAAGTTACTTTCAACTCCGTTCAAACTCTGTTTTCAAAAATACTGTCTGTTCATTTATGATTTTAAATAATAAAGAAAGTGTATACTATTGCATAACCCCAGAGCTCATGGTCGGTCTGTCTTGAAAGCTTTATCACTAAAAATCAGTTTCTCTGTAAGGAAACGAATGAATATTACAGGAACTAGACTGTTGCATTCTGTAGAAAACAACCATCTTTCACAGACCAAATGACTAATTGTTGTGATGCACAAAGAAATTACAGGTAGTGGAATAATTGATGATGATGATGATGATGGTGGTGGTGATGAAGACATAAGCGGATGTAATGCATCACACCTGCTCAATGAGAGATGTGAAAACTTCATATGAAATGAAATCATTGCAGGTCAAGATATCTTCCTCTAGGCTATACTGTAAAACACACACGTACACATTTAAATCGTCACCCTCAGCAGGTGTTACTCTTTGTCGTTGTATATTTCAGACAGGCGTTCTTGGTTCATGGTGTTTTCACAATGATGTCACTCTGACTGATGGGTTTCAGGGAGTGAAATGTGGGACTAGAATGATTAGTCTTTTAAATTTAATTTAATTTAATTTAATTTTGTTTAATTTAATTTAATTTAATTTAATTTTCTTTTCTTTTCTTTACATTATTTTAGTATTACTTATACTGCCCTACAAAGCAAAAAGGCAGTAACTACGCAGAGTGCAGAACTGAGAAAAATGACTTTAAAGTTATCCTGTCGTTACCTTTTTTGCAGTTACTGTACAAACGACTACCATTTTTCTCCAAAACGACACACATTTGAGATAAGATGTTTTGTCACATAACAAAGGATGCCTTGAATGTCATGAAAATGATAATAACTCATTTTTGACCAAAAATGCAGTTACTGCCTTTTTGCTTTGTAGGGCAGTATAGTATTATAGGTTTTATTTTATATTATTTGATATTTAGTTACATATTAGAAAATATTTTTTAAATATTATTATTTAGATTTTATTTGCACAAAAAAGTGTTTGTTTATTTATTTACATTTGATTTTAGTGCTTCAACTTAAACTTATTGCCAAGACATCATTTCCAATTTTTTGTTTAGTTTTTAATCTGTTATGTATATTTTATTTCAGTTAATTTCAATGAACAAAATTGTTAAATAGTTTTAGTTAATAATTATAACCCGGTTAAAAAACATTTGTTTTATATATTATATATATAAAATGTATATGCATTTAAATATTATTTAATATAAAAATGTAAATATATTTATTTACATATTTTTCTATGTAAAAATGATTTGTATTATTATTGTGCTTACTTTGTATGTAAACGACAGTAAGAGATTTTTATGGAGAATTCAGTGCAGATTCACACACTGTAAAAATGAATTTTGATGATTTGTTATCACAACTTTTTATATTTTGTCAAATCAACTTAGTTCAGATAACATAATATTTTGAGTTTCTATTTATTAAACCAATCTCCTTTGTTGTATTAACTCAATTTTTTTATTTCAATAAACTCAAAATTTTAAGGCAACCAGGTAACTTACTTTTTTAAGTTAATCCAACTTTTTTTTTTTTACAGTGCACTGTCAGACAGTGGTCTCATCATTATGACACAGTGACAGTCATCATTAACAGAGAAGTGGGAATGCATTAGCTCAGATATAGGAGGGCCAGGTATCTTACGAGAAGCATCTCATTAAAATAGAAATATGTCTTTCTTAACAGATGCCTGAGGGAGGTCAGATCATGTGTGTTTATGGAAGATAGAAAGATTAAGTTTTTCAGAATGTGTGTGTGTACGTGCGCGGGGGTGTCACTGTTTATTTCTGATTAGATGATGAGAGGCACAACTGTATGAATCTTCAGCTTTAGTGATACTATAATAGCAATGCTAAGGTTGTGGGCTGGATTCCAAATAGCTCTTGGTTTTTAAAAAATGTAAAGGCTTTGATTGCAATTGGATGATTTGTATAAAAGTGTGGCAAAAGTAAAATTGTCATTACCATTATGAACATGTCTGCTCAATGTTTTCTTTTTGTAATAGATGGTAAGATTTATTTTTGGACTTTCTTTTACTTACTGTATGGCTTTGTGTGGATGGATGGATGGATGGATGGATGACTGATAGATAGATGGATGATTTTTAGATAAATAGATAGATAGATGGATGGATGGTTAGATAGATAGATGGATAGATGGATGACTGACAGATAGATAGATAGATATATTTTATAGACATTCTTGTGGATCTCTTGTATTATTCTACCTTTTTTCGAAATGCGCGTCTTGTTTGAATTTCTTGTTTAATTTGAAGATTAATTGTTAGAATTTCTTGTTTAATTGAAGATTGATTATTTTTGCACTAATAAAAAAAAAGTGAATGAAAACTAAAATTTAAACTGAAATCCATCAATCCATCTTTTTCATACATAATTTCCTGTTTTACTATATTTCCTGCTTAAAATATACATCAAATTTCATATATATATACATATAGCCTTTCATGGACTAATATTTCCATCTAGAAATGTTTAGCACTCACCAATTAGGCACTCACAAAGAAAACACACAAAGAAATATATATTTTACATATTTATTTGATTAATGATGCATATTGATGCTGGTTATAGACTTTGAAACAGTGTTTTTTAAATAGACAAAGGAGGACTCAACACACCCAGACAGCGCACTGATCATACAATCATTTATTTATTTTTTTACCATTTTTTATGCTCATGAATATCCCCCGGAAACAAAATCAATCGCACACATAGTATTACACACATTTTGCCATCAATGACAGAAGCATTCCCAGACACACACGGCTGAGTCTCAGTTCTGTAGAGCGTTTAGCGCAGTGTGCGAGGTTGTTTCTCACTCTGTGAATCATCACTTTCCCCTACGCTGAAGTGACGTAAGTGCATATCTGGTTATATCAGGTCTCGACCCCAGTGCAGCGTTTGGATGGCCACGTTCCATAAGTGCGTGAATTCCAGTCCGGCTTAGACGAGTAACGCTGCCGGTTCCTGCAGGCGGACCCCTTCTGTCCCCCAACAACAGATGGAAAAGCTCACTCAGCGAATAGACTAATCCCTGCAGACCAGCATACAGGAAGCACAGCTCAGCATGTGTGTTTGCATTCACATTCTGCTGTTGCATTTGGCACCAGTCTCAGAAACAGCTCCTCATTTCCCAACACAAGTTGCATGACTGTTCACTTCCCCAACACTGAGCCACGTCTACCTGCGAAGTTCCCTCGTGTGAGAAGGGGTTCTCCTCAAGCATGCAGGGATCGTCCTGGGCCTGCGCTCGGTCTGGGACGCCCTGAGTGTCACTGAGCCCTTCCTCCATGTAGATTTGAAGAAAGAGAAGAGCCGAAAGCAAGAGCAGCCAACGTCTGGCAGGATCTGACTCCTCTTTTGGCATGATCTTCCTCAGTCCTGGAGGGTAAAGGACCCGCCGAGCACGGGGTCTTCGGGGTTTTGGGGAGATTGAAGGCGACGTTGATGCCTTTTCTCCATCTCCAAACCTTTCCTCTCCAGGATGTTTTGAGGACGCAGAGCACATCTTTGGAGTCAAAATGTTTGGTTTCTGTCCTGCCTTTTATGTCTCCCTTTGTCTTGACTCTTCTCAGTCTTCTTTTGCTTTGAGGTTTTTCAGTAAACCAGTGTTTTTTTCCCACTTGCTACTGTCTATTCTTTCTCCTACGCTTGTTTCATTTCTCCTTTTATAGATGCACTTTGGATGGGTGTAACCTGCACACCTGAGATTCTGGGCCCGCCTTGTGTGCGGTTCATTCGTTTTTTGGGCTATTTTTAGAGGTGCACATGTTTACCCTTACGACCTCCCCTCCACCTTTGACAAGGGAAGCCCTAATGCTCCATGACATGCCTCGCATACTTGCTTGCTCATTATTTGACTTATTTATTGCAACATAGAGAAAACTTTTTAAGCATGTTGGTTCACATGCTGATTAATATCACAATATCGCAACATTTTTGTGGCTTTTCAAATTAGTGTGTTTTCAAGTTCGCCGTGGCTTGTTACCCTAAGGGGACAAACACAGTCTATACACACTGTCTGTGCAACATTCAACATTTTTAATGGAAGTTAGAGTCTCTGTCTTTGCTTTTTGGATGATTATAAAGCAAGTTGAGTTCTGTGCTGGAACAAAATGTGCAAAAGCCAGGCGGGGTAAAGTACATCATGCTTAGGTTTTCATAAATTGGTTTGGTTTAATTAAAATTTCAAGCAGTGACCTACAGTGTGGCATATGCTATAACCTATATATATATATATATATATATATATATATATATATATATAAAGTCTTCAGTGTCACATGATCCTTTAGAAATCCTTCATGCTGATTTACTGCTCATTTATTTCTTACTATTATCAAATTTATAAACAGCTCAATATTTTTGTGTGTGATACATCTTTTTAGGGTTTCTTTAGTAGTGCATTTAATTCCAATAATTCTGTTCATAACAGGATTTTTTAACCTTATAGTATTTTAATCCGTCTGGTGACATGAAAATGATGCATGAGAAGAAATACTATCCATGTGTGCTGCTGTTGCTATTTTGAGTGATAAACATAAATTTCTCAGAAAATGTTACTTAAAGTTCTCAGTGATAATGTTACAAGCCTCTAAATGGTAGTGAGCAGCCTGAGGCACAACGAAAGCAGACAGACAATCCTGGGCGTTTCTGAGATCTCATGGAGACACCTGAGGCAGAATGTTCTTTTCATTCCAGGATTCTCTTGGATTCTCTTGGATTTGTTTCTCTGTTGCCAAGAAACTTTGACAATTCACTTACATCTTAATGGTTGCTAATATTAAACACAATTATATAAAAAAATAATAATCACAGACTCCTACACAAAAGCTTGCAGATCACATTGTGTGGTAGAGTCTCACTGATAATAGACTCTTTGAACTTTACAACTGTCCTTACAATTATCACTCCCACACATACAAAACCATCCCAAATGTGCCATTAGTGTTTACCAGGATGTAGTTTCTGGGTGAGTGATGGGGTCACGCTAGCTTTTAGATGATGTCGTAGTTGTGAATGATTTCCACTTCTTGACCGGCTGTTTGTGGAGGCGTGTTTATGTAGCAGCATCACTCTCAAATGAACTTACACAAAGGTTGTGTACAAACTTGTAAGTCCCTTAGAGATGGATATACCAAACTACCCAACCTCAAAACCGATATTAAACAGTCTACAGTTATTATATGGGTTCCCGTACTTGGCCTTCACATGTCACTTTCACATTTGATTCCTTTTTTATGCACTAATTTAATGATCTTGGTCTAACAGAATGAAATTAAGGGTACACAAGATGTTCAATTCGTCTTTGAGAGATGGCCAGAGGGATTCTGAGGCCAGGTCACTATGTGATGCTGGTGGAGGAAAACCAGGTTTTCTGACCTGCTCCTCCAAAATACCCCAAAGTGGCTAAAAAATCTTCAGATCTGGTGACTGTGCAACCCGACTGTGTTGGAGATGTTCAACTTCACTTTTTAATGTTCATCAAACCATTCTGTCACAAGTCTTGCTGTGTGTATTGGCACATTATCATGCTGATACACGGCTCCAGCTTCAGGGTACAATGTTTAAAGCATTAGGTGCACATGGTCCTTCAGAATGATTTTCAGGTGTTTCAGGTGTTTCACTCTGGGCATCAACAGCCCGGGTGTTCAGACTCTTTGGGGATTCAAGCCATGTGCTCGAGACATGAAGAACAATGAGAACACTCATAAGTGTTCACACAGAACATGACAACATGAAAGCACACAGTAAAACACAAGCTGTGTGCAACACAGCACAAGACAAAACATGACATGAAAGCACGCGGCTGATGTAAACACAAACCGCGTGCTACACAAAACACAACACACGTGGACAGAAGAGTGTACGGCCCGAGCAAACACTTGTACACTTTTTACTGTACAAAATCGCTGTCAATCAAAAGGAGATGCAGTCTTTCGACAGACCCTCCAATCATCACGCAGAAGCCAGTCCAGGCCAGCCCACTCCTCCATCCACCCCAGAGACGCTGAGCGTCCGTTGGCGGGACATAATCGCAGCATTTACCCAATGACCGTCTAGTTTCAAAGCACTGAAAAAACTGTTCAAAGCAGCCCCTTATTGAAGTCAATGGACGCTCGGCTTCAACAGGGAAATGCACTGACGCTACGGGAATGTACAGTATGAGAAGGAAATCGAGTCAGCCGACCTGTTGCTGATTCTGAACGCACTCGTCTTCGAGATGGGCGTGTTCTAACACATTTTTAGTCAATAAAATGTTAACATAATAGTACACATTTGACCATAATTTTTTTGACATTATAGGGGAAGCTGAGCTTCCCTTGCAGTCTAAAGAAATCGGCACTGGTCCCGACATTTGAAACCGACATTTGGCATTGGCACGAGTGACTAAAGGTTTGGCTGTAGCATCCCGACCTTAAATATGGACTCTGTGGAGTTGGATGCGTCGACAGTTACTCCTGTTGGATGCGGTTCCTCCTATGTGAAAATATGCCGACATTACCCTCGATACACCACAAAGACTTGCTGTCTTGGTCACAGATGAGCCAGCGAGACCAACACTTTGTTGTTGCTCTTCTAAACTCTGGTATATCTCCCATTATATTGTGTGAACTACAATATTTTATGTCCAGCTGTGCTATTGCTCTGATGTTAATCCTCAAACTCTACTCCTACTGATGGAATGTAAAATTAGTGATGATTGGCCACCAGGCCGCACAAATATATAGATGCAAAACCTTCAACACTGGCCAGTGTTTCAGTTTCATTGTCCAATTAATTAATTATATTAAAATACATATTCAGAATGTACTTCTTAAGCTCAAAGCGCAGTACCTACCTCAAGATGCTACATGGTCTTATAAACAGCCTGCTGTACATAAACAGAATGAGCTTGGTTCAAGATGATCAATCACAAAACATACTAGATGTTTACATATTCTTTGAACAAGTAAGTGGTGCTAGCCCGGGCAAAAAAACACTGCTATGGAGTTGTTTGTGGTTGTCAAGACATTGCTTACCAGTTGCTAAGGTGTTCTTAGTGTTTTTTGTGTGTGTTGCTAAGCGGTTCTCTGTGGTTGCTTCATGACCCAACTTAAAAGAGCCCATCCCCACGTTTCTATATGATATTCCGGTTGCTAAATATGCCTTGGGACCCTCTTTAAGTGTTAGTACACTCAAAAGTTCCAAAAGATGGTTTTCGCTGCAATGGTATATAAGAATTTTTTTGGGGTATTAAGAACCTTTTGTGGAGTGGAAAGTTTCCATGGATGTTAAAGGTCCTTCGTGGAACCATCAATGCTTTTAACCCTAAAACAGGGAACGTGACTCACGAGTCACATTGGTTTTATTGTCTTTTTTGGGGAATAAGAACGATTTTTTCATCAAATCCTTTTATCACTTATGACAGCCTGGCCTGTCTTAAGTATGCTGGTCACATGTCTTGCTTCAAGTTTTTTTGTGATCAATTAGTCAGCCTGACCTAATCCAACATGGCTGCCAGTGGTGCAGAATATTCAGATTTTGAGATAAGTAAATATATATTGAACTTACTTTTCTTCTGAAAAAAACATTAACTACTTTTGTTTTTTAACTACTAACATTAATTGTGAACATTGTCTTAAGGTGCTGAAGGAGAAAATTAAGTAATATGTTGCTCATGTTGTTATTTAGCACGTTTTGAAATGTATGTGACTCCTGAGTCACGTTGCCTGTTTAGGGTATAAAAAAGGGATTAACCCAATAACGGTGACCATTCTTTGTATTTTGAGTTAAAATTTTTACAAATTACAAAATTTACAGGTTAAACTGATATTAGTATAGGTGACTATATCTTAGTATTTTTACTAGAATTTTTTGCAGCAAAAAAAAAATAAAAAAATAAAAAAAGATTCCATCACCCCCTTTTTGAGAATGGATGTTAAAATTTCACTATTCAAACTTAAATGATTGTAATTCAAGAATGCTTTGGAATATAGAACTAAGTTTGGTTTTAAAGAAAACAGTCAGCAGATTATTGCTGAAGTGAAAGCAAAATCTATGAAAGTTTCAAAAAATGAAAGTATAAAAAAGGTTGTGGAAGTTTAAACTTACAGTAAATAAAATATACTGTACTTAATATTTTTTCTTTTTTATAAAATATATTTGACAAAATATTTTTTACTATAAAATTACTATAAAATCAAAGCCATATATCTAACCAAGTTGTGTTCCAAATTTGAAGTTGATATCACAAAAATGTAAGTTTTTGTTAGGCATAATGCCAAAAATAGCCACCGGGTGACATACATTCCATTACATTTTTTTTGTGTGCATTCTGCCATAACAAATTAATACATTTCTGTCCAAATATTACTTCTGTCACAAAATATGGAACCTTGAGACTCAGACCTTTCTGACAATATGTGTTTTGTCAAGATTAGAAAAGGTTTTGATCATATATTATGATACTTAACGATGCCCAAAAGGGGAGGAGCCCGATAAAAGAATTCTAGAGTACCGTGTGTATGTTAACGCAACGTCCAATTTCGAAACGGTTTTCACAGGTTTTGAGTCCGTAAGCTTTCGAATGATATATAATTTGTCAACATTAGATCAGGTGAAGTATAGGATATAATTGTTTCAAACATGCAGTGGCAGTAACAGTTAACAGATTAATGACTTGGTCCTTTTTTTATACCCTAATCAGGAGATTCACAGAAGTCACAACTCATAAAATCCAAAATATATTAAAAAAATTCAAAATTCTTTTGGATATGTTTTATTTAAGTCCAGATGATATAAAAAATGACATGAAATTATTTTTTGCTTAGCATTTTCCACTTGCCTGTTTAAGGGTTAAGAGTGAATGTGTGTTTTTTTCTTCTTTTTTTTTTTACCTTTATAGTCTGGCAGATGAAACTCAAAACCAAGTCACAAATCATTTACTTTTCCAGCACATACAGTGCAGGATGAGTAACAAAATGAAAACTTGAAATCACTAACCCCATGTATAACAGTGACGCTTGCCTTAGTAAAATTATAGAGTTCATTCTAAGTGTATGCCAGGAAACTGGTTGGATTTCTACACCGGTGGTCAAATTTATGTTAGGAGGCCTGTGATTTACGTCACTCTGAGTGAAACTCTGGCTTCAAAAATCAGGAGTCCTATTTCATTTTTTTAAATTTTTTTTAGAGGAGTGTGTTTTCAGTTCCTGATTTAATAGGAAGTTTCGTCAGTCCTGATTTAATAGAAAGTTTTGTCAGTCCTGATTCAATGGGAAGTTTAGTCAGTTCTTATATCTGGGTTGCTTCACTCCGTATTTTCTGTTTGATGCAATCTACAATTTTAAACAACTTTGTATTTAAAATCAATTTAAAAAAGCAGTAAATGTGCAAATCTGTTGTATAATGCACATAAAAGCCACCGTAGAGGAGCAGTGGAAAGTTCTGGTGCGTTTAAAGATCCTGTTGCAGTAAAATTGCTGGCAGCTATTAGCAAAGTTAGTCTGGCGTTGGGCTGAACCACAAAACATGTGGAATGTACTGACCTTGGTCTCCACCTTCCTTCAGAAATTAACTCTTTGTTCACAATAGCTGCAAGCAACACTGAGATCAGACAGAAAATCAGACCACCAGGACTGACACAAAGGACAGAAATGTTTTTTTGCATACTTGAACTTCTCTAAATTGTTTTTCATTACTGAATTGTTAGTTTGTGTGAGACATGTAAATTTGACCCCTACAGCAACTCCAGTGCCCTTTTCCACCCTTGTAACTATTTTGAATTACACTGATTTACCAGAAAGTTCAAAGCACATAATTAAACTGTCTGTAAACGCAGCTGTCAAGATTATGCATGTCTCAACTGATATTATTAAACTTCCCCATGACACGTGCACTATTTTCAATAAGAAAGTGTGCAGTGAAAAAATGTGAAAGTAATTGGAGCAGAATTAGAGCAGGGTATTTTGACAAAAATTGCTTAAAAGGGGAACCATAATTTCAATCAAACGGTCAAGCAGATTCAAAATGGTTAAAGTAAAAACTAACGTACAGTAAGAAATAAAGTTAATAATTATCAAGGTATTTTTTAATACTGTTGAAAATATAAATAAAATATTGAATCATTTTTCAGATTTTTTAATACTCCATAATATTTAACTTTTATAACAGAATATTCAAATATTTATAACAAAACATTTTAATACGTACATTTTTTTTTTTTAAACGGCACGTGGAGACTTGGCACAAATGAATCGTTCAAAGAGTTAGGAACAAATTTATTTAGTCAAACAGACTGACCTGACAGAATCATGCTGAATTGCAGATGTGTTTAAAACTGCTATATAAAAAACTCATTTAAAACTGCTTTAAAAAACTTAACTCATGTTAGTTTTGCACATATTTTAACCCTGGGTTAAGTCTAACCCTGAATTGCGGTGCCAAAGTGACTTAAGTCTAAAAAATAGGCTTAAAACCAGGATCAAGTATGAACAGTGTGAAATATGGAACAAGCCCCGACTGCATTAAAATGATAGTGGAAAAGATGACTTTCTTCCTCTTCCTTTTGTAGTGCAAATATCTAAACATTTTAAATCAAGATATGTGTACTTGAGAAGCAAAATTAGGTCTTGTTTTCTACATAAAATGTATCAAAATGAAGTGAGTTTTTGCTTAAAGCAAGAAAAAACAACTGCCAGTGGGGTCAGAAAAATAATCTTGTTTTGCAGCGTGAATATATAAATATAAACTTTTAATATATCGCAAATCCTTTGCTACTACAGTCAACGGTACTCATATTTCATGCCATTTTCTCCAAATGGAAGGCATTTCACATGGAAAGTGTGTGCATGTGTGGTGATCGCGTGACACTTTTCGGCCGTGTCTCGATGTGATTAAAAAGTGAATTTTTTTATGTTCAACATTCTCAGACAGAGGGCTGTAGGCAGGTATGGGGTGTGTAATTGGGATTTAAAATTATTTGTGGTGGTAACCAGGCTTCTGTCTCACACACATAAAAACACAAGGGTGAAATCAAGATCAACCTGCCAATCACAGCAGAGGAAACACATCCAAACAACCAAGATGGTTACCAAAGGCAGTGCAAACCTTCAAACACATATATAACAATTTTGACCACAAGACAATTAACAGAGCCAATCAATGCATTTATATGTATGTATATATATATATATATGTTATGATCAAAATGTTAATCAGAGTCATCAAAATTAATTTCTATGGCAATCAGCATTCTGACACAAATATATTTTTAACATTCTTTTAAGATACGTTTATTCAACCAAGCAGCCAGAAAAATTATTTTTGTTTTGAGAAATACTTTTTGAGGAAAAAAGTTTCATTTGTCACTACAGATTCCCCCCCCCCCCCAAAATTTTTGTTGAAGAATAGACATTCCAAAAAACCTCCATTTTTTTTATATAGAAGTCTTTTGTAACATTATAAAATATCTACACTGTCACTTTTGATCAATTTAATGCATCCTTGCTGAATAAAAAAATATGAATTTCTTTATTGTCCTTAGACTTTGGAATGGTAGTGTATTTGAAAGTTGTTGGCAAGTTGTTTTTGAGACTTTCTTTAGATAGGAGCTGTATTCGTGTAACTGAAAATAGATGAATAGGGCACATTTAAATTTTTTTTCAAACAAAATCACACATTTCTCAAAGCAGGTTAACTTTCCCCACTACTTGTTTGCATCCAGTTTTTGCGTACTGTCTTCCAGCCGCTCGGTGATAGGCCAGTTCATCCGCCAGCCTATCTACATGACTGAGTTCGGGGTAAAACCCTTCCAGGGTCATTTCATCTAGGAAGCATTGTATGATGTGTTCCCGCTCCAGCAGGGAAAGAGGTATGAGCTCGACTACTGGCTCTGTCCATAGAGGATGGACAAGAGACAAGGCCTGTCGGAGCGGTTTATGGACTCCGGCGGTGGAGGCGTTTTGAAGAATGTGAGCTGAGATCTCTCTTTGTCCCAGACTACTGAGGAAAACGTAAACCACGTTGAGAAACTCATTTGTCTGATCTGACTGAAGAAACGTCTGCAAGATGTCCAGCAGCAGAGGTGGCATTAGTTCTACCTCATCCAGAATGAAGAAGGGAATCTGCTCCTCTTCCTCGGCTTGAGTCACTACCTCAGTTATACGGCGAGCCAGTGTGGAGGCGCAGTGCTGCGCTGCTTCCTGTAGGGGGCAGTGGTGTTTGGATAAATAATGCACCACTAGCTTGTCTTCCACCACGGAGCGGAAGTGCCGTACCAGTAGGCGACCCAGGTGGCTCTTCCCGACGCCAGACGCCCCGTGCAAAGACAAGACGAGGGGCTGCTGGTGGGCATAAGTGGACAGGTAATCGTTCAGATGGTCCATTAGCTCCTCTAGCGCCTCTGACTGGCCAAACACCTCCCTGTGCAACGTCCTCTCCAAACCCTCAAGATCGTACTTCACAACATGATCGTCCAGATTCTCAATGGCATTGTAGACCTGAAAGAACAGGAACTAATTAGCCACCTTTAATAAAGCTTTGGTTAGACTTTATTTTGACGATTCACTTTAGAAATTCTACTAACTATGAGTAACTTTGCAACTGCATGTCAACTGACTCTCATTAGAGTATTAGTACTCTCAGCACTCTCAGTGCTGGGTCTGGTGTAAAACCTGTACCAAATCCAATGAGTGTGTGTTTTTCAATTTAGTGGTTCTGGCACCCAAGGAAAAGAACAGGAAGAATTACCTGGACGAAGACAATCACGCTAAAGAGCACGAGGAAAGGTTTTGCTCGACTGCGCTCTTTCTTTGGCTTGAACATCAGAGTGTCATTAGGGTACATCACGCGGGACTTCCTTCGCTTGGACTTTCTGGTTTGGGGACTCTTAGGATGCAAACTCCCATCAGAGGCAACAGAGTTCGTGCTATGAGCCAACCTGACTGAATTAGATCTCTTAAGGTACTTTTTCTTGATTCGCATCATGGCTTTCAGCTGTGGGGAGAACATAGATGCCCTTTGCCCACCTTCCTTCTCCTCATCTCCTCTCGCCTTTTCCACTTGAACATCCATGGAAACCCCTTCACAGTCCACCTCCAGTCTGGAATACTGAGAGAAACAAACATAAGACCATGTTAGAGTTAAATATTTGTATTAATTCACTTGGTAAATGCTTTAATCCAAATCTTGCAGTGCCTTCTTTGTTGACCCTGGAACAGCACTCCAATCAACCAATCAGATTTGAGGGACACGTTTACAGTTTATGCCAAGTTTAGGCTTACAACCAGGGTTAGGTGCTGAGTTAGTGTTATTCACTTATCATTTCCCTGTGATTTTAGGGATAACTTATGGGTAGGGTTAGGTTTAGGGGTAGGGATAGGACTACATTTTCAGACAGGAGTGTTGTTTCAGGATCAACAAAATATGTTGAAGCAGGAACATGACTTACTTGGCAGAATCACGGTGACCATGTTTCTTATAACCATGCAGTTCTGCTACAGGTCGAGGTAGTTAGCGTGACTGGTTTTGAACAGTCTTACATTTAGCTGTATTGGCAAACGCATGATAATTACGGGTAATTAAGATTGAGAGGCTAAATAAGAGGCTGGTGTGTGTGTGTGTGTGTGTGTGTGTGTGTGTGTGTGTGTGTGTAGAGTTATGTAAATTGTAAAGCATGAACCTCAGGCAAGGAAAGTATAAGACAAGACATATCGATTCTAAAGAGAATTTGACCCCAAATCAACCTACAGTAAGTGCTTTTTTTTAGCTCAAAAATGGGTTTCACAATTTGAGGCTTTTCAAAGTATATCAGAAAGTTCTGATATTAAATGATGCTCATTTTAAAAGCACATTTCTGATACAGGCTATAATAAGTAAGGGATAATCCACAGCTAGCTGTGCATTGAACGATTTTAATGCACGACATGGAGGCAAAGAACCACCCAACATGAAGCCATGATCATTTGCCAGCATTAAATACGGCAATATTTGTCAGGAAGACTAAAAATTATGGTTATTTTTGTCAGTTAGACATTCTGTCCGATTTAAATCAGTCACAGAGATAAAGTAAATAATTGCAGAATTTAAAACTGCTGAGATGTAAATTCTTGAAGAAATGGGATAACCTTTTACAGGTGAGAATGTGTTGGTTTGTGTTTTTATATCTATGAACTCAATTTTACACGTTTTTCCACGGTACTTTTAATGTTTTTAATTTTTACTAAGGTAACTTTTCATTGTCGTGTTAGCTGACACCTTCGTCTTGTTGTATTGTGTTAGTTTAGCAAAATCATCTGCTGAAGTCTATTTCATATAGCTATAGATATTCATACACGCGTCTAATTATGAATGTTCACAGACCGGCTTTGACCGTTCCAATGTGGCGGACAGCTTACGTATAGTGGCCCATAGAAACAGCTGCTACTGAGGCATCTATGTGTATATACTGTTTCTATCTAATAACTATGACGTGATTTTACCTGCACATTGGCGTAGTGCTACCTAGTGGTTAGGAGATGTGGAAAATGGTTATTTGTGCTCATAACTTCTGAATGGTTTAACCAAAAATCCAGGATCTGGTCTCTTAAGATTTGATTCCCAATTTTCCTATATCAGCCATTTTAGACAATGGCCATTTAGAATTTTGTTGTGAAATGCTATATTTTTTAAACGCATTGGCGCATCATTGCACAATTTGGTAAATGTCATCGGCACCATGCCCTGAAGGTACTTAAAAGGTACTGATGTACTGAAGAATTGTAATGAAACTTCAAAAAATGCTTGGTAACACACTAGGTAAAGAGCGGTTGCCGTACTTGTATGTTTTGGGTTTTCAGTTAGTGTAGATTATGTAGGGCGTGTTGAACACTGGAGACTTTTTTATTTCTTTGTCTTGTTGCGTTAGGTAGTTTTTATTGGGAATGGGATGTAGTTGAAGTGTGGGTTTTGTTTTATTATTTTCTTTGATTTAACCCCGCTCGGGTTCCTCCTTCCTGTGATCGGCATTTGTTCTTTTTCTTTGTAGCAATGGCCTAAATCTACTCAGAACCTCTTAGCAACTGCACAGCAACGCACTGGAAATCCCCTACAATAATGTAATGGTGGCATCTTTTGCATGAGCAACAGCACTCACATTTTGTAATAAAATGAAAATGTAATCACATTTTCTTCAGAAAATGAAATAATCTAGTTTCTACATGCTTTCAAGGGAAGTCCACATGCAATTCTCTCTAAAGTTTTCATCATAGTGCTCTCATGTGTATTATCCGGGGCACATCTTCCTAAGCTCCACTTGTCAGAAAGAGAGCTCCACTTGTTTCTTGTGTGAGAGATGACTACCATTTTGCATAACTGTCTACACTCACACTGCTGTTTTGTTTTACAAAAAACGCACAAACAGGAAGTTGATGTATAACACACTTGAAATAAGAGAGAAAAGCGGAGCCTTTGGTTCTATCTGTATAACAATATGCCATTGTTTATGTGTGTAATTGTGTGTTAAATAATGGTCTCAAAATGTATTAGAACGCTTACTTAAAACTGTAAAAGGTGTATGTAAGTGCTACTGAAGTGGAGATTTCTGGCTCATTGAATGTCATTGCGATAAGTGTCTAGATCTACGCTCAGATGCATGTGCTATCCATACAGGTAAACATATTGTTTTTTTCATGCACTGCTCAATTAAAGTAGGCCTACCCATATTATGCTATTTTAAAGGTTCCTAATTTTGTTTTGTAGGTCTCCTAAAATATGTTTACATGCATCCAAGGTCAAAACACTTAAATGTTCTGATAAAATACACATTCCAGCATCACCTTTTTATCACAGTGTCTAAAACAGTTCGATAAAGGATTGCACTGATTGGTCAGATGGCCCAGTCTGTTGTGATTGGTCTACCGCTAACAACGTGTGTCGGAAACGAATCGCTCATTAGCATATCTGAATTTCAGCTCCGGAGCTTCATCAGCCCTTGATACACAGTGACACGAACAGTAACAATGGCGTCAGTTTTACCAGATCAATTCCAGCACGAGTCCTCATCCTTTGGAAGTGCAGCAAAGTGGATTTGCTTTCGTAGCGCAGAAAAGAGCATTTTCTCAATATGTCGACAACAAGAACCAAACTCTTCCAGGCCTCAGCTACAGCTACAGTGATTGAGGGAATTGTGCAAATTTGTTACAAACCTACATAGATTTGAGCAGGAAGTAAGACTGGGATTACTGACGACTTGTTTTAGGCAGTTCAGAATCCATTCTTCCTTTTGGGAGACAATAACTTTTCCCCAGTTTCACAGACAAGGTTTAAGTTGGGTCCCAGACTAAAATGCATGTTTGAGCTGTTTTAACTGAAAGGACCTTGCACTGACATATGTGCCATTGTTTTGTCTCAAGATTCACACCAGTAATGTTTTTTTCTAAGGCACGTTTATAAAAGCTAAATGTCCTAATTGAACCTAATCCTTAATCTAAGCCCTGTCTGTGAAACCAGGCCTTTATTTATTGTAAACTTTGATCTTTCAAACTGTGCAGACCTTTTACATTCACAAACAGCTATCCAAAAAAGGCATAATGACAGATTTACTTCTATCTATATTCTGAAGGTTTTTACCGAACAGTTTGTTCATATATAATTTGCCTGGTTTTACACAACATTTTATTCCTAAAAACATGGTGATATTTTTTTTTTCTGGTTGTTGACAGGGTTTTCTGATATAGGCCTATGGAGTGATAAAAAGAGATACCAGTAATCCCTTCTACAATACAATAGGCTACAATACAATATAATACTACTTTTTTAAACCCCAAAAGTTAATTATGATGTTACAGAAGCAGAAACTCAAACACACACAAACCGATAAAATAAGATAAAAATCATCTACAAGCATGGCAAATCTAAATCTACACTTCTGCAAAAGCCTTTGACTCAGGGTGCTTTCACTTCTGTAGTTCGGTTCATTTGGTCCGGACTCAGGGAGAAAAATTATAGCCTATACTTTGTAGCATTTTTCAGGCGTTTTGGTTCCTTTTCACACCACACTGCTTGCTCTGGTCCGAATCAGTTAATGAAACGAACCAAAATGCAGTCATGTGACAACATCCACATCACTCGTTGGCCTGATGGGTTTTGAACGTATTTTCATAACTGCACTTCGATGGTCAGAATTAACGTGTGGGGAAATTCCAACAGAACTCCCGGAATTAAACAAAGAGGAGGAAAATCCGGCAGACAACAAGCCACTTTTTATTATGGAGAGATGGCTGCGTGGGCTGATTGTATCCCTACCCTAGTCAGGGCCGGATTAAGAATTCAGAGGCCCCTGGGCACAATGTCTTGTAGGACCCCCCTTAGGCAGGCCAAATATATAGTTTTTCCAAGGACATTTTAATTTGGCATTAGTTTTACTGACTTAAAGGAAATTTGTTGTACTATGCTGGAGTAAAGTTCATAAATGATGTTTCTTTCCCATAGGATTTTGTAAAATGTTGGGTGGACCTCTGTCCTTCTGGGGGGGTTCGGGGGCATGCTCCCCCGCAAGAAAGTTTTGTAAATTTTAAGGTTAAATGCATTAATCTGGTGCACTTTGAGAGCTTCCACCGGCTTCAACCCATGAACTGTGCACATTGAACAAAGAAAAAGCATTGACTCAAACATCTTTTTAGTTATGATATAGAGTCTCAGTCTACATTACATTATCACTGGTGTTTTAGGATGCCAAACAATTATTATAATAATGATTTCTATAATTTTCAAAAATTCCTATGACGTAAAATACATATAGCCTATAAATGTACTGTATAAATGAAAATTAATATTTCAAAAGTATATTTTACATTACACTATAGCAGGGGTTCCCAAAGTAGGGGTCGCGACCCCCGGGGAGTACATTTATAGGCTATAGGCTATGTATTTTACGTCATAGGAATTTTTGAAAATTATAGAAATCATTATTATAATAATTGCAATAAAAGCAAAAAAAAAAAAAAATTATATATATATTGATAGGTGTAGGTCATTCGTACGAATTCATACGAATTTGGTAACTCGTAACATATGCACGCTTTAGCAAAAATCGTAAAAATTTGTACGACTGAGGTCGAATTAGCCACCTCATAAAATGTATACACATTGCCATACGTGTTGTAGCCATTAAATAGACCTAAGTGCATTTAGTTTCATATTTGTTAAAATATTATAATGTTATTTTTCCCCCATATAGGCTATGTTGATTATGAAAAGCGAAAAGCGTAAGATAGGATGCGCGATATATCGAGATACATGGTCAGACATGATTTTGGCCACTTAATTAAGTTTTGTTTTGTAGAAAGCCTTTCTTTAAAGTGAATTTCGTTTTGTATAAATTTTATCTTAATTTTAATATTTTTTTCATCAACCAATTGCCTGAATTTAATAAATAAGAAGCAAAATAGACAATATAATCATCAATCAAAACGACATGGAGGCGCGGGCGCGGTCCCTGGCATTGCACGTGAACTGGAGCGCATCTCATCATAAATTAACCGAAACGCAGCGTATGCCTCACAGACATGAGAAATCTATATAGAAATCTTGAAATGTCTTTAAACAAAACAATTAAAAACGAAAATAAATAGGATAGGCTACTCTCTGATTATGTAATCCATTAGCTACATGCATTTCTCTCTATAGGCGCGTTCACTCAGAGACATGTTGGATTGTGTAGAACGCTCACCGAATTCTGATTTAGGCTAAAAATAGGTTCGGCGCTTATAGCGGTTTGGAAAGGAACTGGAAAGCACTTGCAGTAGGCTACATTTTTAACAAGGAAATATAGCGATTTGGCATGAAACATTGATGGAACAGTGAATAGGTTCAGTACACAGCAAAATGACATGACAAACTCATTTTTTTTTTTAGTTTTGAGTTTATCGCGTTTTGGAAAAGAGCTCTTCACATGTTATTTTGTGTTGTAAGTATGCCTATTAGTGCGTGTGCACAGTTTAACGCAATGTTTGTACACTTTAACCACCTCCGAGAATAGTTGGGGTCGCGAGTCACTCACACCTTTATTTTGGGGGTCGTGGGCTGAAAAGTTTGGGAACCCCTGCACTAGGACAATTACAATACTTTTGTCCTAATTTCTTCACTTGCAAGAAAAAAAACCCCTTGAGCTTTTATTTTGGAGAAAACACCAGATCACCATGCTGATCGCGTGAGCAAAGAGCGCACTTCTCTTTAAATCCCGCAGCACAAACAGAATGCCTATATAATATAGGCTACTTAATTAAAGTCTTGTGCTGTTTATAAAGGCATAAAGCCATATCACGGTTTCGATTTTAATTTGTTGGCAAAATATAACTCTAGAGACCTTTATGTTAGGCTATACATTTTACATCTCATTTGTGTTGGGAAAAGAGCGAGTTCGGCAAAAGGCGGATTCGAACACAGGTCGAGCGCGTCTAGAGCTGCTATCAAGCACCTCACGCTCTACCTACGACACTGTAGCTAATTAGTGGTGATCGTCTTTTTGCTGAAAAGACAGGCACTTAGTGCAAAAATACGCTCCGTTATCGGAAATGTAAAAAAAAAAAAAAAAAAAAAAGTCTTCCCCTCGCTTGGGCCCCAAGTGCGCATGGGCCCCTGGGCCCGTGCCCATAATGCCCATTGGGTAATCCGGGCCTGACCCTAGTCATAGTTTATTATATAGCCTAGTTTGTTTGTCTACACCACTATAGGCAAACAATAACATTTGTGAATGAAGCGAGGATGCGGCTTGAAAATAATGTTTTATTCAATGCATGCGGCGAGTCACTTTAGGAGGAGGCGAGGCGTGCATTAATATAGCTAAACAAGTGACATAATGCACAGCGCAGCTGACTACGGCAGCTGGTTTAGTCCAAAAAAGCGCAGTTCTTTGGCACTTGGGTCCGTTCGAGGTCGGATCACGTTCTCACCACAAACGAACCGCTCCAGAGTTCGTTTGAAAGTGTACCGAGACCTACGCTTGTTTGGTCCGCTTTTGGTGCGCACCCGAGTGCGATTGCTGCAGTCACACCTGCCCAAACGAACCGCACCAAGGGGGACAACGAACTCTAGTGCGATTCAGGTGTGAAAGCACCCTACAGAAGTTGACAAAATGAAACAATTTTTTTTTGCAGATTTTTGTTCTGGAAATTTATGCAAATTAGAGCATATTTGATTAGACACTGCCTCGTTTGTATACTTCAGAAAACCTGTGATACATTTTTTTTGTTACAATTCTTAATGTAATCAATGAGGAAGTACTGTGTATATTTTGTTTTGCCCTATTCACCTGGGATGCCTGCGGTTAATATAAATGCCACCTGATATTTTGTTATCTAATGCAATGGCATTCAGACATTTTTTATAGGCCTAGATCTCCCAAAAAATTAACTTCTGTCATCATTTAGCCTACTCATGTTGTTACAAACCTGTTTTTTTCTTCTGTTGAACACAAAAGAAGATAATTTGATACATTTTGGTAATCAAACAGTTGACAATAGCCATAGACCTTATTCAGACCAGCACCATGACAGGTATGAAAGTGAGGCTGTGAGGGATAGACTTACTGTGTTTTCAATGGGATCCGCTGTAAAAAGCTGTATAAAACTCCTAGATCACTTATCATTTTAAACAGATCATATTGTCTGGATTATTTGGTCAACTGGAATTTCTCAGAAACATATTTTTGCATGGTTTCGTCAGCAGAACAATCCACAAACACACTTAATAGCAGTACAACCCACTGAAGAGATGGAGGTCTATCCCTCACAGCCTCGCTTTCATTCCTGTTCAAAGATGGCGCTGCTGTGAATAAGGTCTATTGACTTCCATAGTATTTTTCCCCCTAAGGAAGTCAATGCCACCGTCAACTTTTTAAATACCAACATTCTTTTGTGTTCAACAGAAGAAAGAAACTCATACAGGTTTGGTACAACATGAGGGTGAGTAAATTATGTCAGAATTTTCATTTTTGGGTGACTAACCCTTTGAGTGCGACTTGAGAGTTCAAATACTCTAAAGCCATTATAAATGCATATTTGAAAACATAACTATATATTTCCATCTTTCAAGGAATGGCTAGAGAATGGTGTTTGTTTGCACACAGCTCTGTCAGGGCAGTTATGCAAACTTCACCATGCAAATGGTTCTGTTGCTCAGCAGAAACACTAATGTAAAAAATGGATATGGAGAAATGGAGATTACAAAATTCTCTTTTTTTTTTGTCAACAGCAGGGTCAGATGCCTAAACTTGCCTGATTGTATGGATATGAAACACAATAGGGGCCTTTACCTTTCATGGATGAGTCTGGTATCACCTGCAACGATACCACTGTGATAAACAGAAAAACATGACCGTCTATGATCGACAGACGAGATCAAACCAAAAATAAATAAAAAAACAAGAAGATGAGACAGAAAACAGACCTTCAGAACTGAGGCGTCTGCTTGCTTCCTTCTCCTTGAGTGTTGGTTCTTGTCCTCAAAGATGGTGATTTTGACGAGGATGATTGATATGAACGATGTTCCAAACACACATGCACACCTTTCGACTGCTCACTGCTATTTCCATCACACCATCTCTGTGTTTGAGCTCCACCCTCTCGTCCCACTGTCACATCACATCTCTCTTCATTTACCTTTCCTTGTCCCATGAACCACATACAATAGCCTATATCAGTGTGATTGTACAATTGCAGTGGCCAACTTTTCCTATTCAATTAAAAGAGCAAAATGAATTAATATGGATAACCGCTCTGACCGCAGGCCCCCAAAATAAGACTTATTTTTTAATTCCACAAAACCTATGATGAAACTCTCATAGCTTGTAATGTAAATGAATAAGATCTTTATTATGGTGGATACTTACATAAAATGCATATAAACACCAGTCGTCACTGTATCTCTAAATAATGTCTCAGTGAGATGATATTTAAATGCTTAGTTTTATGATCAAAACATATAATGCAATTATTGAGTGATAAACAAACGTTCCTCAAAACCCTGATGGATTTGATACTCACGTTTTAACATGATTTTTCTAAAAAAATATGTATAGATGATTATGTAAACCGAAGTTGTTTCAATATAAGTTATTCTCAATTATACTAAAATGGCTTTTACTTGATAAAAAGTATAAACTACCAATAAGACGACAGAAGGCCTGTAGTAGACATGTTTAACAGCAAAGTTTTGATCATGTTGATAATTTTGAGGCCTTAGAAATGTCTGTATCAAATATGAAACAGTAGGCTTTATAGGGTTAAACCTGGAGATACAGTATTGTTACTGGTTTCCATTATATTTAATTTAGTGTAACACCCCTGTATCTCCAGGTTTAACCCTATAAAGCCTACTGTTTCATATTTGATACAGACATTTCTAAGGCCTTAAAATTATCAACATGATCAAAACTTTGCTGCATACCAGCCAATAGTAAATAACGATTTAACAAATAGTAAATTAATTTTAGGGTTGTAAATCCTAATCTTTCTAATAATTTTATATTAATTTATTCATAGAACATACAGTAGCCTATACTAAGATTTTGAATGGATGGATGGACAAATAAATAAATAAATGAGATGCCACCATGCTTGAGAAATGACCCATCTGGCATGTTTCTACATTGTTCACAAATTATCTAAATAACATTTACATAACTGATCTGTGGGTGGAACAGAAAGCGGTATTATTTGAGGTCTGATTCACTAATTATTCAATTAGGTTTGCTGGAGGAGCAACTTACAAAATAAATAATGGACAGTGATTATTCCAAGTCCAAGCATCCAGACAGACACAGATCACAGATTTAACCATGAATGTTCATATCCTTGATATTTCACATGAGGAACCCGAAAAAAAGTATACTTTATTGTAATTGAAATATATTCCCCTTTTCACATTGCAAATATACTAACAAAAAGTGTACTCTCTTTAAAAATATTAAAAGTATATTAGCATCATGCTTTTACCTATTTTCACAATACAACTTTTAACACACTTTAAAATAATTGTACTTTAGCATATTTTCTAAAAATATATTTTCAAAAAATATACTTGAATTGAAAATTCCATTTATTTTTTAAAAGTGTATTTATTTGCACTTTATTAAAAATATATTTTAGGTTTAACTGTGTGCTGGATCATTGTAACAATGCATTGAACCAAATATGCAAAAATGCATTTTAACACAAATAAAGTACACTTTAATATCACTAATCAAGCATGTAATTAGTGTATACTTGGTCAAATTTAGTACACAAAAGTACACTAAAAGTTATGCTTTACTACAATTTAATTACAACTAAAAGTTGTAGTTAACTAATCATAAACACATTTGAAGTGTACTGATAATTAGTCTTTTTTTTTCAGGGGATCTTTGTCACAAAGTTCGTCATCTGTGTCTGCTTGTACACACAACTTAATGACCAATTGCGTCACAATCTTGAGTGGACGTTGAGTTTCTATTTCCATAGTAACATTAAAAACTTGCACTTTTGTGATTTCCAGTTCTGCACAACATATAGGCTATATTTTATGTCATAATGTAATTTAACCTAGAAACCATAGGCTACTGATACTTTTAAATAATTTTTAGACAACAATTATAACATAACATGCACTATTAATGTTTATAAGATAATAATAATAAAGAAATTTAAACAAAATATATATTTAATTATAATTAATTATTATTAGTAAATTGATTTTATTATATAATAAAAATTATTATTATTATTAACAATAAATTAAATAAATATATAGTATAATATTAGGCAGAAAAATATAAGCAAGTTATCATTGGTCTAGTTATACTGTATGTTTACTATGTGTTTCCTGTATTGGACAAGAAAGGAAAGGGCCTGATGACTCACGATGTGGAGGAGGCATCAGGAAAGCTCACTGTATGTGGTAGGGCTGTGAGTAACACTGCTTGTTTGTTTGTTTGGAGTAAATGGTATTGGCCTTGACCTCAGAGAGACAAGAGCGACTCTTTTATCTGCCTGAAAGAGTGGTGATATTTACAACATGGAGGGAATGACAAGTATAAGGAAGCTTATATGCCATTTCCACACACTTGAATATCTTTGTTTCTCCTGCTGTGCAATAGAGCACAACAGTGACCGCACACTTTTTCAGAAGATTCAGCGATTTCATTTATTTTTTCAAAAGTTTTCAATAAAGTGTTCTAAACCTATAATCGAACTAAGCTGTGCTGAGTTAAGTGGAAAACTGCAAACGTTGACTGAAGATTGGAGTAATGGGAAAAACATCACAGGAATAAATTATAGGCTTCACTCTATTTTGATGGTCCCTTTATCATCTGTTGACTTATAGTAATGTTGCACCTGTCTAATAACTCTCATTAGATTATTAGTAGACTGGTAGGGTCAGAATAAGTTGACATGTATACTTGCAAAGTTACTTATTGTCAGTAGAATGTCTGTTGGAGGACCATCACAATAAAGTGTTAACAAATGATATTTAAAATGATATCCCTATCCTATATCCTATTAGCTTAACTTGCAAATATATTTCTCAATATTACTGTTGGTTACACTTTATTTCGATAGTCACTTTAGACGTTCTACTAATTACTAATAACTTTTCAACTACATGTCAACTAACTCTCATTAGAGTATTAGTATATTATAGTAGACTGTCAGTAGACTGTTAGGTTATGGTTAGGTGTTAGGGTTCGGGTTAGGAGAATAAGTTGACTTGTAGTCGTAGTAAGTTACTTATAGTCAGTTGAATGTCTGTTGGGGGACCAACAAAATAAAGTGTTAGCAGATATTAAGCTGACAGTCTACTAATACTCTAATGACAGTTAGTTGACATGTAGTTGAAAAGTTACTTAGTTAGTAGAATGTCTAAAGTGGACTATCGAAATAAAGTGTTACCTTACTGTTTTTACTGTATTTTTGATGTTACCTGAGTAAACACTTTTAAAAACATACAAAAATCTTACTGATCTCACAGTGACTTTTGGCATGAATTATTGCAATCTGAGAGCTCTGTAGGTTTGTCTTTTATACATTTGTATGTTATCTGAAAGGTTTAAAGGTACACTATGTAACGTTTGGCCTCTAATGGTAAAAAAAAAAAAAAAAAAAACCTGAGGGATTTGAAATGTTGTAAAATCAACACATAGATGGTGTTTTTATTACTCAACAGGTGAGTAAGGTGTTTTATTGAATAGATCAATTTCTACATGCATGCATTTGCAGAAGAACGTTGTTTTGGTTGTGTTTCAGCTCTGCGTGACTGCAGATGAATATGATTATCCTAGTGCTCATAAAACATTCACTACTAGGCTTATACTAAGAGATATAACCAGTTTAGATGGAAATGATCTCAAGCTGACTATCTGAAGACGTTATTGCTTCACTCATTAATAGACATATACTTCCTTGAAAATAAATTCCAGTGCAGAGCTACAACAACCAATGAAATGAGCATTCACTATATATAACTCTTTACAGTGAACTCGGTTAGAGAGCTACATGTGGAAATGTATCTGTTCAATAAAATACCATACTCACCAGTAATAAAAACACATCTTGGTGTTGCTTTTACATTTCAAATCCCTCACTTCTCGCCATCTCTGAAAAGCCATGAGCCAATGTTGATTCTTGTTTTATTACGAGTTCAGTCGCGTTCTCTTATTGCCGCATTTTTTTAACGGGCGATTCTCTGGAGGTTCAATTTTTAGCAGCTCCGTGTCTTTCTCACTCGTTGTGACAACATACGCCACTCCCACACACCACACGTCAAAGTAGCCCAATTTCCCAGTAAAACCATACCGACAGGTCTAAAATATAAACTTACCAAAGTGAATTATAAGACAAAAACACATTTTTGAAGAAGGATTGGTAATGTATTGACTGATTTTATTAAAATTGTATTAATGTTGAACAATAAAAGTTACATAGTGTACCTTTAATCAATAAAAATCAATTTCTCAATAGAAAAAATAAAGGCTTTTTTTATTACACGGAAACTGCTCAGTTGTAAGAAAAAAAACTAAAAACACTATAGTAAAGGTAAATATAAAGGTACTGGCTGTGGTAAATAATATAGCACTTCCATATCAATAAACTCTTTATGTTTGGTGAGCCACAGATGATCACAACAACTCATACTCACACAGTACACGAATTCACTCGTGCAGACTCAACACGACCTTCACAAAAACAAAGATAAGGAACAGACAAAACTGTTCCCACGAAGGAGCGCGCACACACACACACACACACACACACACACACACACACACACACACACACACACACACACACACACACACACACACACACACACACACACACACTCTTTTGTCAAAATCTCTTTCTCAAAAGCACAATTCTGCATTGTAGTTCACATGCACAAGAATAGTTTCACAAACATGACTGCTGTAATCCGGTCTGGTCGCCAGTTTAAACATCATCTGACGTACAGTATATTAGCTCTAGCTGCAACAATACAAAGGCAGAGATGTGTCACATCTGCGCGACAATGTGTTATGACATCACTCGCCCAAACTGTCTAGGAGTCAGTGGTGAATCAGTCTAACCCAACTTTTACCTTAATACGACATTAAAATCATCTCACTGTACAATCAAACCGTCTCTAGAGCAAAACTGGTAATGTCTGATCCAAATGCACACAGAAACATCTGGCACACCTTATAATCAGTCCAGGCTGTAACATTTATTTTTAGAACAGATGAGTCTGTAACACTTTATAATAAGGTCTCAATTTTTAACAATAGTTAACTGCATTATTTAACATGAACAATGAACAATACTTCTAGCCTATATATCATGTATAGGCCTATTATGTCTTATTTAAATATCCAAGCTTGTTTTCACCACAGAATAAAAGAGTAATTGTGACTTATTTCCTCTAGCATTGTGAGCTTATATCTCGCAATTGTGTGAGAAAAAGTCAGAATTGTGAGATAAAAAGATTCTCTTTATATTTTTATTCTGTGAAATCATTTTATTCTAAAATCAAACATGCACCAGCACCATGTTATAGCCTATTTGTTATTAACCAACTTGAACAAATATGGTTAATAATAGAAACTCTGTAAATGTTACTCATTGTTAGTTTATGTAAGCTATATGCATTCACTAATGTTAACAAAATAGGTCAAGACTTTTGGCTCATGCAAAGTGCTATTTTTAGATCTTTGCATAGCATAGGGCTACTACTGTATTGATTTCAAAATTCAGAAAAAGTCCGTATCTTTCAGTAGGCTTGAGCAAAGTTTCACTTTACTTCCTTCTACAATTTTTCCCCACATCCGTGAGCTGAAGTCACTAAAGTTACATAGAAATGTGTTTCCCCATTTCTGAGATTTCAAGAGTCGGATGGCACAGTGCACTCATGCTTTCACTGGTTTGTGTGGTTTTGTCAGCCATACAAGGCAAAAGACAGAAGGGGCAGCTTGACCATAGAGCTTGACGAGCTCTGGTACTTTTCCATTGAGTAAAACCGCTCATTAAAGAAGCGCGGTGGAGTTCGGGCCAGATTGGGGAATGAACTCTGGCGAGAAGTCGCCATCTGGTGGACGTGCGGGGCAGTGGCGGCTCGATAAAGACTTGCAGTTTTCCATTTCTACATGACTCTGAAAAACTTTGATGATGCAATCGCTATGGGCAATGATACAAGATGACTTTAATAGCTGTGTTGGTATGAGAAACATAAATAATTATTCAACATTGTAAACACTCATAGCTTATAAAAATAATAATAATAAAAAAAAGAAACCCATTAGGGTAATATGACAAAATGTGTCGTCCCAAATGACGCAATATACACTTATTCACTCATGTATACTATGTATGCGCAATGTGTAGGCTAGGCTAGTGTATTCATTTTGTAAGCGCTGCGTCCCAATTCGCCTAGCTTGCTTATACTATCCCTTAAAAGTGTGTAGCCAAGTTTTTGTGTGAAGAAAAATACAGTTTTGAGTGTGTAGCATAAAAAATACTGGCCTACTTTAACGTCATACAGCTATGTCGCGTAAAGCAACACCATGGAACTTTTCCTCTTTGGTCGCCCTACTCTGGTTGGAAACGATCAATATCATGTTATCCAAGCTGTCCCAAGTAAGCTGTTCTTAGTTATTTGATTTTGTTTTTCTCCCCTCGTGGAGTTATTTTGTTTCTCTCCAGTTATTGTGCGCATTATCTGTAGGCTACTGTTAGTAATACCTCTACTGAGAAGAACTTTTGTTAGATTTTTTTGGACTTGCAAAAAAACTTTTTTTTGGCTAAGTGATAGAACACTCAACTCTCCACATCTGAAACCCGAGTTCGAGCCCAGCTCGTGACACTGATAGCCCCTCACCCTCGATATGTAATTAAAACGGCTACAGTAGAGTGTATGGCTGCATCCGAAATCACACAATTCCCGACTATTACTATTGTAGGCGAAAAACAGTATGTGACAAAAGAAGTAGCCTATGTCCAAATTCACAGTAGGCCTACTCATTAAAATAGTCTGCAAAAGGTATCTAGGGCTGCGTTCCAGTCCAAAATTGTCATGCCCTTCAATCGTTAACTTCCCTCCGTCTCGTTCACTTGGATGTACGTCATTGCTTACGTTGCACGAGTGCCCACTACTGGCGGAAACCGCAATGAGCTGAATTGGAACGTCCTAAGCCCTTGATCACTTGGAATCAGCTGTGGAGTTTATTTATTATCGGCTTTTTTTCCCCTTTAATAATTTGTTTAATGCAGCATCCACATGTATTGGTGTGTTTGGGTTGTTTTAAAAAAAAAAATATATATAATAATATATCATAGAGTGGTTTGTTGTGGTTGTGATTTGACGATCTGTGGTTACGTCACAATCGTACTGCATTGTTGTGGGACATATAGGTGCCTGAAGTGTACATATGAAGTAGACTCGCTCCCTCTGTCTAAATTCGAGGGAACGAGTGGCTGTCCATATAAACTTCCCTTGTCCACTTCGCGAAGTGGAACTTCAAAATGGTGGCAGGGATTCCCCCGAGGGGAAGTGCTTAGGGAAGTTCGCAAGTGCATGTCTAAAAGTGGACTGGAACCAGCATGTATCCCATGAGGCCCCAGGAGAGGGGTCACATGACAATGACAACATGGCGGATGTAGTACATCCAAATTACATTCATACTTTATAGAACATACTTTTTTTGCCATTGTGAAGTAATACTTATTCAGAATAAGTACCTACTCAAGAGAGCAGCCCTTGGGGTAATGTATTGTCAATTTGGCAACGCTTCTTTAGGAGGTGCATGCTTTGGCCTCCTTTTTGTTGATATAACTCCTACTTTGTATGTGCAAGAGTGCTCAGTGGAATAATAAAAGAACAGTGAGCATGGCTCAATACTGAAGCTCTGTCAAGACATGTGCAAAAAAGAAATCCATGCAAACCGACTAAAAAACTGTTCAAGTTTCAAGATCCAGATCCAACTTCTCCCACCTATACATATATCTCCACCCCCTGATCCCTAAACCCACCCCTAAACCTACCCATCTCCCCCCTTAGATCTGGATCCAACTCCGCCCTCTGGATCTCATGTACTGCAATGAGGTGCTACTGGCAAAAGGCTCTGTCTGCTCACACTGTCACAAACCAAACCACTGGGTGGCAGTATGTAGCAAAAGATCAGTCAATGTGGAGCTGCAATCAGAAACAGAAGATGAAGAGATCCTGAGCATAAATGTCACACAATCAGAAGAGCAGAGTGATGATAAGTGGACAGCAGATATTGAAATTCTGTCTCAAAAAGTACCATTCAGAATTGATATGCAAAATGTAACACTTTGACTTTAAACAATTATCAGATACTTCTGCACGATGGTGAGCTTGAATGCTCTAATCGAGTGTTGAAGTCCTACTCAAATCATAAGCTAAGGCCAATAGCTGAAGTTGATCTTCTGGTTAATTACAAGAATACCAAGATACCAGCAGAATTCAAGATTGTGGACATTTCTCAAGAAGAGCAACATCAGAAGCTTTAGGTTTAGTAGCGCGGCTTGATACACTACAGCCTTCTAGGAAATAAAAAAAAAAATTGCATTCCGGGCAGAGGACAGCAAAACAAAATGTACCAGCTGGGCTAGATGATTATCCAGAGCTGACTCGCTCTACTGGAACCTTGCCGGGCAAATACACGATTAAAATTGATCCTGATGCAAAAGGTTTGGTCCATCCCGTCCGTCGTCAACCAGCTGCACTAAAGAAAAAAATAATACAGAAGCTACAAGAGATGGTTAAAGATGGATACATCACAAAAGTCAACCAACCGACTGAGTGGGTGAGTTCGATGGTAGCAGCTGTACGTAATAGCAAGATAAGGATCTGCATTGACCCGAGTGACTTAAATAAGGTCATTACCCAACGCGCACCATTGAAGAGATTGTCTCTGCATTGCCTGGTGCTAAAGTATTTTCAGTATCGGATGCTAAATCTGGATTCCTACAAATATAACTAGACGAAGCATCATCACTGCTGACCACCTTTAACACGCCTATAGGTAAAGTTAGGGGGCTTAGGCTTCCTTTTGGCCTGAAATGCTCACCGAAAATTTTCCAGCGCATTATGGATGAAATGCTTAAGGGCATCAGCGGCACAATCAGTGTCATGGACACTGCAGCACCTTCTGTAAAGGACCATGATGAGATCCTTCACAAAGTAATTCAGAGAGCAACAAGCTATAATCTGAGTCTCAACTTCGACAAATGTCACATCAAGAAATCTTCTGTGCCCTACGTGGGACACCTGATAGCATCAGATGGTCTGAGGGCAGACCCAGCGAAGATAGAAGCTGTCTTCGATAGAAGTCTATGACAAAACCAGCAGACAAGGATGGTGTCCGGTAAATTGGTGGATAAACTATAAAACTCCAGGCTTAGTGAAGATCAATGGACAGAAATAACAGAGCCAGAAAGTGTTGAGGAGCCAAAGTCTGTGGATCGTCACGGTTCCTCCCAAACATCACCTACAGAACTAGGGACTGCTCAGCAGACGCTGCCAACTGGGCAGTACTACTAGACGAGGAAGAGTTGTGAAGCCTCCTCACAGGCTCTGCTTGTAGTTAGGGAAAGTCGTGGTAAAGACACCTTGTGGAAGTGATGTGCTAGTAAACTCTCCTGCCTAGTTGCTCATGTTGTTGTTCATTGTTGTAATTGATTGTTTCATAAAGTGCACATTCTAGGCTATATTCCATAACTAAGAAAAAAACAACAACAACAAAAAAACAGCAGTGTTAACTTTTGGTAATATCTGTATATGTGCACAAAGGGGTATTGCTTTATGCTTAGGAGGGGAGATGTAATGTTTGTCAATTTGGCAACGCTTCTTTAGGAGGTGCTTCGGCCTCCGTATTTGTTGATAGAACTCCTCCTACTTTGTATGTGCAAGAGTGCTCAGTGGAATAATAAAAGAACAGTGAGCATGGCTCGGTACTGAAGCTCTGTGTCAGTCACATTATTTTACACTTGGCAGCGCTTAAGTCCAATTTTTATGCCCTTCCCTTGCTAACTTCCCTCTGTCTCGTCATTGCTTACATTGCATGAGTGCCCACTAGTGGCAAACCCTTGAAATGTTTAAATGGAACGCACTAAGCCCTTGATCACTTGGAATCTGCAATGGATCTTTATTATTTAGTTTTTTCCTTATTAAATTTGTTTTATGCAGCATTCTAGGTCTGTATGTATGCTTGGGCTGTTAGAGAAAATATAAAAAAACTACACAAATGAAATTAATAACAATACAATAAACTATAACAGTCAGCTTAATTTAGTATTTAGTTAAATAACTCATACACTAGTGTTGTGTGGGGTGTGGGTAATATAAGCATGATCTGCTGTGACATCAGTCATGGTGCATTGTGGTCTATGGATATGCCTGAAGTGTAGGCTACACGTTGAGTAGACTCACTCCCTCTGTCAAAATCGAGGAGTCGAGGGTCTGTCCAAATAAACTTCCCTCATCCACTTGACGAAGATGAATGAACTTCAAAATGGCGGTGTGGATTCCCCCGAGGGGAAGTGCTTAGGGAAGTTCACAAGTGTATGTCTAAAAGTGAAGTTAAACGCAGCCCATGGAAAGTGCAACAAGTGCGTCATCCGGGTATTTAAAATGTACTTTTTCTATTTGGGATTTTCAGTGTGAAATCACTCGCACTATAAAACAAAACGTCATTGAATGGTGCATAAGTATGCGCACCTATTGTGTACTGTTTTTGCCTTTTCCTTTTTCTTCTTCTTCTTTTTTATTTTATTGTGTGCAGTGAAAATGTGTGTGGCTATGATTTAATGTTATCCAATACTTTGGCAGCGCAAAGTCTTTTCATCATGGCAATAAAGCTAAATCTAATTCAATAGAGTTCAGAAAAAAGTCAATAAAGAAAGAAAAGACCTCTATACAGAGAACATCCAGAAAAAAAACATTTTCCTTAAAGGGACAATGTGTAGTTTTTTAAATTATTTTATTATCTAAAACCCATATTTTTATTCATAAATATGTCCTCGATGGTGTACAAATACCTCTGCCAATAATCTGACTTATCCTCGTAAACGAAGAGTTTATTCTTTATATACATGGGACGGGTAGGTCCACGGAGGCTTCCATGTCGTTCCGCCATCTTGAAAAACTATAATAGCAGCAAGGGACAAGAAGTACTAGGTCAACGCGTTTCCACAACGCGTTTTCATTCAGAGCCAGTGTCACGTGACTGAAAGCTGCTGAACCGGACAAGAAGATTCGAGAGGCGCTTGTCACTGCCCCGGCAAGTTTAAAAGGCTGCACTGCACATTATTTATAATGGAGGACCATACTTATGTGGAGCCACAGGACCGGAGATTGCACAAAACAAGGTTTAATGTCGGGATAACTTTTTCCAGGTGGAAAGAGGTGATGCAGGAGAAAGCTTTCAAAAGAGACGCTGAACTTCCCTGCTTTCTTCTCAACAGGTAAGTCAATGTTACGGTCTAAATTACAAGCTTTTTTTCATTGCTTGGTCGCCTCTCTGCCTTTTGCTTCTTTTTGCTCTTTGCTTCAAGTTGCAGTTTGTTTGAAATAGCAAACCTGTTCCCCCGGAGGAAAACTCGATGAAGTGCTATTAGAAGAAATCCTGTCATAGCTCTTTGGTACAGTACATAACGACTACCGTTGAAGCAACGCGTGAGGCGCTGTAGAGCACTATTCGTTTGAATGCAAAATACAATTTCACCACTAGATGGGAGAAATTCCTACACATTATACCTTTAATGGGAACCTAGCTGGGTCAATGAAAAGTATAGTTTTGAAACTTATATATATACACTACCAGTAAAACATTTTGGAAAAGAAGTCTCTTCTGCTCATCGAGGCTGCATTTATTTGATTAAAATTTTTACAAAAAACAGTAATATTGTTAAATATTATTACAATTTAACAGGTGTTTTCTATGTGAATATATAGTAAAATGTCATATATTCATGTGATCAGAGCTGAATTTTCAGCATCATTACTCCAGTCTTCAGTGTCACATGATCTTTCAGAAATCATTCTAATATGCTGATTTGATGCTCAAGAAACATTTCTCATTATTATCAATGTTGAAAACAGTCATTCACTTTTTTATTTCCGGATTCTTTGATGAATACAAAGTTCAAAAGAACAGCATTTATCTGAAATCGAAAGCTTTTGTTACATTAAACACTACCGTTCAAAAGTACCGTTCAGTAAGAATTTGTATTTTATTTTTTTGGGGAAATAAATAAAATAAATCAATACTTTTATTCGTCAAGGATGAATTAAATTGACCACAATTTACAGCAAAGACATTTATAATGTTACAAAATATTCTATTTCAAATAAATGCTGTTCTTTTGAACTTTCTATTCATCAAAGAATCCTGAAAAAAAAAATTTACACAACTGTTCAAGATTGATAATAATAATGAATGTTTTTTGAGCATCAAATTCGCATATTAGAATGATTTCTGAAGGATCATGTGACACTGAAGAATTGAGTAATGATGCTGAAAATTCAGCTTTGAGCACAGGAATAAATTACATTTTAAAATATATTCAAATAGAAAACAATTATTTTAAATTGTCATAATATTTAAGAATATTGCTGTTTTTAAAAAAAAATCAAATGGTAGTGTAAATAGAGGGAGAGAGAGAAATTAATATGAATCAAAAAACAGTTTTATAAGTATTATAACATACATTTGAAAATATAACATACATTTTAAACATACATTATCAAAAACCAATTTGGACATGTACTACCATAGTCAGTACCATTATCAGTGTGCATGACCATATGATATGATATGATATTTTGTAAGGTGCAGTTATGAGTGTCTCCTAAAAAACACAATTTTCCCACACACACAACAAAAAAACTACCTAAAAGTATCATATGGTATACTGTAAAGTAGTCTACTACAGTATTTTGAATGGACATGAATAAAAAAATACAAGGTCCCATAGTGTTTTGCACATGTACCATGGTAGCAGGGCCTACCATCTAAATACCATGGTAGCTTCACAGTACTTTTTTCACATCCACTGTCCTTCTCATCTGTCAAACATAGCAGTAGACTTCCATGATGCAAGGGACAGTTTGATTTGCATATGGAAACATTCAAAAATATGCTCGTCATGTTGCTTGTTTGTTGTTAATGCTGCTGTATTGACGCATCTGCTGTCAGTGCCAGTGATATCTAAGAAAATGATTTAATGTTGACGATTACAATGATGAGAACGACTGTTATTATGGCCACCGTACTCATGAGAAAAGCTTTGCACAGTGGCGAGCGCAGTATGGTGACCAGCATAGACCTCTCTCTGGCCGAGGCGCTCACCCCCCCCACTCCTGCTGGGTTCACGACGTCCAGACTCTGTCTGGCAGTGTGTGTTAGAGCCGGGGCAGAGCTGGGCACTCTCTTCACCTGCAGTTTGCCTTTGTTGCGATTAAAGCGGATGCTGTAGACGTGCTGCATGGGAGTCGGGAGGTAGGACAGCACCGTGGAGTCGTTCGCAAGCTTGGGAAGACCCGAGTCTGGTAACGCGGTGTAGGCACGGCACAGCGGGCACTGGATGGTGTTGGGTTGGGCGGACTTCACGTTCATCCGCGCTAGACACTCCAGGCAGAAGGTGTGCTTGCATTCCAGTACCTTAGGGGTGTTGAAGATGTTGTTGAACTGGCAGAAACAGATGGCGCACTCCAGATCGGGCAGCTCGGCCTCGTCTGGTTTGTAGGGGTCACGAGGGTGGTTCAGGTCAGACTCCATGACAGAGGGGGGAGGTGAGAGAGAGGGAAGTCAAAGGGCATCTTCAAGGTCCATGATGATGTGGTAAGTCTGAAGAAGAACAACAAAAGTTTTGTTTCATGGATTTTTCTACCACCACCCATAGGAAAAATCTAATAAAAAAAAAAAAAAACCTGGCATTATACACTATGAATATTGTTGGCTCTGTGACTAATTGCTTATGTTCCTCTTTTGTCAGTGACTTTGGATAAAAGCACCAGCCAAATGCATGAATGTAAAAAAAAAAAAAAAAACCTGGCATTGTACACTACGCATATTGTCTGTTATTTGACACACTGCTTATGTTCTTCTATTGAAGTTGCTTTGGATAAAAGCGCCTGCAAAAAAAAAAAATAAAAAAATAAATAAAAGAAAAGAATACATTTTTTAAACAAATCTGGCATAAACACAATGAATATATCCTTTCCATAAAAGCACCTGTCAAATGCATAAATGTACACTCACCTAAAGGATTATTATAGGAACACCTGTTCAATTTCTCATTAATGCAGTTATCTGATCTACCAATCACAGTTGACACAGTTGATGGCAGTTGCTTCAATGCATTTAGGGGAGTGGTCCTGGTCAAGACAATCTCCTGAACTCCAAACTGAATGTCAGAATGGGAAAGAAAGGTGATTTAAGCAATTTTGAGCGTGGCATGGTTGTTGGTGCCAGACGGGCCGGTCTGAGTATTTCACAATCTGCTCAGTTACTGGGATTTTCACGCACAACCATTTCTAAGGTTTACAAAGAATGGTGTGAAAAGGGAAAAACATCCAGTATGCGGCTAGCCTGGCTAACGCCAGACCACGTATCATTGAGAATGAGACGTGGTCTGGGAACCATATGTTCATTTTCTCGTATTTGAGGCGTGGTTTACGAATGCCCAGAGCCGTTTTATTGGGTGCTACGAATGTCTATCAAATGCACCTGTACGTAGCTCATCGTCTTGCTGCTCCAACCCCGTTCTGTGATTGGTTCCCTATCTGAGGTGAAAATCTGGTTCATGGTGTCCAGGCTGCCTAGCAGCGTGAATAAAATCGTGAAAATGCCTTGTTGATCCTAGAGGTCAGAGGAGAATGGGCCGACTGATTCAAGCTGATAGAAGAGCAACTTTGACTGAAATAACCACTCGTTACAACCAAGGTATGCAGCAAAGCATTTGTGAAGCCACAACACGCACAACCTTGAGACGGATGGGCTACAACAGCAGAAGACCCCACGGGGTACCAATCATCTCCACTACAAATAGGAAAAAGAGGCTACAATTTGCAAGAGCTCACCAAAATTGGACAGCTGAAGACTGGAAATATGTTGCCTGGTCTGATAAGTCTCGATTTCTGTTGAGACATTCAGATGGTAGAGTCAGAATTTGGTGTAAACAGAATGAGAACATGGATCCATCATGCTTTGTTACCACTGTGCAGTCTGATGGTGGTGGTGTAATGGTGTGGGGGATGTTTTCTTGGCACACTTTAGGCCCCTTAGTGCCAATTGGGCATTGTTTAAATGCCACGGCCTACCTGAGCATTGTTTCTTACCATGTCAATCCCTTTATGGCCACCATGTACCCATCCTCTGATGACTACTTCCAGCAGGATAATGCAGCATGTCACAAAGCTCGAATCATTTCAAATTGGTTTCTTGAACATGACAATGAGTTCACTGTACTAAAATGGCCCCCACAGTCACCAGATCTCAACCCAATAGAGCATATTTGGGATGTGGTGGAATGGGAGCTTCGTGCCCTGGATGTGCATCCCACAAATCTCCATCAACTGCAAGATGCTATCCTATCAGCACCTTGTTGAATCAATGCCACGTAGAATTAAGACAGTTCTGAAGGCGAAAGGGGGTCAAACACAGTATTAGTATGGTGTTCCTAATAATCCTTTAGGTGAGTGTATAATAATAATAATAAACAAATAAATAAAACTGGTATAGTACATTATGAATATTGTTGATTCTTTGATTTATTTTCTTTTGTTGAAAGTTGCTTTGCATAAAAGTGTCTGCTCCTGCTAAATTAATAAAATAAAATTTAAAATGTAATAATAAATATATATTTTTTAATTAAATTAAAAACCTGGCATTGTACACTACGAATATTTTCTTTGGATAAAAGCGCCTGTCAAATGCATAAATGTAAAATAATAAATAAATAAATAAAACTGGCAGTGTACGCTATGAATACTGTTGACTCTTTGACACATTGCTTATATCCTTCTATTGGAAGTTGCTTTGGAAAAAGTGTCTGCAAAATAAAAAAATACAAATCAAATCTGTGGTGAATTGCTTATGTTCCTCTGTTGTGAGTTGCTTTAGATAAAACATCTCCTAATTGCATAAATGTAAATGTTAAAATAATCAAATTAAATTACATTTTTGATATTAATGAGCCCTGCATATGGTCATCATGTGTTTTGGATGTCGGTGTATTCCACACCAGGCTTTTTTAACCTGGCTTGCAAGGCTTTCATGCTCAACCAGCTTCAGTAGAAATAGCATGCACTGGTTGACCAAGCTGCAGATTTGTCCTCGTCCCCCATCTACAACTTTTGCAGAGAATGTAGTACGATTTCCGATTGGTAAACAGACTTGTTTGTTGTTCTACCCACGCTGACCTGTTCTCACTAACAGATTTGCCTTGGAAATTATTATAGGTCTCCATCAAAGAACGGCTCAAAATATGCAAAGCAGCAGACGGGTGTCCCATTACTGACGCACATAATGCAGGTAGAAAGGATTGGGTTACTCCATTAGAGGTCCACTTAGCCTCAACTGATCATAGTTTACATTTACGATGCCAGTATAGTCAAATATGATGCATTTAAATGTAGCTGAATGTTTCAGCATTTACCTACAATTTGTTTCTTATTCTACAGACATATATAATTGAGTGGGTTTCTAAAGGATTTGAGAGGATTACTGCATAGTGTAGAATGCAAATAAAAAACAGATACTTTATTGCCATAGTTTGGTGTGCACATGCTCAAACAGACAGGCAAATAGACTAAGGCCTGGTTTCACAGACAAGGCTTAGATTAATCCAGGATTAGGCCTTAGTTCAATTAGGGCATTTAAGAAGCTTTTATAAACGGGCCTTAAAAAAAACATTACTGGTGTTATTTGGTATTTGAGACAAAACAATGGCACTGACACATTTCTTGCTCAAAGATGTATTTTAGTCTGGGACTAGGCTTAAGCCCTAATTTCAAAATCATGGGTAAGACAGTATCTACATCTTCAATCATGTTGAATATCTAATTTCAGATAACATACCTGAAGGCTATGACTGAAGGCATAAGATGCATAACACATTTGTACATTTCAAAAACCTCCAACGTCCTTATTGGTCCAAACTAGACATCCTCCAACATCTAGTTTGACGGCATGACCTCATTTAACCACCAAAGACATTGCATTTCAATGGTTGATTAATAAACTACTGGCTTTGAGCCATATATTTTGCTTGACTATAATGACTATAATTGACTATAATTATCAAAATGTTAGAGCCACTCTTATGTGTTAATATCACCAGTTCTACTTGGTATAAAGACAGTAAACATAAAAATACAATGCAACACTTTATTTTGATGGTCCCTTTAAAACACTCTGTTGACTAGAAGTAACTTTGCAACTACATGTCAACTAACCCTCATTAAAGTATTAGTAGACTGTCTGTATAATATCTGAATGTCACTTTATTGTGATGGTCCTCCAACAGACATTTGACTGACAATAAGTAACTTTGCAAGTACATGTATTCTAACCCTACCAGTCTACTAATACTCAAACACTGCAATGAGAGTTAGTAGACATGTAGGTGATACGTTACTTATAGTCAACAGAATGTGCTAAAGGGACCATCAAAAATAAAGTGAAACCAAATACACAAATATATTACAACATGTAGATTCACAACTACTCACTCATCTTCTGGAAAGATGTCTTTTTTTTGTTTTTGTCCTGGATGTCGAGGCTGTAGTTTGCGTCTTTGTTGCCTTTCAGAGAGAACGAGATGTGTGTCGGTGTCTCTCTTTCTCTCTTTGGGCATCTACCACAGTTCTCCTGACATGTTTTACATAGAAAAACAAAAAACAAAACACCATGAGTCCCTCTACCCCTTTTTGCCTTTTCGCTCAGCTCTCTTTCTCTTTCTTCCACTGTGCTATAAAGAATGGCAGCATTTGAATACTGGAGCATCAGCAGGAGGAAACACACAGTCAGTAGTCAAATACAGGCAGATCGGCAGAGTAAACTCTACAACCATAACCTGAAAGACAGAGAAACAAAGAGGCAATAGAGAATACATACCTGATCTGAAGAATGAAGTGAAGAAAAGCGTTCCAATTTTACTTCACCGAAGAGCATATATTTTAAAATAACCTTTAAAAAAAAAAAAAGGACTGTGACAGTATATGAAAGAGGTGACAATTTATGTTTTTTTCAAAAGAACATGTTGGTACATGTTTAAAAGTACAGTGGTAGTACCATGTTAGTATTTTTAAGTTATAATCATAATCAATTCATAATAAAAAGTGTTTTTAAAAGTATAAATGCACTGCCAAACCAAACCAAAAAAAAAAAAAAAAAAGTTGCTCTTTGGATTTAAATAGGCAAAACAGTGTATGATTGGACCATTATTGCAGTGATTATGCATTATGTTTTATGTTATGTTTTATGATTATGTTTCTAGCATATGATATGTTTGGAAACAGTTCTTCTAACCCTAATTTATGGAGTATGTAGCTTTTCATTACTAAAACAACCATGTATGAAGACACATCATGGCCATATTCCAGGGTGACAATGTCAAGATTCATCAGGCTCAAATTGGGAAAGTAGTTGCGAGGAGCATGAAGAATCGGTAACACTTTATTTCGATAGTCCACTTTAGACATTCTACTAACTACAAGTAACTTTTCAACTACATGTCAACTAACTGTCATTAGAGTATTAGTAGACTGTCAGCTTAATATCTGCTAACACTTTATTTTGTTGGTCCCCCAACAGACATTCAACTGACTATAAGTAACTTGGCGACTACAAGTCAACTTATTCTCCTAACCCGAACCCTAACACCTAACCATAACCTAACAGTCTACTTACTGACAGTCTACTATAATATACTAATACTCTAATGAGAGTTAGTTGACATGTAGTTGAAAAGTTACTTATAATTTGTAGAACGTCTAAAGTGACTATCGAAATAAAGTGTAACCGAAGAATCATTTTCACACATGAATCTCTGAGTCCAGAGCTTAAATTCATTGTAAGTCTGTGGGATGTGCTGGAGGAGACTTTACAGAGTGCTGGACTCTTGCATTGACAATATAAGATCCTGAGCAAAAACTGATGCACCTCTTGATGGAAATACATTTTATGATGTTATTTCCATCAATAGGTGCATACATTTTTTGGTAGTAGCATGAACAGAGTAGTGTCCGGAGTGAGTGGCTCATTTACTCTCAATCACAATACCCTCTATTACCAATTCATCTACTTATTGTGGACTGTTTCAAAAGAGTTTAACTTGGATATTCTATAAGCTTTTCACTTTTATTTTGCCTCTGTCCAAACCTCTTTGGATTGTGAATGTCATCATTGTTTACTTTTAAAAAACACAATTTAGGCCTTGTCCACACGAACACGGGTATTTTTATAACCGTGACATTTCTTACACGGTTCGGCCGTTCGTCCACACGGAAACGCAGTATCAGGTCACTGAAACCGAACATTTTTGAAAACCCCTGCCAGGGTGAGTATTTTCTGAAACGCCGGTTGCAGAGTTGTCGTGTAGACAGTAAAACCGGAGTTTTTGCGCCGCTGACGGCTTCTGATTGGCCAACGTGGCTTTACGGTTAAGGGTTATATCGCCGCCTGCTGGTGTTGCATGCTCTTGACAGCGCTTGATAGCGTGTTTTTGCGTTTTCATGTGGACGGAGTTTTTTTTTAAACGCAGGAGGAAAAACTCCTGTAAACTATAAAAAATACCCGTGTCCGTGTGGACAAGGCCTTAGTTGTTTAGTGAAACCACTGGAAATATTTTCTTTGTAATGTTGTCAGTTAAATTAAGTTGAAAGAGAATTAACAAATCACATGTTCTTAAATGTTTTTGCATTTTACAAAATGTCCCAACTTTTCTGGATTTGGGGTTGCATATAACCGACTAATTATGATCAAATAAAATATATTATGAGGTGTTAATTAATATCGTGCTATCTTTTGACATGGTTCTGTCAATGTAAACATGTTCGTATTGCATATTTTATCAACAGCAAAGATAAATCTACACGTATTATTCCACAGATGTTTCCATGTCCTGTTTAGTCATATGCAAATAAAGAGCCAAAAAAGGACTCTTCTCATTAAACTGAAATAATTTATCACACAACGTGCAAATACATTAACATTTCCTTCAAATTGATATCTCGACACCACAGAATTTACATAGTCAAATAAACACATCAGTGTAACCTTCACATCCTTCTGTTTCATTAAAACAATATGACACAGTATGGACAGTCCTTTCTGCGGTTTGTTCATCAGTATACTGCTAATGTTATATAGTGGTTGAAAAAAGTATTTGGACACTTTAAAATGCATGAATGTCTTGAAATTTTATTAGACAACAACCGTTGACAAAAGATAATGTGATGAACTACAACCTGTTATTTTACACTACATAAAATTAAATAAAAACGAAATAAAATACCAGGTAAAAAAGCCTCAGAAATGCAGTTTGCTCTTAAAAATAAAGGGCCAAAGCAATGCCAGAAGAACCATTCTGGGTTCCTCAAAGAACCTTTTAGCACTGAGAAAACAATGAGTTAAATTTACGTAATTTAAGATTTTGCACGGATATCTTTTAAGTAAATTTCACATATGGAATTAAGAAAAATGTAATGTACTTAACTAAGTTAAGTGAAATCAACAAAGCAAATAAGTTACTTTAACTTGGCCAGTCAAATTTTATTTTAATGGAGTAATTTTTTGTAATTTCTACTTTGTTGAAGTTTAGTACGTTTTATTCAAACATTGTCACACTGAATTAAGACATGCTTTTGGAGTGTATGCTTTACTTAGAACATCAAAGTAAACAATACAGTAGATATGACAACATATCTACATAACAGAAGTAATGTGGTACCCACCCGAACACAGAGATCGCAATACTTACTTAGTACACAATACACAATAACGGTAACATTCGTTGGATAATTTTTGAGTATGAATGTGTGATTGAGTAGAAAATGAATTTCAGATGTCACAAAACAGCAAATTGCCTAACAAAAGCAACGATAAAACAGTGGAAATACAGCTGGAAAACAGAGAAAATGCAATATTATTATTCATGTCAGAAAGTTGAGTAGGTTTCACTTAGTTTTATAATATATAAGCTTAAATTGAGTACTAATATAGAATTTACTGTTTTATTTTGGCCAAATTCTTGCCTGAACTAACTTATTTACGCATATTAACTTAAAACATTTGTTTTTTCTGTAGTATTTACTTCACCCAATTTTTTTTATTATTTTTTTTTACAATAAAAGATATACAAACAATATTTTCGTTTGAAAAATCTGAAAATGTTTCTGATAAAATGAACCTTTTTTGCAATTTTCATGGATGTCAAAGGTTCTTTATGGAACCATATGCCAGTAAAGAACCTTTATTTTTAAGAGTGTTGCAACATTTATTTGACATTTTGCATCTAAGGCAATGACATTCAGGCAGTTTTAAGTGTGATTTAAGTGTAAGAATACTTTGGGATCACTGTGCATTATGTAGAAATAAAAGAATACATAAAACAAAAACTCTTTGGTTGATATGTTTGTAAAAAAAAAAAACCTTCAAAACAAGGACATTTTTAAATCCATATGGAATCAACACTGCCGGTGTTGGCAAGACAGTATTAACTGGAAGAAGCTGCAATATTCTTTTTATTCTAGAACTATAGTAGTAATAATAAAGGAAAAATATTAAAAACAACAACAACAACAAAAACAAAAACACATTGCATCACTGATTTTCATTGACTTCACATTCTCCATTGTCTGGCCACTTGTTTCTGGAAGAATATTGAGATCTGCTGTTTTTGTATTTAATTCTCTAAATAGTCACATCATCTCATAACCGGCTTCTGGAAATAGAAGAGCTGACGTTAACATAAACGTTTAAATGTGTGTGTACGGTATGTAAACTCTAGCAGCTTCTCTGTGAAAAATGATTCAGATTCTGGCTCATGCCAAACCCTGAGTCTGTGTATATGTAAATGTGAATGTGAATATGTGTGTATGAGAAAGAGAGAGATAGAGAGAGCCTGAGATTTGATATCCTTCTATGCTACTTTCTGCATGACTTTAGCAGTGAACCATTTTGACCCATTAGCCATTACCTAGTGCAAATAAAAGGTCTCCAACAGGGGTGTAAAAGTACAGAGAAATTGTACTCAAGGTCTGGCCCAGCGTCTATATAAGATCGCCGTTGCACAGAATGTGCACTTATGTGTACTTACAGTGTACTTACCTAAGAAAGTAATATAAGTTAAAATAAAGTGCTACCAATATTGCGAGGTTTGAGATTGTGTATATAAGATATAAGCCAAACTCTATGACTCTATAAGTAAAATAGTAAGAATGATTTTAAACCATGATCATGCAAAATATGTTTGTATTTTGAAACTCTAAAGTAAATTGTAGGACGTATTATTTTTGTTCTATTTCAACAGTAGGTAAAAAATACATTTCCTAAAATAATACTTTAGCATATAATAAAGTACAAATACCACAGTACTTTACACACCCCCCGACTCAAATAACATATTCAAGCATATTCAGCAACCAAGCAGAAGTGGAGTGGCATTTTATTGCCTATATTTGTTCACTCACTCACACACACAAACACACACAAACACACACACACACACACGCACGCACAGCAAATCATCCCTGCCGGTAGGGAGTTTTACAGCGACCCAGTCTCTTTCCTTTAGGGAAGTTGGTTACGTTTTTCCATCCTTTAATGGTTCGTGTAGTCAAGTGGTCATACACTACATGGCCAAAAACATGTGGACAATGTTGGAACATGGATGCAGGGATTTGCTCCCATTTAGACACGAGCAGATTGCATGGATTCATGCTTGATTTTATGCTCCTGTTAGTAACAGATGTAGCTGAAATGTCCAAGCTGTTTAGAATAGGGTGTCCACATACTTTTGTCAACGTAGCGTACATTTTGATTTCGAGGAGTTCCAGTTATTAAAGAGGTTGGTTTTATCTTCCACCTGGTCCAGATGGAAGTCAGAAGCGAGCCACTTCAGCGAGGCTGGGCAGTGTTGCCTGATCCAGATGCAGCTGGTGCAGTCCTGTGTTAAAACTGGCACACAGGAGACTGCTGGAGTCACACGGAGCCAGAGACACCAACGGCCCTGAACCGTCCAGCGTCAATGTGTACAAACATGCTGAAGAGAGAATATGGAGGAGACAACAATCAAACCATGTGGATGTGACTCGTATTTTGTTATTCTGGCCAGACAGTTTTAGGAAAAGCTATTTGTTGCTGAAAAAAGCATGACATACACTAAATGTAGTGTTTACTGTTGCCTTTGACAGTAGTTATGTTTCCAACCACCTATTTTTTTCAGCACATTTGGGTTATAAAAAAAAAAAAAAAAGGCTGGATGGTAACGCCACATAAACTCACATAAAAAACTGCATGCACAAGTGAGGCGGATAAATGTTTGATCTTATAAGAATAAACTATGATGGAAACAGATTTACTGAATAAATCCCTCGAAAGCTCAACAAAAGACTTGTGTGATTTTGCATCACCAGCGGACCAATTTCATCGCACAGCATGTCAAACGTTGGTTTGGTCATTCTGAAATGCCTGAGCCAAATTCTGCCATCCCTCCCAGAAGCGTCTCACATGATTGTTCCCAAACACCAGCATCCGAACGCAAGATAGTATGACAGCGTTTATTGCGTCTCGTCTGCGCTCTCTGCGAGACGCAGAAAAGGAGCCACAGTGGCTTCCCCGATTGCAGCAACTTCCATTTTATTACAGATATTTTGCACCAGTTTCCCAGAAAGTGAAGATTTTTTTCTCTTGAACACATGGGATGGAAACGCTGCTTCATCAACTATGGATGGAAACATAACTAGTGTTGTTTAAAAAAAAATACAAATTATATTTGGGAAACAGGGAACCATTTGCATTTACAGGTGAAACTCAAATTTGAATATTGTGCCAAAGTTTGTGTATTTCAGTAATTTAAATTAAAAGGTGAAACTAATATATTTAGTATATACATATACAACTATATACATACGCATGATTATACTTTTCAGAGGGCCGACATTTCTGAATTTAAAATCCTTTTTTCATGTAATATTAAAATTTTCTGAGATTTTGAATTTGGGGTTTTCATAAGCTGTAAGCCATAATCAAATCAAAATTATAACTTATGTACGATATTACATTTTTTCGAGTTTCACTTGTAAAGTTCAAAACAGCATTAATTTGAAATATATACATATTTTAAATATCTTTACTGTAACTTTTGATCAATTCAATGCATCCTTTCTGAACAAAAGTGTGAATTTCTTTAAAGGTGCCCTAGAATGTGAAATCGAATTTATTTTGTCATAGTTAAATAACAAGAGTTCAGTACATGGACATGACATACAGTGAGTCTCAAACACCATTGTTTTCTCCTTCTTACTTAAATCTCGTTTTTGAAAAACACCCCTGAAAATAGGCAAATCTCCACATAACACCGACTGTGACGCAACAGTCGGGATCATTAATATGTACGACTCCAAAAATCTGCATATGCCAGCCCATGTTCAATGACAGGCGGAACTGCGCAGCCGAAGCATGGCAGTTGTTCAGTGTTTGGATGTGAACACAAAGGTATTTAGTTCCATCATCCGAGCCTCTGAAGAAACAATGGGTTAATTTTATTTTCTCTGGAAATTTCCAAACATTTCACAGACGAGACTGTTTCCTCAACTTGGGCCAATACAGAGCTGGCCTCGATCGATCGAGCTACCAAGCAACACTTGCTGATGTGTAATTGTTAAAGTTCAGACAGGTAATCTTTCTCTCAAAATCGTTCAATACTGTATTTACATCATGTTTGCATTGGTGAAAGCATGAGAGTGCAGAAACTGCGTTGCAATGATAAGATCTTTATTCTCGTGATCAACACACTGTCATCTGTTTGCTCAATGCTCATCACGGCAACATTTTATGTGATGGGAATAGATCTAAATACTTTAAAAACATCTCACGATTCGTTAATCTCGATAGCTGTAATAGTAAAAACGTATAATATCTGTAGTAAAAGTATTCGAGAGAGTTTCACATGTAATACGTAGCTATTTCATATGCAAGCATGTCAGCCAATCACAGCAGAGGCCGGTTACACACAGCAGACAAGGGTTACACCCTTGAAACAGAGCTTTCAAATCAGAGGCTAAAATCAGGCTAGGAAAAATGCCTTTTATTTCTAAATTATGAATATTTTTTATCTAAAAAACATACTAACATTATAAGGGCACCCCAGAAAACATTATACAATAAAAATAAAACCATTCTAGGGCACCTTTAAAAAAACACCCATTTTACTAATCCCAAACCTTTACACATTATAGTAATTCAATAAATGTAATTATTCTAAGACTTTATACTACTTAGAAAGAACTTTATTGCCAAGTATGTTTGTTTTGGTGACAGAAGAAGCTTCCTCTGTACACAGCACAAATAGTAAAATAAAAAAATAAAGATATATGGAATTAGATAAACAAATGTGTATAAATGTGTGTGTGTGTGTGTGTGTGTATGTATATATATATATATATTTTTTTTTTTAAAGACAAATTTAAAAGTACATGACATGTGTACATATACAAATAGAATAGAATTACCAGAGAACATCAATGCATTTTGTAAATTTAATAATTTTGATTTTGATTACTAAGCTAATTAATATGTGGCATTTAATTAGAATATTTATATTCATTTAAATATATGCCAGCCAAAGGTGATAGGCTTCCCCAGCTGAGTTTGTTTCCTCTTACAGTTTCTTTTTCATCTAAATAAACATCTTAGACAGTTTTTTGACTTGACTTCCAAAACCAGGAAGCTGTCTTAACCCACTGGCTAATCCTCTTTGTGTTTAAAAAACAGAATAGTGCATATGTGTGTTACCTGCAGTGTTCTGATCCCATATTTTGACTGAGCTGTCATACGATGAGGACGCCACGAGGGCAGGACACCCGGGACGGGGAGGCACAAACACGCAGCACGCTGTGGTCTGCAGGTGTCCTCTGTATTCGGCCACCTTACAGCCGGGCTGTCTGAGGTCCCACAGCTACACACATGCATAAACACACAAACAGATCAACTTATGCACACGCACAGCTGTGCCCAGGCAGTATACGTACACACACACACACACACACACACACACACACACACACACTCACCGTGGCCTCGCAACCCTGCCCACCGAAACCGTTGCTGGACGACAGCAGGTGGTAACAGTTGGAGCTGATGTCACAGTGTGTCTGAATGTACTGCTTCGCTGGAAACGTGTTAGTCACCTGCCAGGTACGACTATCCCACACCCTGAGACAGACAACACACATCAACACATGAACAAAATCAAGTCAGTTTTAGTTATATAGCATATATTTTCACACACATAAGAAGCTTTACATCAAAATCATGAGGTTAATGTTCATAATTATAGTTGTATTTAGCAGATCAGAGCTGTGCAACAATATATGGTTACACTTTATTTCGATGGTCCACTTGACATTCTACTAACTATAAGTAATTTTGCAACTTCATGTCAACTAACTCTCATTAGAGTATAAGTAGACTGTTAGGTTAGAATTAGGATTAGAAGGATAAGTTGACATGTAGTTGCAAAGTTATTTATAGTCTGTTGAGGGAGCATTCAAATAAAGTTAGCAGATATAGGGCCCTATCTTGCACTCAGCGCAATTGACTTTGTACACCGACGCATGTATCATTCCTATTTTGCACCCGCGCAAAGCGGACTTTTCCCTCCACAGACACACGTCGGTTAACTAAGAAATACACTTGCGCTCCCCGGGGCGGTTCAGCGCAAAGAGGAGGCGTGTTCCGGCGCAAACTTTCCCTCATGCTATTTTGCAGTTCCAGAAAACAATTGCGCCACTGACCAGAAAAAACCTAGTCTAAAGTCATTGGCGCGTTGCGCGTACATTCAGATGCTATTTTAAGCGCGCGTGCTTGGTCATAATACAGAGTGTGAACAACGCGCATACACTGTAGATGATTCTCTCATCTACACAGATGCATTTTCCTTTTTGCAAATGATACATTATTATAAGGAAAAATATTAAAACACGAGGGAAATCATTGTTGTCCAGTCAAGTCAAGTATATTTATATAGTGCTTTTCACAATAGAGATTGTATCAAAGCAGCTTCACAGTATTAATATGTTGTGTCCATGACGATCGGAAAAATAGGCATAAAGCTTAGGCCTACATATTTACCCAAATTATTATATGCATGTATAACCGAAGCTAATTTGGGTGGGTTTGTCCCATCTCCAATCCCACTTCTCTTTCTTTTACGGCCCTGACGAGAACATCGATCTCCTCGGCTGTGAACCGATTCTGAAGCGCGCCTGGTAAATGCGCCGTTATAATAGTATTGCGCCATGGAACAAGCGCACCTCGTTCATCATGCTCTTAAAGGGAATGTGATATGACGCTCTGATTGGTTTATTTCACGTTACGCCCAAACCACACTTATGAATAATGAAGCTACTTCAGACCAACCCCTTTTAGATTTGCGCCAGGCGCAAGAGGCATTTATCCCGCCGGGAAAATAGCAACAGCGCCGGGATCCGCCCACAAAGTTACTTGCGCTTTGCGCTTTGACACTTGCGTTTCAGATCGTGCGCTGAGTGCAAGATAGGGCCCATAAAGTAGACAGTCTACTAATACTCTAAATGATAGTCAGTTGATATGTAGTTGAAAAAAGTTACTTGTCTAGAATGTCTAAAGTGGACCATTGAAATAATGTGTTACCCAATATAGTTTACATTTTGTGATGATACAAGAAATCAAGCTGTTGAGATCTGCTAGTATTATATCACTTTACATGAGTATAATGAAAATAATTCTAAAGCATTTATTAATATTAGTTAATGTTAATTTCAACATTTGCTAATACATGATTCATGTCAAAATATTTAATACTTAACATTAACTAAAGATTAAAAAGTGCTCTAACAAATGAATTGCTCATTATTAGATAATTTTATGTCAACTAAAGGAAACTTTTTGTATAGTGTTACTGATATACTATACATCCAACTTTATATTTAGAGCTTTGTGATTATATAGTTTACATTTTGTGATGATAAAAAGGAATCACGTAACTTGTTATTTGTTTAGTAAATATTTCCAGAGAAACACATCTCTGCAAACAATGACTGTACACCACTGTAATGGATCATGTGACATATCACGATCTTCTGACCTGATAGTTTTGTCTTCAGAGGTTTGGACAACAGATGTGCTTCCTGGTACCCAGCACACATGTGTCACCTGAACAGAGGGCAACAGGACAACACACATTCATATTCAGTGGATAACAATTATTAGACAAATAATGCAGATGTGGTAATGCGTTCGCGAAGTGGTTACCATGTTTCAAGGCTTGTTCAGAAGTTTTATTTCAAGACATTTGTCAGGGTTTGCCCTTAAAATGCTCTTGTATGCAGGACTAATTTCTTGCATATCTCATCCTAAACCTCCGTTGCTAATACCAAAATGTAATTTTAGAGCTAGTAACAGAGGCTTGAGCCAGACTAATGCAGTTATTGGAGAGAGTTTGATAGATGAATTACCTGTATCTTTCTGTCTCTCAATGGTGTTCGGCAGCAGCGTCTCTACTAAGTTTAACTGCTTCAAAAACAGCAACATTACTACATTGCTACTGAGAAATCTCATGTAGTTTTGCAAAAACGGAACAAATTTATTGATTAAGTTGCAGGGCAGTGCTAACAAAAAGTTTTTGAGCGCGTGAATGTTTCCGTCTGTGCTGAATATGTGTATTTGTATTGAAGAGAGCAGGAGGAAGAGAGCGTGAATGAAACATAATTTTGTTGGAAAAAACATGAGAAATAGTTTGTAATTTTTTTCCTATTTATTTGCTTGGTCAGTGGTCTTTGTGGGTTTTGATTAATTTACTTTTATAGGCTGTACGGACCTTTTAAAATGCTGCAATCATTTGGCGAAGTGATATGGAACTGTTATGTGATCAGAAATGGCCTGGAACTACTTTAGCTGTGCGTTTACTAGAAAATAATTGCACACCTTAGAACGTTCCTAAACCAATCTGCACCCACATAGTATAACTAATAGATAATACATGCACAATAATATTAGAAAATAAATATTAGTAAATTTTTGAAGACTGGCTTTTCTAACCAGGTTGCGTGAGATGGTGTTTCTCTGCAGACATTCTCCCGACTCAATGTCCCAGAGGCACATGGAGTTATCCCGAGAGCCTGTGCACAGCTTTGTGCCATCTACAAGACAAAAAAAAAAAAAAAAACACATTACAGGATCGTGTTTAATTTGTGCATGTTGCGTGTTATCATTTGAGCATTTGTTCACCTGGGCTGACCGCTACACCGTTAACTACGAGTTCATGGCCACAAAACTCCTGGATGGGTTCTGTATCTCGACCCAAATCCCACATCAGCACCATCTTATCCCGGGACGCACTGAAGATTAAGGAACTTCCTTTGAGACAACATAACTAAAAGGAAAACAGAGAGATTTATACTGTAAAATATATAAAAAAACACACTTATTCATTGCTTCATCTCTATGTGTGCTACATATATAAAAGGTACACTATGTAACTTTTTTTGTTCAAAATTAACAAGTTTTAAATTATACATTATGATTTAAAAAATACATCATCAATCCTTCTTCCAAAACGTGTTTTTGTCTTACCATTATTCACTTTGGTAAGCCAATTATAAGTGTTTATTTTAGACCTGTCGGATGGTTTTTGTTGGAAATCGCATACATACATCACTCATGTGTGTCTCGTCATATCTGTAAATAAAGAAAAGTTACTCCTACTTTGACGTGTGTATGGTGTGGTAGTGGCATAAGTTAGTTTTCACAACACACAAAAAAGGTTGCCGAAAAGTGCAGAACAGAGGAGAGTCTGCTGGCAAAAAGAGAACATGACTGAGCTCGTAATAAAACAAGAACCAACATTGGCTTGGCTTTTCTGAGATGACATTTTTATTACTCAACAGGTAAGGTATTTACAGGTAAATGGCCATATGTAGCTCTCTAACAGAGTTCATTGTAAAGCATCATCTATTGTGAAGATTCATTTCATTATGGTTGTTGTAGCGCTGTGCTGGAATTTATTCTCAAGAAAGTAACGTGTCTATTAATGGGTAAAGATACAGTAACGTCTTCAGATAGTCAGCTTGAGATCATTTCCATCTAAACTGGTTATATCTCTTAAGTCTAGTAGTGAATGTTTTGAGCAGTAGGATAACCATATTTATCCACACAGTCAGAGCCGAAGCACAACCAAAACAATGTTCTACTGCAAAATACATGCGGTTTTCTTTTATAACCGCTAGAGGGCTAAAAGTTACATAGTGTACCTTTAAACAAAATCTGTTTTGTTTATTTTTGTTCCACCATTGAAAATGGTTCCAAAACAAGTAAAAGCAGGACCTGACATTGCTCGAATTGAATTGAATTAGAAAGATTTACTGTAGTTTTATTACCTTTGTAATCTCTCTGCTATGGCCCGGGAATGATTTACACAGTTTTCCAGCCTTCCAGTCATAGACAACAACAGCCTGACCAAAAAACAACAACACAATCATATTAAAATGCATATTTCAATCAAACTTTGAACAAGATATTATGACGATTATTGCCAGTCTGTGTAAAGCCTTAAATGTGAAGCATATAATTCCTAGTGGCACCAACCTGAACTGCAAATGTAGCTAGATTTTTACATGGATAATGTTGTCTGACGTTGCTACGATGTTCAGAGTGGTTTAAGCATGTTGCTATGGTGTTCCAGGTGGTTGCTAGGTACCAAGAAAGGATGATACAGATCATGTATCATCCCAAAGAGGTGTATTTTCTGGACATTTTATAGATTTAAAAATGTAATTTATTCCTGTGATGTAAAGCTGAATCACTATAATATGAAGATTTGCTGCTTGATAAACATTTCTGATTATTATCAATGATTAAAACAGGTGCTTAATTTTTTTTCTGTGTGGATACAGTAGCAATTTTTTATGATTCTTTGATGAACAGAAAGTTCAAAAGAACAGCATTTTAAAAAAAGAGAAATCTATTGTAATAGATTTAATGTGTCCTTCCTAAATAAATGTATTAATTTCTTTCAAAGAAAAAAAAAATCTTACTGAACCCACCCTTTTTAATAGTAGTGTATTTCAATGAAAGATTGATTTGACACATTCTTTTATTATGTGAGAACAAAGAATGTGGAGTTATGGGAGACATGAAGCGATAGCACAGTGTAGGAAATTGAAACGTCAGGAACAACAGTCAAAAACAGTTATGATGACAGTCCCAATGTCAATATACAAATATATCTGACCACAGACCATGCATGCTGCCTTTGGTTTTGACCAATCAGAATCACGTATTCCACAGAGCTGTAATAATCCAAGATTTAAAGGTTTGTTCAAGTTACTATGAGCAATAAAGCACCACTAATGATGCTTTACAAACACACAAAAGTCCATCGAGAATTTTTTTTACGTCATTTAATTTATATATTGATCCTAACAAAAGAGTTTACAGTACATTAGTAAGGGTTAGTTAATTTACACCAGTGTTATTTTAGTATTAATTATACATTATTATTAATTCATTTTCATTTTTAGTAATTTTACTATGCACTTTTGTAAATATTTATATTATTCTCTTCTATTATCATTTTTATTTAGTTTGTCATTTTTAAGTACTTCAACTTAGTTTGTTTTAAATTGTAATCTAATATTTTATTTCAGCTAACAAATACTTTGTACAAATACAAATACAATTAATAGATTAATAGAGTTGTATAACACTACTGTGTAATTTAGCAGGTCCATTAAAGAAAAAACAAAAGATAAAATGCCTTGAAATTCATTCCATTCAGTTGTAACTGCTTTATTATCAGTCAGCAACAGTAAAACCAACAAGGCAAAGCAGTGAAAGGTCAATTGTTTTTGCATTTCCAATGGATGCTTCACCTTTGACATCCAACACCGCCACACTCGTTAATCTCAAAACCTCCCACCAGCTCACCTGGTCATGCCCCCCTGACGCGCAGAGGTCAGAGGTCAGGCTGACGACACAGTTGATGGCATCTGTGTGAGCGGGTTCGTACTGCACTACCTGTGGCACAAGTGCAGTCTCCCCCTCTTTGACCCTGTCAAGGTGATAATAACAACAGAGCCCCAATGACCACAAACTCATCACAAGCATCTGTCAAATCATTATTGCTCGTCATATCTCACTTGTAAAGGTCCGAGCGCCGCCGGAACTTGCTCTGTAGTTTCCCCATGTTTGTATGGGTGTCCAATCCCCTGATGTCAGGAGGACTCTCTCATCTCCCCACGTCGCAAGCCATCTACAGACTCTTTCGGGATCTGAGAGAATTACACACTTTTTTACATGTTGATGAAGACATCAGTCCCTGGCAACCTCACAAGGGAGCTATTAGCTGCCAAGAACAGATGCTGATGTTGTCTCTAGCATAAGCTGGTAATCAGTTATGTATTGGACTCAGTTATGTATGGGCACAGCTTGCATCTGAGAGCTACAGGAAGACAGGGAGGGCGACCTGAATCCTATTAAGTGCATTAGTTCCTCATCGCATTAGGTAACAAGAAAGATGCAATATGGCAATATTTGGCCAAACCAATATCCCCAGTATACATCTTCTGCAATAAGCCTTCATATGAAATTAAATAGCAATATGCATATATTTACATATAGGTATATATATCGGTGCCAGACAGTGCACAATGCATTGCTCATTTGAAAGCAAACCAGCAAGCACTGCATGACATACATGCAACATCGCTGGCTTTTAACCCATGCATCTACTACTATTAAGCTACATTAGACACACGTAGACGCAATTTAAATGCAGTGAAGTTCGCGAGGACAAAACTAAACTTACCGTCCCGTGCCGTAAACCGATTATCCGGGTTTCCCAATCAGTGTGCCAGTGTTATTGTGAATGCCTCGCATGTGTGTGTGTGTGTGTGATGTCGGAGATATTTGAAAGTACGTGAACGAAGGATTTATCGCGCATCGTGATCCGTTTCGGCAGTAAATCTTCCGCGGCTCCTCGAGTTCAGCTTCCCAATCTCCATGGCGTGAGCGACGCTTTCGCTGTTACCAGGCGCACGAGATCACGTGAGCACACAGGGGGCGGGGCTTCAGGTCACATGGACTGTCTGAATAAAATAATTACTACTATTAATATATATTATACAACAAAACAAGCAATAAAATAAACAGAAAACGAAACTAAACTAAACAAAAAACATGATATTATTCCAAATTATTATATTATATAAAAATTGTTAACACAGGAAACAGTTACAAAACGCCTACCATCCATATACAGTATGCACAATAATTGAACAGAAATATCTTATTACATAGAAAAATTTCAACGACAAAGATGTCTTCAAAATCTTACAGTTTATTTTATATATTTATAAATGAAAGAATCATAAAACATATTTAAGTCAGTGGACTGTGGAAAGCAATCTCATATGAATTCAAATTAAGCTAAAAATATTATGCTCTGAATGAGAAAAAAATGTTTAGGCACATAATATCTGTAAATGTAATGTAAAATGTAAAGTAAAATGTAAATCAGACTAATTTTGCCTCATTATGTCTTATTCAGCAAGAATATATATTTAAAATGTATATTAAAAAATGTAATAACGCCAGTGTAGCCTACAATATGTTGTGCATTGATGTACACAGATCTTTTGCTCACATTTTTTTTTATGTTTAAACCAGTAGCCAATTTTGTTAACAAAATTTTTGTAGGTTTTATTTTAAACTTTGAAGCAAGTAAATTACTTGCTAATATGAAGATATGGCTATACTTTCACTGAACAGTTTAGACTACACCAGGCGGGCGGTTATGAGCTTGTACCGAAGATTTAAGTTTGGTGAGGAAACACAACATTTCCTTCTGTCACAAGCATTTTAGATAATCATTTATTGACCTATACAGTCATGGTCAGAATTAATGGCACCCCTGGTAAATATGATCAAAAATGGCAGCAAAAAATAAATCTGCATTGTTTATCCTTCTGATCTTTCATTAAAAAAATTAGCAAAAAAATAGGCCCACAACATTAAAGATCCAGCAGTATATTTAACCGTAGGCATGGGGTACTTTTTATCCGTGTTTGCACCAAACACATGTTGGGTTTGCCACCAAAAAGCCCTTTTTTAGTTACAGGACCAGGTCCCTTTTGAAGTTCCAGTCATGTCTGACAACTGAAATGCTGGAGTTTATTTTTGGAGGACCGAGGAGTGGTGGTGGAGGACAACATGTGGTGATGTAGGGGTTGTATGTTATATATTTTTTAGGCTTTCTGACCCACAAGACTCAAGTAATGTCTGCAATTCTCCATCTGTGATCCTTGGAGAGTCTTTGGCCACTCAAACTTTCCTCCTCACCGTGCATTAAGACAATATAGACACACGTCCTCTTCCAGGCAGATTCATAACATCTTTAGTTGATTGGAACTTCTTAATTATTGCCCATTTGGTCAAAATTTGGATTTTCAATTCTTTAGCTATATTTTCTTACAGCCACTTTCTATTTTGTGATGCTCAACAATCTTTTGATTGCTATATTCTTTGGTTTTACTCATTGTGATGGATGATTAAGGGGATTTGGCCTTTGTGTTTCCTCATATTTAAACTCCTGTGAAACAAGAAGTCATAGCCAGACAATTTCATGGTCACCCTGGTCTGCTAAAAAAGGTAAATATGAATGGGAATACTTCAGAGATATTTTACTCGTAAACAAATTCTAGGGGTGCCAATAATTGTGGCCAATGTGTTTTGGAGAAAAACATTTATTTCATAATGTGTTTTCCACCCCCCACTTTCAATTATTTTACTTAAATGAAAGGTTTGATTTTTGCACATTTTTTGAACGAAAGATCAAAAGGATAAACAATGCAGATTTATTTTTTACAGCCTTTTATTATCATATTTACCAGGGGTGTCATTAAAGGATTAGTTCACTTCAAAAAAAACTTTTGCTGATAATTTACTCACCCCCATTTCATCCAAGATGTCCATGTCTTTCTTTCTTAAGTCGAAAAGAAATTAAGGTTTTTGATGAAAACATTCCAGGATTTTTCTCCATATAATGGACTTCACTGGAACCCAAACGGTTCAAGGTCCAAATGACAGTTTCAGTGCAGCTTCAAAGGGCTTTAAACGACACCAGACGATGAATAAGGGTCTTATCTAGCGAAACGATCGGTCATTTAAAAAATAAATAAAAAAGTTTAAGTTTTATAAGCACAAATGCTCGCCTTGCTCTGTTCTGTGATGCGCGTTCGCGACGTCTGCACGTAATACGCAATTACGTTGAAAAGGTCACGCTTCTGTCCTGACGAAAATTTTCTTTTAGCCTTTTTAATATTAATAGTGTTTACCCAGGATACGCACTGGAAATGGGCAATTTAAACGATAAACTGACACAAAGACATTTGAATATGTGTAAATGGTCCTCCTTCTTCACATTTGTAAACACTGACTCGGTACGAGCAAGGCGAGCATTTGTGCTTTTAAAACGTAAACTTTTTTATTTATTTTTGAAATGACCGATCGTTCCAAAATAAACGCACAACTGTTTAAAATGATGATACTGGTGTGGTCAGAGCCTTCCAAACTGCTTGAGTTTTATGAATCAGAAAGAGGCTTATGGGCTCTGCGGGTCACTTGACTGAAACAGCAACAATGTGCTCTTTGTGATTAAAGGCCAAACAACACAATGCTTGATATAGTTCAATAAGTGTTTCTTCTCACATATAAGAGCCCGCTAGCATTTATTAGTCATCATTAAATAACCATTAGAGGACAATCCAACTGTAATACATGCAGAATTCAGAGGTTGCGCCTGAGGTTGGTCCAGTGGTGGTCATCTGAGTTTATGATTACACCAATGACTGCACACAGACCTACCGCCCCTTCAAAGTTAATCTTTCCAGTGAGACCGAGAAGGCATGAGGGAATAAACTCCTTTCCTTAGCATTCTAAAGTTGCTAAAAATGAATGAACTCAAAATGAACGAGCCAGAAGAGTTTACGACTTTAAAAAGAAAGGTAAGCTTTCCTTTGAATTTTGAATTTATGGTCCACCACAAGGTTCTCAGTGCATTATCCACAGGACCGAGTGTGGAAAAGCAATTGACATGCATGTGTCAAAAGACAAAAATATCCCAAAGACATCCTACAGAGCTTCTCTTTGCCTCTAAAGGGAATTTCATCCTGAATCAACTCTGAACCCATGCATTTTTCACTGTTCATGCTCTGAACAACAGCATGATTGTGTTTCTGCTAGTATATCTGTTATGCACCTCATCTAGAGCTCTAAGAGCGGTTCTGTCCTAGGATGAGTTCATATTTCAGAGACACTCTGAATCCGTGATTAAGAGACGTTTGGAATATTAAGTGAAATGTTAAAATATTTTGGACGAGTTTCAAAAATGGGCAAAGACAATGGGGAGCTAAAGGAATATCAGCCTTTACTTAAAGACTTCAAAGAACCCGTTCAACAAATAAAGGTATGCTTGAAGTTATTCTTGTAATATTATTTTTGAAACACATTATAACAAACTTATTTTAATTAAAAATACTCAGTAATAGCAGGTTATAACGAGTATACTCACTTGTTATAATGAACAGTGATGGACAGGAAGTGAAGTAGTATATTACATTCATTTTTTTAGTATATTTCATTATTGTATATTTGTTGTATTTTTGCATATGCATATATTTGGTTACACTTTGCAACTAGGTTCAATTTGTTAACATTACCCATACCAGTTTACATGAACTAACAATAAACAATACTTATAAAGCATTTATTAATCTTAATGTTCATTTCAACATTTACTAAATCATATATGTTAACATTATTTAATGCACTGTGAACTACATGAACAAACAATGGACAATTTTAACAAAGATAAACAAATGCTTTAAAATATTGCTCTGTATGTTTATTGTAAACAAATGAGACCTTATTGTAAAGTGTTACCACATTTATTGTATATTTTTGCAGCTCTTCAGCTGCTGTTGCAATTCTGCAGTTTTCCTCCACTCTACTCTACTTTACTCTACTGTTCTTTACTCTACTCTACTCTACTCTTCTTTACTCTCTACTCTACTCTACTCTATTCTACTCTACTCTACTGTTTTTACTCTACTCTACTCTACTCTTCTTTACTCTACTCTACTCTACTCTACTCTACTCTTCTTTACTCTACTCTACTCTACTCTACTCTATTCTACTCTACTCTACTGTTCTTTACTCTACTCTACTCTACTCTTCTTTACTCTACTCTACTCTACTCTACTCAACTCTACTCTACTCTACTCTTCTTTACTCTACTCTATTTTACTCTACTCTATTCTACTCTACCCTACTCTACTCTACTGTTCTTTACTCTACTCTACTCTTCTTTACCCTACTCTTCTTTTCTTTACTCTACTCTACTCTACTCTACTCTACTCTACTCTACTCTACTCTACTCTACTTTACTCTACTCTATTCTACTCTACTTTACTCTACTTTACTCTACTCTTCTTTTCTTTACTCTACTCTACTCTACTCTACTTTACTCTATTCTACTCTACTCTACTCTACTCTACTCTACTCTACTATACTCTACTCTACTCTACTCTTCTTTACTCTACTCTACTCTGCTCTTCTTTACTCTACTCTACTCGTCTTTACTCTACTTTACTCTACTCTACTTTACTCTATTCTACTCTACTCTACTTTACTTTACTTTACTTTACTCTACTCTACTCTGCTCTACTCTTCTTTACTCTACTCTACTCTTCTTTACTCTACTCTACTCTACTTTACTCTACTCTACTCTTCTTTACTATACTCTACACTCCCCTACTTTACTCTACTCTATTCTACTCTACTTTACTCTACTCTACTCTGCTCTGCTCTACTCTTCTTTGCTCTACTCTACTCTACTATACTCTACTCTACTCTTCTTTACTCTACTCTACTTTACTCTACTCTACTCTACTTTATTCTATTCTACTCTACTCTTCTTTACACTACTCTACTCTACTCTACTCTTCTTTACTCTACTCTACTTTATTCTACTCTACTCTTCTTTACTCTATTCTTCTCTACTCTACTCTACTTTACTGCTCTAATTTACTCTGTTCTACTCTACTCTTCTTTACTCTACTCTACTCTACTTTACTGCTCTAATTTACTCTGTTCTACTCTACTCTTCTTTACTCTACTCTACTCGTCTTTACTCTACTCTACTCGTCTTTACTCTACTCTACTCTACTTTACTATACTCTACTCTACTTTACTCTACTCTACTCTACTTTACTCTACTCTGCTTTACTCTACTCTAATTTACCCTACTCTACTCTATTCTACTCTACTCTACTCCTAACCAGTATAAATATTAGCTGTTAACAGCAAGTTTAGATCAAAATCACATCTGAACATGCCTTTTGTACTGTGTTAACTACAGGTTCCCAGTAAGTCTCTTCTTCTGGCTGTCTGGGCAGCTGGCATTGGTGGGACCTTTCAGTATGGGTACAATATTTCTATCATAAATGCACCAACCAAGGTAATAAATGTGCATCAAGCCTTTGCCCGATTATTCATCACTATGTTTACACATAAATCAGACTTTGTATAATATGCATTATACAGTCACGTCAAAAGACTTTACTTTGGTTATGTACAGTGTGAATGTGTGTGTGAGATGTGAAGTTATTATTGCAGTCACTCATCAGATTAAAAGTCACATGAAATCTGTAGTTAGTTAATATGTTATGAGAATTGTGGTCCCTGTCACATTTTTGCTAAAAAGTTGACTTCATTTATAGCCTATGCCAAAACCCATTTGGGCTTTTTGCTCTTTTTAATTGTCAACTCAGGGTCAATTTTAACCATGTTTCACAATGTCCACACATTACCCTAGATTAGCAATTGACATTCTAAGATGTTCTTTTTGATAAAATATTGTTCATGTTACTATTATCCAAGTTAAAGGTGCAGTAGGTGGTTTCTGAGAAAAGCTAATGAAAATTGAAATCAACACAGGTTTGTACAGTCCTTGCATATGAGAAAAAACAAAGTGGATCAGAACGATCACCATACACTCATGATGATGGAGAGTGAGCAACCGGGACATTTGAAAGACCGTAGAAAGAGAGATGGCTGAGATATTACCAAAGAGGAAAAGGTCAGATGAAGCAAGAGCTATAGGACCCACGTTAAAGGTAGGGTAGGCATTCGAACAGGCTAGCAATAGCAAGCTAGCTTTGAAAGCATAGATCCCACCCTCCCTTCAGAGCGTCTCCAAAGCCATGCCTCCTTCAAAACACATGAACACACACAGCAGAGACGGCAAAGTTAAATGACCTCATGTCTCAAAGCACACAACATTACAATAATGGTAACACTTTACAATGGTAAATGGACTGCATTTATATAGCGCTTTCACAGACCCAATGGCCACCAAAGCGCTTTACATTTGCCTCACATTCACCCACTTACACACCGACAGCGGTGTCAGCCATACAAGGCGCCATCCAGCTATTAGTTATCTAACTTAGTTAACTTGAACTAAGAATGAACAATACTTCTAAACCATTTATTAATTTTAGTTAATATTAGTTTCAACATTTACTAATACATTATTAAAATCAAAGGTTGTATTTGTTAACATAGTTAATGCACTGTGAACTAACATGAACAAACAACGAACAACTGGATTTTTATGAACTAACATTAACAAAGATGAATAAATACTGTAAGAAATGTATTGCTCATTGTTATTTAATACATTAACTAATGTAAACTAATGAACCTTATTGTAAATTGTTACCACAATAATAATAAACATAAACAACTTACAGAGCTCTACCACCTGACTGTTTCAGATTCATTTTGGTGTTGATAGTGTTGACATAGAAACGCATAAATTCAGGGTCAGCTTGGGCTAGAACAGGGGTAGGCAAGTTCGGTCCTAGAGAGCCGCTGTCCTGCAGAGTTTGTCTCCAACACTGAAAAAAACCCTCACCTGCCTATAGTCTTAGTAATCCTGAAGACAATGATTAGCTTGTTCAGGTGTGTTTGATTAGGGTTGGAACTAAATTCTGCAGGACAGCGGCTCTCTAGGACCGAACTTGCCTACCCCTGGGCTAGAAGGTAATTACGATTACGAGGTAGGTATACATCCTATCATTGCATTCGGACTGCATGCAATGATTGGATGAACATTTTTTGGTCTTGAGACTTCCACTGAAGATATAGCCTAGTTCATGTTTTATTGTTAGACCACTTTTATTATTGATTGCTATAAGTATTTCAACCAATACAACAAAAAGGGTTTATAAAACAAATTGCGTACCCTATACCTATAGTAGGCCTATTAGAAAAGCCTTCCAGCACTGGAGGGGCGTTAGAGAGCGGGAACGCCTGAAAATGGACGCTGAGGTTGCTTTGTTTTTTCTCAAGACATGAGTAACATTGGATTTGCTGTTTCACAAAACTAATGCTGTTGTTGTTTATTTCAGCTTATTTATCTATACTTGCGCGAATATCCTGTTCGTCACTTTGGGGGCGGAGCAACGAAGGGAGGGGCCTCTTTTGGTTGTCGATTACAAAAATCAACAGTAGTGTTTCTCAGAAATCACTTACTGCAACTTTAAATGCACCCTTTCTTTTCATGTAAGACAGTATTAATCCATTTGCTTGTGTGTTTTCTATCAGTCCGTGCAGAACTTCATTAATCAGACATGGACAGAGCGCTACAACACGGAAATCTCCACACAGATGCTGACTCTCCTCTGGTCCACCATAGTGTCCATATTCACTCTTGGTGGACTCGTGGGAGCGTCCGTTGGGGGAACTCTGGCCATTAGATTTGGAAGGTGAACGAAAGACAAAATACTGTATAGAATGTGTTTGAAGAATGCATTCAATTAAGTTTTAAGGGATGTTACAGCCTTGAGAAAAATGTTCCCATCTTTTTTTTTTTTTTCAGGAAAGGGACTCTATTGTTTAACAACACATTTGCTCTGTTGGCTGCGTTCTTCATGGGCTTGAGTTATCCTTCTAGCACTTTTGAGCTTTTAATCATTGGACGCTTCCTGACAGGAGTAAACGCAGGTACAGTATCTCAGGGGTTAAAGCACATCAAATTAGTGAAGGTTGATCTTTTTTTTTTTATTCAATAAACATTAACATTATACACTATAGTTCAAACTTTTTATTTTTTTAAGAAATATAGGCTATACTTTTATTCAGCAAGGATGCATTAAATTGATCAAAAGTGACAGTCATGACATTTATAATGTTACAAAAAGAATTCTATTTCAAATAAATGTTGTTCTTTTGATTTTTCTATCCTGAAAAAATATCAAAGAATCCTGAAAAAAACATAATGGTTTCCACAAAAATGTTAAGCAGCACAACTGTTTTCAACATTGATAATAATAAGACATTTTTATTGAGCAGCAAATCATCATGAATGATTTCTGAAGGATCATGTGACGCTGAAGACTGGAGTAATGATGCTGAAAAATACACCTTTGCTTCACAGGAATAAATTACATTTTGAAATATATTCAAATAGAAAATAGTTATGTTAAATTGTTATGTTTCAAAAATATTGTTGTTTGTTAAATAAATAAATGCAGACTTGGAGAATAAACATTTTTTTAAATTACTGACCCAAAACTTCTGACTGGTAGTGTTTTTTTTTATAATGAATACAAATATTAAACGTTATACAGCAATCTACACTCACCGGCCACTTTATTAGGTACACCTGTCCAACTGCTCCTTAACACTTAATTTCTAAGCAGCCAATCACATGGCGGCAACTCAGTGCATTTAGGCATGTAGACATGGTCAAGACAATCTCCTGCAGTTCAAACCGAGCATCAGTATGGGGAAGAAAGGTGATTTGAGTGACTTTGAACGTGGCATGATTGTTGGTGCCAGAAGGGCTGGTCTGAGTATTTCAGAAACTGCTAATCTACTGGGATTTTCACGCACAACCATCTCTAGGGTATACAGAGAATGGTCCGAAAAAGAAAAAACATCCAGTGAGCGGCAGTTCTGTGGGCGGAAATGCCTTGTTGATGCCAGAGGTCAGAGGAGAATGGCCAGACTGGTTCGAGCTGATAGAAGGGCAACAGTGACTCAAATAACCACCCGTTACAACCAAGGTGGGCAGAAGAGCATCTCTGAACGCACAATACGTCGAACTTTGAGGCAGATGGGCTACAGCAGCAGAAGACCACACCGGGTGCCACTCCTTTCAGCTAAGAACAGGAAACTGAGGCTACAATTTGCACAAGCTCATCGAAATTGGACAATAGAAGATTGGAAAAACGTTGCCTGGTCTGATGAGTCTCGATTTCTGCTGCGACATTCGGATGGTAGGGTCAGAATTTGGCGTCTACAACATGAAAGCATGGATCCATCCTGCCTTGTATCAACGGTTCAGGCTGGTGGTGGTGGTGTCATGGTGTGGGGAATATTTTCTTGGCACTCTTTGGGCCCCTTGGTACCAATTGAGCATCGTTGCAACGCCACAGCCTACCTGAGTATTGTTGCTGACCATGTCCATCCCTTTATGACCACAATGTACCCAACTTCTGATGGCTACTTTCAGCAGGATAATGCGCCATGTCATAAAGCTGGAATCATCTCAGACTGGTTTCTTGAACATGACAATGAGTTCGCTGTACTCAAATGGCCTCCACAGTCACCAGATCTCAATCCAATAGAGCATCTTTGGGATGTGGTGGAACGGGAGATTCGCATCATGGATGTGCAGCCGACAAATCTGCGGCAACTGTGTGATGCCATCATGTCAATATGGACCAAACTCCCTGAGGAATGCTTCCAGCACCTTGTTGAATCTATGCCACGAAGAATTGAGGCAGTTCTGAAGGCAAAAGGGGGTCCAACCCGTTACTATCATGGGGTACCTAATAAAGTGGCCGGTGATTGTATACTAGTATAGGGGAAGTTCAAAATATATAAAACAAAATAAATATTTTGTTATTGAATAAAATAAAATAAATTAATTTATAAGGTTCACAAATATTTAAAGTCTTAATAGATTTTTTTATTCAGAGAGTTTCTAATATTATCAATGTACAGCCTTGCTTTACTCCATAAAATCATAAATAGTTTTTTAATTAGTACATTTGCATTCATGAATATGAAATTTAGTCAGAATATCTTCTTTTGAATAATCAGCAAAGCTGAAAGTATATTTTCCCACAACATTGAATAAGCTGTATAGGCCTCAGCAATCCCAAAATAAATCCAAGTGGTTTAAATGTATTCATTGCATGTTTTGATTTTCTGTAAGTGATTTGGATATAATTTGTTGTTGCCTTTATGATAAATTGCATGTAGCCTATCTGTTAAATGACTAAACATAAATGAAAAGCTTATTTAATTACATTATGAGCATTTGTTTATGATCCCATATCGCAGGTATCGCAATCTGTGTGCAGCCTCTGTATATCGGTGAGATCGCACCTCGAGCTCTGCGTGGAGCCATGTCCATGGGAACCTCCATCTTCATCACCGGAGGGATCTTAACGGGACAAGTGATTGGCCTCAAGTACGAAACAAAGGCATTAACACCACATAAAGCACAAGAGGAAGGTCAACATATGTCTTAAATATGTCTCCTGTTGATTCCCCCCCCCCCCCCCCCTGAAATTGACTTCATTTAAAGGGGCAGTTCATTCAAAAATGACATTTCTGTCATTAATTACACAACCTTGTGTCGTTTCAAACCCGTAAGACTTTCATTCATCTTCGGAACACAAATGAAGACATTTTTTATGAAATCCGAGAGCTTTCTTGTTCTTCACACAACTGACACTTTGATGCTTCAAAAAGATCATAAAGAGATTGTTAAACTAATCCAAATGAATTGAGAGGTTTAATCCAAAATTTTCTGAAGAGACACGTTCGCTTTATATGATGAAATAATTTGTACTCATTTTTGGGTAAACTAACCCATTTCGCATTTTTTTATTTGCTGACCCATACAACAATCTTTGACTTTATACTGTCACAAGTCAAAGTGGATGCAGCATCAAATAAATCAAAAAAGTCATTTACAAAAAATACCCTATTTATTCAAATATTTATTACCAATTTATTTTTATTTAACTCAAAATGTCTGATAATGGTAGAGTTACAGAAAAACAACCCTATGTACACTGAAGACTAGAGTAAAATAAAGCTTTTCCAAAACAATTACAAAATATTGCTGCTTTTACGGTATTTTTGATTAAATTAACAAATCTTTAACCGGTAGTGCACACAAAAGATTCCTCTCATTATCCCCTCTCTCTCTCTCCCTGTCTGTCAGAGAGTTGTTAGGTAAGGAGGAGTACTGGCCCATACTCTTGTCCACCACCTGTATTCCAGCCATACTTCAGCTGCTGATTCTGCCCTGGTTCCCCGAGAGCCCTCGCTTCCTCCTCATCGACCGTGGAGATGATGTTGCCTGCACGAAAGGTACGGACTGGTTCAATAACTGTGCACAATATTGTTTAAATAAAGAAGGTGCTAGTGCTAATGGGATGTTGTTGGATAAATACCCGTTCAAACTTTTACTTATTGTGAAAGGTAGTGATAAAGCTCAGAGTATTTGTCCCATGCTGTCCAAATGATATTTTTGTGGAATCAGTTGATGGATTGCTGAGGTTAGTTAAAGTACTACCAAAAGTCTCTTATTCTCACCATTTATTTGATAAAAACTAAGTAAAAGCAGTAATATTGTGAAAAATGATTACGATTTAAAACAACTGTTTTCTATTTGAATATATTGTAAAATGTAATTTATTCCTGTGATCAATGCTGAATTTTCAGAATCATTACTCCAGTCTTCAGTGTCACATGATCCTTCAGAACTCATTCTAATATGAGGATTTGCTGCTCAAGAAACATTTCTTATTATTATCAATGTTGAAATCGCCAGCTTAATGTTTTTGTGAAACTTTCTTTTAATCGGATTTTGTGATGAATAGAAAGTTCAAAATAATAACATTTACTTGAATCTTTTGTAACTTTATTCATGTCTTTACTGTCGCTCTTGATCAATTAAATGCATCCGAGCTGAACAAATGTACTAGTTTCTTCTTCAAAAAAAGCTAAATCTCACTAAATAAGGAGTGATATGGCAAATTAAGCAGGTTACAATACTGCCAAGATTGCATTTAACTGAAGATTTTTATTTTATTTTGTATGAATCAATGGATGAAGATTAATATTAGCAGTTAATCAATAGCCAGGTAAACAAACCACAAAATCAGCATGTAAGTTTTCAAGTCAGGAAATGACTGGTCAAAAAAATAAAATAAAAGAAGAAAGAAGAAAAAAATCTGTTTTTCATGTTTTTCTGGCAAGTAAGGTCATAAGACACATTTAAACCCATGATTCCATTGAAGTGAAGATGATGTTCTCATCTCAGCTGTGTATAACCAGAAAATCAAAACATTTAAATACTGAAGCGAAAAATCTCATTGACATGATCCCTCTTGAATGGTTGTCGTGATGTGAACGAGTCTGTAAGGAAGATAAATCAAACCAGTTGAGCCGTAACCAACAACTGAAGCGAGGAAGAGAATCTCGTGAGTAAAGGAATGTTATGCCCTTTGCCTCTTTCTTTCAGCTCTAACGTGGTTCCATGGCCCGGATAAATACCATGGAGAGAAGGAGGACATAGAGAGAGAGAGGGACTGTGCGATCGGCATTAAACCCAAGAAGCCCTGGGAGCTTTTTAAAGACAGCAGTCTTCGCTGGCAGCTTCTGACGCTCTTCGTGATTCACACGTCCCAGCAACTCAACGGCATCAATGCGGTGTGTATCTCGCTCAGACACCCAGAGACAATAACTTCACATTAATGGCTTGAAATGTAAAATAATTAGCCTTGACTGCTGATATGTGCACTATTAAAACTACATTTTTAAGCTATTTGAAATATGAGGACTCATGAAATGTCCTCATAAACCACGTGTAAGATGTAATACCAGTGTAATATGCATGTCATTATATACATTTGTGTCTTCATAAATCACATAAACAAGAGCGCACACACACACACACACACACACACACACACACACACACACACACACACACACACACACACACACACACACACACACACACACACACACACTCCCAAAATGGCTTGTGACCGGCCTATTGTGAATTAATCTCTGATCTTTTCTCAAGGCAAATGATTATAAAAGGGTGAAAAAGTATCTTTGTGACATTGATCTCAGCTCATATAATGTGCATGAAAGTGAAGGAAAGCCAATGCTGAACCGTGTACAGTAGGCCCAAACATTATATTGACAATTTAAGCACTATTAAACAAGTATATGAATGTCATTGGATAAAACATCAAAGAGAGAATACAAACACACATTTCAGACAGTTTTGTTAGGTTTAAGGTTTCAAAATTAGATATATTGGTCAAAATTAAGACTATATCTAAATGTATGCAGTTTACGCGACCTTTTAAAAGTAGACAATATAAGACACATTCTTTAACTTACAGAAAAATCTGGGGGGAACGTGAGGAACTTTTTCGCCCTTTGATCACGTGGATTCCTATTGAAAATGGTTTAATTCCCTTAAAATTGTTATTGTCATTATTCAAAGCAACTGTCACACAATTTTACATGTAATGTACACATGTGTCTTTGTGACCCCATGCAGTTGATAGAGATTTCTCTCCCTTCAGATTTATTTTTATGCAGACTACGTGTTCACCCAGGCTGGGATTCCAGCTGACAAGATTCCTTACGCCACAGTGGGAACCGGAGCTTGCGAGTGCATCACTGCACTGACGTGTGTAAGTCTGGCGTTTGTACCAGCTCAAAGTCATTAATCTCAGGAAGCATTTTTGGCATAAAATATTTTGGCATATGCCTGTTGATCCAGAGACATGTCCCACAAATCACACAGAGCTGATCTGACAAATTGTGCTTCAGCCTTTAGAAGTAGTTGCATGGAGTTATACTAAATGAACCCGATGTTGAAAGGTTTTTCAAACACAGGAGTTGTGTGTGTGTGTGTGTGTGTGTTTCAGGGTCTTCTGATCGAGTCTTTGGGAAGAAGGGCTCTGATTATTGGGGGATACTCTCTCATGAGCCTGTGTTGTGTCTGTTTCACCGTCGCACTGACTTTTCAGGTTAACGGTGACCTATAAGAAATTCTATGCTAATACTATACTGTACTATACTATATATTTGCTGTTTTTCTCAATATATTTATTTTGTGCACCGTGTCAATATTTTATTTCACTCTTAAAATAAAGGTTCTAAAAGGGGATTTAAATTTGCTAAATGCCATAGAAGAACAATTTTAGGTTCCCCAAGGAACCTTTTAGAGAAAAGTTCTAAAAGACCCATTGTTTTCTTATAGTGTAAAGAACATTTTAATAATATAAATGTAACCTCTCTGGTTCTACTCGCACCATGACAAGTGGGATTCAGTGTTACCGGCAGAGGAGGCGGGAGCACTAACAAGGACACTATTTTCAGAGAAAAAAACATGCAAAACAGTTTGTCAATGGGGAAGTACCCATAAAAGGACAAATTTGTACCATATCTATCCCCTAAGGGTGCATATTAGTAGTAGTGATATCCCAGTTAACACAGAACGTTCCCCTAACTTTCCCTTTTGGTTATTTTTTGGGGGAACCAAATAAGAAGACGTTCTGAGAACCAAAAACGGACGTTCTGGGAACGTTAAGAAAACTTTCCTGGCTTACCAAAAACAAACCATAAAAATAACGTTCCGGGAACCAAAAACTAACATTCTGGGAACCAAAAATTGTTAATTGGGATGTACCCTTAAGGTAATACCATGAACATTTGAGGGGTAAATAAGTACAAAGATGACCCTTTTAAGGGTACTACCCCAGTGACAAGCTATTATACATTCATTTGTGTTTCGAAGATGAATGATAGTCTTACAGGTTTTTAACGACATGAGGGTGAGTACAACATTTTTGGGGTGAACTATCCATTTTAGTCATTTTTATTTGCTGCCCAATAAAATATGAATTTATGTGGAACCAATTCCAATAGGAACCTTTATTTTTAACAGTGTATAAAATGTGTCAATAAACTGCAGTCATACTGTTTGATACAGTAGCCTACGTTGAAAAATGGCATAAAGTTTGTGATCTTAATATTTTTTCCAAACGTTTCTATGTATGCAGATTTAATGTAATATTTTCAATTAAATTCAAGTTTATTTGTATAGAGTTTTTGTAAAGAGTTATTGAATTCTTGCAATTTATTGACTGTTTTTATGTTTGTTGTTTCTCCCTCACAGGAGTCCAGCACTTGGGTTCCCTACCTTAGTATGGCCTGTGTTTTTGCCTTCATCCTCAGTTTTGGCCTTGGACCAGGTGAATGAATGAGCAAAAAAGATTGAAAGCAAAGCCAGAAAATGACTTAGTAATCCTTTAACAATAATACAAACCGTATTCTGTCTACTATTGTTGTGTGCATTGGCACACACTGGTGTACACACACACAGTGATATAAATGTGCTTTGTGTTGTAGGTGGTGTGACAAACATTTTAACAACAGAGATGTTTACCCAAACCGATCGGCCTGCGGCATACATGATTTCTGGCTCTATCAATTGGACCTCTTTCTTCCTCATTGGCATGATCTTCCCATTTATTGTGGTATAAACAAATGCCTTTTTCCTACTTTTTAGAGAAGTGCATTTTGATGAGTGGTTTACACAAACATTTGGTGCTACACTATGTATTATGTACAGAATGGGTTATCCAAAATGTTATTATTAACAATTTCACAAAGCAACTGTGTTTGTCCAAGACACTGGACCATATTATTTACCATGCATATTTTGTAAAATGATGAGAGTTAATTACTTTTTAATGATAGTTATTTAAAAAGATTAATTTAAAGGCTTTGTTTTTAACTTGCTGTCAATGGTACTGAGGGCCCTCTACTGTCCACACCAATGTAAAACACACAATACATTCAAAAAGTACTGTATTTTAATATTTGAAAGGGTGTGCGTAAAATATGCTAAAAATACATGAAAATGTGAGATCAGCAAATATCTTAATTAAAACGTGTGATCAGAACATCTGATTCAGAACGATGATCAAACCATCAACACTCCCAAAGCTTTACAGTCCTATAGCTCGTCCAATTTGGTAACGTTAGGCAGTTTTGATTTATACTGTATGCTGTTTAATTGTGATGATCATATTATTTTACATATGCATGTTTTTAACAATGTAATTTTTTTCTTTATTTCTCCCAGAATGGCCTAAAGCAGTACTGCTTCCTTGTTTTCCTCGTTATCTGTTGCTTGGTGGCCACGTACATCTTCTTTGTGGTCCCAGAGACCAAGAACAAGACATTTCTGGAGATTCAGAGTGAGTTTCGCTCTAGAAAGAAGATTGCTGCCAGTGGTACTGAGGGCCCTCTACTACTGTCCACACCAATGTAAAACACACAATACTTTCACAAAGTACTGTATTCTAATATTTGAAAGGGCATGTGTAAAATATACTAAAATACATGGAAATGTGAGATAAGCAAATATCTGAATTAAAGATACTTATGTTGAACAAGTAATAGTGTACTATATAGTGATTTGTAAGCATGTGATCAGTTATTCACATGCAGACTGCACAAAATCATACTGTCTTTTATATCAAGGAGAGTCACATAATGAGGGACTTTCAATAGTATTACATCTTGGATGTGTTTTAAAGAAATAATGAATATGGATACAATTCTATGCAGCGATACTGGTACAGGTTTCTGCTCTAATTCTGTAAAATGGATCAATATTGTGACCTTAAGCAAGAATTCAAGTCATGAAATCACTGCATTAAACATGCTTGAAATTGTGAAATTTGAAAATGTCAACAAAAATGTTGACAATAAAGAAAATGTTTACACAACACATAATGCTTTGTATTTTTTTCACAGTCAGTTATCTTTTATTCTCAACATTGTTAAAGTTGTCAGATATTTTACAAACTAACAACTGCATTAATAACTGCATAAATACTTGAATTTAACGTTACTTAGTTTTAAAAAAAACACTCATATTCCATTTACACCCATGTACTTTTTACAATACATATATAACGATATGAAAATAAAACTGCCCGCAGGAAAATATAAATACAGTAGACAAAAATTAACTTCGACAGAAAGTCCTCTGCTTTAGCTTCAGGTGCCAGGTCTTTAGTGTCGTAATCAGTCGCAAATCCGTTTAGCAGAATGCTAGAGTGTTTCGGTCAACAACGGCCCAACCTGTAAGAAATCGAAAGGACATAAGCACTCATTCATTCGACTTTTGGACTATAATCAATATTGAACTTGCGGAATCAACAATAAAATCTACGTTGTTTCAACGACAATCAGGAGAAAGAGAAACATTTAGCCGTCTAGCTCCATAGACACCCATTCATTCTGCACTCGCCCGCGATCACCTCCAGTGGAATTCTAATAGAACTGTAACCAAGGAAGTTCCAAGGCTCTCCGTAGACCGTAGACGGGCTCTGGCTCAACTCGCGAACTTTGTATTTCCACATGGTATTTGTTACTTTTCTCAACGCTGATAAGAATTGACCAATCACTGCCGTTTACAATTACTTGAGTTTTTTTTTTTAATTATAGTTTTATAGAGATTACAGGAGAAGATTGCCAATTTGTATCCAATTTTAGAATTTAATATATTTACAAACAATATACTATTTCGTGAACAAATGCCTCGGAAAAAAAGAACGTTCCCCCTTTTTTAATGCGTTTAGCGTTTGTGAGCCACTGTCAGCCATCTGTCAGCCCCCTGCAGGAAGGCACCATATCATTTTCCAGCTTGTGATTGGACTATCGACCAGTGACGCTTGACAAAGCAGGAATACATTGTATTTCTGTCAATACAGGGGAACACACTTACACTTCATTATGGCTGGAAGACAGGCAGTGAAAGCCTATTTAGATCTCTTGTCGCAGCCATGCAGGGCTGTGCTAATATTCCTGAAAAACAACAAAATCCCACATACGGTGGAACAAATTGCGATACGAAAAGGTGAGCAGCATTATTGTGTGGTATTTGTTCAGTGGAGGCTGTGCAATGCATTTGTAAAGTTCAGCTGGCTTGAATCCAAGCATGTACAAAGGTTATCCTGCCGATTTTATATAGTCCTGCTGAATCTATGTCAGAACTATTCTAAAACTTAATTTACTGAACTTTCTACATTAACCATTCACAACTTGAATGCCCTTAAACATGAAACTCTAGGGCAGAATAAGACACCTGAGTTCACCAAACTCAACCCCATGCAGAAAGTGCCAGTGTTGGAGGACAATGGATTTGTTCTTACTGAGAGGTAAAGAGAGAGAGTCTAGTCAGAAAAAAAAGAGCATTTGGAAGTTTACAATTAAAATTATTCTTGCTCTTATAGCTGTAGTTTGATTTATTGTTTCTATTGTTAACCTATTATATTAATTATCATCACAGTGACGCCATATTGAAGTATCTGGCGACAACCTATAATGTTCCTGATCACTGGTACCCCAAACTGCCAGAGAAGAGAGCACGAGTGGATGAATACACAGCCTGGCATCATGCGAACACACGTTTACATGCTGCCACAGTCTTCTGGATTGAGGTATTGGGTTTGATATGTGGCTAGTTGACATTTAAAGCAGCGACAGCAATGTGACATGCTATACTTCATGAAAAACAACATTATTATACATACAAGCTTCTGTAATGAAACTCTAGATGGCGCAGGTTGATCCCATAGACAGTAAAAGGGTTGATCCTTAGGTCCTTAACTCAATCTGCTTGCAATCACATCATTGTCAATAGGGCACAGCTTATTGGTTCCTGTCATATCAGTAGCCAATGAGCTCGCTGCTCAACTTTTTTCAGCGGGCTTTCAGAAACTCTCCACCTTCCCCAGCTCCACGTGTAGATATGCTATGGGTAATTCACAAATTCACACTTGCATACAATTAGAGGGAGTAAAGTTTAATCCGTATTTGGCGTGCCCGAACCCAGAGTACTGAGTAATTTATTGGCAGTACCAAGTCCAATAATCAACAGTGTGTAGTAGGGGTGGAACGGTACACAGAAGTCACGGTTCGGTTCATACCTCGGTTCAGACATCACGGTTCGGTACGATTTCGGTACAATGGAGGGAAAAGCAAAACAAAAATGCATAAGGCATTGTATTTTTTAAATAAGTTTTATTAATAAAGGCATAGAACCAGTTTATTTGTAGTGCACTGACAATAGTTTTATATAATTAGTTTATTAATTAAATTAATAAAAAGACCTTGAGATGTGTTTGGTAATTGTACCTGAAATAATTTAAAATTAATTTGCTATATTTCAGATCAATATATTTGTTTTCCTTAATTTTAATTAACATTATTACTTAACAATGTAACATTATTCTCATCTGAATTATAAATAATGGATTTCTGTATAAAATAATACTACCATTAAAAACACATTCGATTTTCTTTTTTAATCAATGTAGAATGTGTAACTTAAAAATAAACAGATTAGTGCTCCGAGGACAAGAAATGAAAACCAATGCAATATGATGAATGTCCAAAAGATGGGACCCACAGACTGTTTTGAAATGGGGTTGGATAAATATGTTTTGCTTTTAAAACAGTGTGTGTGTGTGTGATTTTGGTTGGGTGACAGTTGTAGGTTACAGTTTGACAAGAGTTTACAGTGTGACAAAAGCACAATGTTGTGTTTTATTGCGAGTGTAAACAAACTAAACACTTTGCAGGTTTAATGATCTGTATGAACAAAATGACGGAGTATGTTTTTTATGTTTCCATTGTTCGCTCGCGCCTCTCTCTCTCTCTCTCTCTCACACACACACACACACACACACACACACACACACACACACAAAGTTCGATCGCGCCCGCGCCTCTCTCTCTCTCTCACACACACAGTTCGATCGCGCCCGCGCCTCTCTCTCTCTCGCGCGCGCACACACACACACTCCAGCATTGCAATCTTGACATCGCAGCCTGTTCATTATGCGGTCACACCAAACGCGAATAGAGCGTCAAATTCTCGTCTAGTTCGACGCTACTCCAAAGCGAATAGGACGCGCGTATAAAGCCAACGTTTGAAGTGAACGCGCGTTCAGAGCTAAGCCGAGGGTACAGATTATGTGTCCCTAAAGAACCCGCGTATCTAACAGTAGTTCCGCATTACATTAATTCATTTGCACGCGAGTTTTTTTTTTATACCGTGTATTCTGCGTGTAAATTCGTGCACCGAACCGTGCCCCCCGTACCGTTTCGGTTCAATACGAATACATGTACCGTTCCACCCCTAGTGTGTAGATGATCTATTCCACCTAGAGCAAACATATCAACACTGACATATCCATTACCATGCCAAACACTCAGAGAGCTGTCATGACAGTTATACAGTTTTTACAACATCATATTCTGTGAGAAAATACATTGAATATTTTTACTTAACCATTTAACCTAATTTACCTTTTAACCTTTAAAACATTTCATTCTGGCACACTTCATAGGTTTTGTATTCCTGTACAGGTTTTACTGCCTCTCAGGACGGGACAGCCAACAAATCCTGCAAAGCTTGAAAAGGCGCTATCAGACCTGGACGGCACGCTAGACAAGCTGGAAAACATGTTTCTGAAGAGACAGGCCTTCCTGTGCGGTGATGACATCTCATTGGCGGACTTGTTAGCAGTTTGTGAGCTCATGCAGGTAAATATTTAGAGCTGCTAAACATACTAAATAATGATGTTGTGAATAGTGAACAAGTTATTGCTATTAGAAAACCTATTTTTAAGCTTCTAAAGTCAGCATGAATCGGGAACAGTTGCGATCTTTTCTTCCATATTGGGATGTATATCTAAGTGAAACAGCTTCTCGAACAAGAAAATAAGTTTCATTAAAAAACCCCCCCCATTTTGAGCAAAAAGCTGAGAAAATTGCATTTTTGTCAAAGACTACATCTGATTCAGAACGATGCTCAAAACATAGATGGAGTAGATCGAGTCCATCAACACCCCCAAAACTTTACAGTCCTATAGCTCGTCCAATTTGGTAACGTTAGGCAGTTTTGATTTATGCTGTTTAATGTTGATGATCACATTATTTTATGCATCTCCTTACATATGCTATTACTTGTTTCTGTTTATTCTTCGTCTGTGTTTAATCTGGAGATTCTGTACTCTTTCGGAAAGTGTCATCAAGTATGACAGTGAAAACACGGAAAGCCGACATTTCTGTCAATGGAGGGGAAGCGTGGTCTTATAAATGACAAAAAAATTTGTCAATGACAGGGAAAGAGTTAATGGCCTATAAAAAGAGTAATTGAAAAATCTATAAATCCGTCAATAAACAGTTCAAATTAAAAATAAAATCAACATAAAAGACGCTTGTGGTCCTAGATAGTAATGCAAATTGAATATTCATCCACAATTGTACATGTAAAAACATAAATAGACCCAAAGACCTCGTGTGCCTACAAGCCTTTGCATCTTTGATATCATCTGATTGTCTCTTTCAGCCCCTCGGCGGCGGGAGAGACGTCCTGAAGAACAGACCCAATCTGTTGAGCTGGAGGAGTCGAGTCCAGTCCTCTCTCTCGGACTCTTTTGATGAAGCTCACGCCATCGTCTACCGTTTAAGAGAGAAGTTCACAGCTAAACTGTGAAAAATCAAGTCTCTCTGTTCACTGCAATTAATTCTATACAGTTGATATATTTCACAAACTATTGATTCAGTATGACTAACACGACAAGGTGTTTCAACTTTCTGCCATATACTTAATGGGATTAAGATGCAGTTTGCTCAATACTATGTTTGATTAATAGACCTTATTCAGACCAGCGCCATGACAGGTATGAAAGTGAGGCTGCGAGGGATAGACTTACTGTGTTTTCAATGGGATCCGCTGTAAAAAGCTGTATAAAACTCCTAGATCACTTATCATTTTAAACAGATCATATTGTCTGGATTATTTGGTCAACTGGAATTTCTCAGAAACATATTTTTGCATGGTTTCGTCAGCAGAACAATCCACAAACACATTTAATAGCAGTACAACCCACTGAAGAGATGGAGGTCTATCCCTCACAGCCTCGCTTTCATTCCTGTTAAAAATCAAAGATGGCGCTGCTGTGAATAAGGTCTATAAAGGGTTTAAAGTGAGGAATATATTATCCACAAGTTTGGATATAACAAAATGGTAGCCTGGTTTTCTAAATTAATAAATGTAATGGTTTAATATATTTTTAAGGAGAAAAAATTGTAAAAACATTTTATTGTTGACAGGAAATGGTACAAATATGTATTACACGAATGAATGTTTGTGAACATCAAGACCTAGGTTTGCTCTTGAATGATGAGTTGTCTTCTCACTTTAGTGCCTTACCTATCTGTAATGAAAAGTCTAATTAAAACTGTATCAGTTGCACATCGTATTCACTTATGTCACAAACTTGTAAAGGTGCGTTCACGCCGTGTCGTAATTTCCTTAATGATTCTGAACTGTAAAAAGCATTTGTAAACGTAATTTTCTGAGAGCTATGACTTGTACCACATGTCCGCTGCAGATTTAACTGTGTTTGACTTGAAGCAGCGCTGTGCAGAACGATCGTTGTATAGCATCAAAGTCCCGCAGCGTCTACACAACTTTGTAATGTTTCTTGAATTATAAACAATGACTTTTGAAATGAAATAGCTGAAATAAATCAATGAACAACATCCCTCAAAAATCTTAAACTGATTTACTATGTTTTAATTTTCTTTTTTAATACAGTAGAATAGGTTTTTAATTTCAGACATTGATATGAAGACACATTGTGCATTTCCTCCACCAGTCTGTGCAGGTTGGGACGATTCAGTGTTGATTTAAAATGTTTTAAAACTTTAAAAGTGGTCAAATATTATGATTGTATCATGTAGTATATCATATAACACGAGTAATGTAATCAGATTACTTTTTTCAAGTAACTAGTGAAGTAATGAATTACAATATCTGATTTACTTTTTCAAATAAGTAACGCAAGACTTTGTTTCTCTGTATTGACTGACAGCTCACCTGTTCCCATGTTGCAAACCAGAATGGCAGCGCAGCTGAAAGGTTCGTTTGAGCTGCTTCCACTATAGTAAGGCATGAATTTGCTTTTCCTTCAGTCTGAGGATTGTTCATTTCACTTTTGGTGTGAAAGGGCCTTTACGTTTACCAATTTTTTATTATTATTAAAAAACAACAAATCCATAAAAAGTAACTAAGTAATGCAATTAGTTCATTTCTTTGGGAGTAATGCAATATTGTAACGCATTACTTTTATAATACTTTTACAATATTGTACTGCATTACTTGTGTGTGTGTGTTTTAAATATGTTTTATGAGCAATTAAGTACTGTATGCCGATACAGTTTTGTCATGTTGATTATTTCAAAACAACGTTACAAAACTTTGGCAACTCTAACAATAGACTTTTTTGCTATTCATATATAAGGTATTAAAGGTGAAACTAGTATAACTTGTCTAGTATACTATTTATAGTATACAGACAAAAGAAGGTTAGGAGATTGGTGTCCTTACTGATATGAACATTGTTTGTGAACCTTGCCAATATACAGCAAACGAGATGCTATGCAAACTAATCTGTATCATTCCAGTCACTGAAAGTTAATCCCACAACACTTGAGTCTGATTTTCATTTTATGTTTATTTTATGGAAAATCTTGCAATGCATATTCATCCAGAATTTCTGACACTGTAGCACTTTATTATATAAATATTTGTATAGGCTAGTTTTTTTTTTTGCACATTAGTATATTTACATGTTATACTTTGGTTTTGAGAGAAAATGTATCATTGCAAACCATAGCACTTACTCATTTAGAAAACCTTCCTAACAAAATGACTTTTCAAAATGCAAAAATACATACTTGACCCCATAAAGTAAACACTTTGCCATGTTAATTATTAATAGTTGTGAAAAATATCTTTACAGATTAAATTGCTTTAACTAGGGAGATATAGGGGTGTTTAGATTCTCTCTTAAACGGTAGACGATGGCGTGAGCTTCATCAAAAGAGTCCGAGAGAGAGGACTGGACTCGACTCCTCCAGCTCAACAGATTGGGTCTGTTCTTCAGGACGTCTCTCCCGCCGCACAGGGGCTGAAAGAGACAAGTGAACGTATTTTAAAGATCTTTAGCCCTATAGCTTAGACTTCTCCAAACATTTCAACACCATGTGAACTAAGGCAGGTAGTGATTTATTAAAGAGCTCCTTTTAACTGGTGTGTGTAAACATTCACAGTATGTTTAGCAGCTCGAAGTATTTACCTGCATGAGCTCACAAACTGCTAACAAGTCCGCCAATGAGATGTCATCACCGCACAGGAAGGCCTGTCTCTTCAGAAACATGTTTTCCAGCTTGTCTAGCGTGCCGTCCAGGTCTGATAGCGCCTTTTCGAGCATCTCTGGATTTGGCTGCCCCATGCGTGGCAGTAAAACCTGTGCAGTAATACAAAACCTATGAAGTCTGCCAGAATGAAACAGGTAAATGTTATTTCAAATCATTTTAGATGAAGAATAGCGTCACCACTTTCTGTCACCCCCCTTTTTGAGAATGGATGTTAAAATGCACTATTCAAACTTAAATGGTTGTAATTCAAGAATGTTTTGGAATAAAGACCCAAGTTTGGTCTTGTTTAAAAAAAAAAAAAACTTATTGCAGATTATATATTATATTAAAAATGAAAGTATGGAAAAGTTATGGAAGTTTAAACTTACAGTAAATCAAATATACTTAATATTATTCCTTTTTTTAAATAAAAAATATGTATTTTACAAAAATATTTTTTTACTATAAAATTACTATAAAATTAAAACCATATCTAACCAAGTTGTGTTCCAAATTTGAAGTTGATATCACAAAAAAAAAAAAAAAAAAAAGTTCCCATGATATTTTGTTTAGGCATAATACCACCAATAGTCTGCGGGTGACATGCATTCCATTGAATTTAATTGTATGCATTCTGGCATAACAAATTAATACACTTCTGTCTAAATATCACTTCTGTCACAAAATATGGAACCTTGAGACTCCTTTCTGACAATATGTGTTTAGTCAAGATTAGAAAAGGTTTTGATGATAAATTATGAAACATGAAGACGGCCAAAAGGGGAGGAGCCCGATAAAAGAATTTAGAGTACCGTTTCTATGGTAACGCAACGTCCAATTTCGAGTTCGTAAGCTTTCGAATGATACCTAATTTATGATAACTACTAGAATATGTAAAAAAGGCAATAAAAAAAATAATATTATATTTTAGAGGATAATATATCTACATCTATATCTATATATCTATATATATATATATATTATACTTTTTAGAGGATAATATTATTGTAAAAATTTTTATGGACAAATACTAGTTTATATGTTTTGTTATAACATTTTAGCATGAAAACCAAAGTTTAAATTATTAAAAGTGTGCGTCGATTTTTTGTGACAAAGGCCAGAACTCCTGTTGTAGATTTTTTTGAGGTGCACTCTGACTCTTGTCATAAATTAATCTATTTTTGTTCTTACATAATTTGTAACAAAAAACAGAGGTAAAATATCTTTTTAGGAGTCTTATGAAGTCTCATTAGTCTTATGTCAACAATATATAGTTTGTCATGATTAGATTAGGATTTAATAGTAATAGTGAAGTAAGTAAATTTAGATTTAGAGCAAAAAGGCAAAAGAGCAAAAAGGGCAACATCACTGGCATTGTTAGATTTTATAGAACAAATGTCAAGTTCTGTAGAAAACAAAATGCATAGGCCTAATATTTATTGATTTACAGAAGGCGTTTGATACCATCAGTCATGAAATTTTGTTAGGAAAATTAGAGCGATATGGGATACGAGGAAAGGTATTAGACTGGATAAAAAGTTATTTGACTCAGCGAACGCAGTTTGTGAAATTGGGATTATTTTTCTGAATGCCTGGAAATTTCGTGTGGAGTCCCACAGGGGGCGGTGTTAGGCCCGACATTGTTTCTTATTTACATTAATGATTTATGTCAAGTGTCAGAAGTACTGAAATTAGTGTTTGCTGATGACACTAATATTTTTTGTTCAGGCAGGGATCTTCAGTTGCTAGTGCTGGAGACCAATAAGAAATTAGAGAAGATTAAATTATGGTTTGATACAAATAAATTATCATTACATTTAAAGAAAATTAATGATGTTTGAAAAGGTTGAAAAGTTTGCTGAAATAAATAAACTGGAAACCTCTCATTGGTCATGTTACGAGTAAGGTTTCAAGGAGTATAGCAATAATTGGTAGAGCAAGGCAAGTTTTAAATCAGAAGTCTCTACGTATGCTCTATTGTTCATTAGTATTGCCATATTTCACTTATTGTGTAGAAATGTGGGGAAACAATTACATAACAACAGTTCAGCCACTGGTCATTTTACAGAAGAGAGCTTTAAAGATCATTCATGGTGGGGTTAGAAAAAAGGGTTCATTTGGGTTCTATATAGAACCATAGGGTTCTTTACTCAACTCCAAAGAGTCTTTTATGCTAAAAAGATTCTATAATGATTTCTTTTGGCACAAAGGTTCTTTATAGGCTATTATTCATTCATTACATTATTCTGCAACATTTTAGTTGTGATTAAATGATTGTTTATTAAACTGTTGTAGTAACTCAATATAACATTTTAATCATGCTGATTTTTGGAGGAGAAAAACTGAAATGGCACTCTTCGTGTGATATTGATTAACTACATAAAATGATATAAATACATTTTCTAACCCCCATATCTTGAATTTTGTGATCATTCACATGCATTCATAAATACATTTTAGGGTCTTGATGTTTGTCAATAATATGAAATATTTAATCCGGAAAGGACAAAACAAATGATAATGAACGAACCCCTAAAAGGTTCCATAGAACCTTTTTATTGAACCCTTAAAAAGGGTTCTGTATAGAACCGTTTAGGGGTTCCAAATACATAGTGCCTGCCGATAGAACCTTTTAAGGTTCTATAACCTTTTCTTCAAAGAGTGTACCAATACATTGTTTATGGAGTCCAAATGACTAAAATTTAAAGATTTGGTGGATTTACAGATTGTGTAAATTCCATATAGGGCAAAGTGTAATGATTTACCTCAAAATGGTCAAAAGTTATTCACTCGGAGAGAAGGAGGGTATGTGTTGAGAGGACAATTAAATTTCCTATTCCAATTTCCAATTTCCTTTCCTATTCACAGAAAAGTTTTTGTGTTTCCATACAAGGGGTGAAATTGTGGAACAATTAACTTAACCCTCAGGTGCTCTTCGTTTCGGCGTCACACTTGTTATCTTCCCGGTCAAAAGTAACACCTAAAACTGAAACTTTCTCCATCCCAGTAAAACCAATGCAATTTATTTTTGTTCAATAATATTTTTTCTTTTTAATTTTGTATTTTGAGAGAATTTGATGTTACTTATTAATATTTATGCATTTTGCCATTGAAAATAATACACATTTATATATATATATACACAGTGAAGAAAATAAGTATTTGAACACCCTGCTATTTTGCAAGTTCTCCCACTTAGAAATCATGGAGGGGTCTGAAATTGTCATCGTAGGTGCATGTCCACTGTGAGAGACATAATCTAAAAAAAAAAAATCCAGAAATCACAATGTATGATTTTTTAACTATTTATTTGTAAGATACAAATATATATTTTTTTTTATGCAGTATTTTAGGTTAAAATAGAGACTAGGCCTTTTTTTTTTAAGGCAGATTAGCACCATCTGGTAAGAGTATGGAGAGAAAGTGTATAATGTTGTGACCACTATGGAATGTACAGCTCTCTATGGAGAGGCATAGCTGCTTATGGACACATTTACTTCATTTTTTTATAGGTGGATTTGAATATATATTTAAAAAATCTCAAAGATTATTTCTTATCAAGTTTTAGATTATTATAATTTTTTAATAGCGATTTAAAGTGTTCGTTTTTGCATTGTACAGTCAAACCTAAACATTGTATTAGAAAGAGAATGCTAGGAATCAAATTTTATACACATTTTTTAAATTCAGAATTTAAATATTTCTTCAATTATTGCAGTAGTAGCCTTTTAAATCCAATTTTTGAAGTCAGATTAGCGCCATCTGTTATAATAAAACATGTAATTTCATGGTGTAACCACTAGATGCCTGTATAGCTCTCTATGGAGAGGCTTGCGAATTCTCTAGTTGTTTTTGGACAAAATTACTTACTTTTAAGATGTGGAATGTATATATATATTTTTTTTTTCAAATAATACTTTTTAACCATGGTTTATAAAAAAAAATTAATAAATTTTATGTGAAGTGTACATGTTTTTGCATTATTACTACAGTCAAACCTGAATACAGAGAAAGCATTTTGTTACAGGTAACATTACAATTCAATAAAAAATAAACAGTTATGCTTTTTCACAGCTTATTATTATTTATATTATAATTATTATTATTTAAACATTATATTAATTTATTATTATTTTTAAACAATATATTAATTTATTATTATTTTTAAACATTATATTAATTATTATTTTAATCATTTTAATAATTATTATATATATATATTAATTATAATAATTAATTATGTTATGTTTTTCACTATTGATGTTTATTTTTCTGCATTGAGGCCGATTTGTAGAGAATTTGTGTTTGTCAATTTCCCATTCATTTCTATGGTCGGTCACAATTCATTGGTGTGTATGTGTATAAAAAGTGTGTTTGTATGTGTGTGTGGGGGGGTGAATGTGTCAATATTACACTCTTTATGTTTTAGAGTGTCACCCCTTTACTCCCGTGTACTTTTTTTTTATTATTGTGGCCGATTTGTAGATTGTACACACACAAATTTTTGTGTTTTTTGTCAATTTCCCATTCATTTCCTATGGTCGGTCATTTTTGAACGAAGAGCAAAAGTGTGATTGATTTTTTTACGACCACTTAAACTGCTCGAATCATGACCTACATTTTTTTGTGTGTCCATATACCTAATGCCATAAAAGTCACCAAGTTTCGTAATTTTCTGATGAAGCTGTCATTTTTAAATATTCAAAACAGATTTCTTTAATCACAATTTATGGGTGTTTTTGTGTATAAAAGTGTGTGTGCGTGTGTGTGTGGGTGGGTGGGTATGTCTGTTTTGCACTCTTGATGTTTATGGGGAATTAATAAGTGTTAAACTTCATCCCACTCCTTTTCAAGCAGCGGTGAATTTTTATTTGTTTGATCATCAGTGTTCTTTTGATTATTGTCTTGAGTTGTACATATTGTACACTTTTTAATTGTATGCTTGAAAAAAGAAAAGTAAACTTAGGTGTAGCGGGACGGTGACAGTTAAGGGGATGTCACCTAGCCACATATCAAACCCTTATACCTCATGCAGGAAGATTGAGGAAATATGCACGCATGTGTTCGCATTATTCCAGGCTGTGTATTCATCCACTCGCGCTCTCTTCTCTGGCAGTTTGGGGTACCAGTGATCAGGGACATTATTGGCTGTCGCCAGATACTTCAATATGGCGTCACTGTGACAGAAAACAAGAGCTTGGAAGAATATTTCACCAAATTATTTATTAATATATACATTTTGTCATCATTTATTCAGCCTTGTGTCATCCTGACTCTGAGTAAATGATGATTGTTTTTGTTAAACAAATGCATATACAAATAAAAAATATGCAAAACAGACTTCATCACCAGCTCTTACCACACTTCCCAGCAGTCCCAGTGACAGAAAGTAGAAATGAATAATAATTAGGCGTTTAACAATATATCGTGTCACAATACATCGCAATACAAAAATGCATCAATATGTATCGTGGATGGTGACAATGTATCATGGATAGGTCACCCGAAATAAAAATTACTGTGTGAGAATGTTTTTTCCAGAGTTTTAGTGTCAGTACTACATTAAACTACTATATAATGTATAATAATTCAATAGGGGAATATTTGTGGGTCCTGATAACGCCAAATGTCCTATGATACCAGTAAAAAAAGTGTTATTTTTTAAATATATCTAGTCCGTGACAGAGTGCAAGCATATTCATCTAAAATAATTATGTTTTCAGCTTCAGAATCATGAATATTTGTATTCTGGTGTCACCATTGTCCTGTGCATTGTTGGATTACCAGCACCAAGTCTAAGCCTATTCATTTCCACCCCCAATGTAATACCAAATTTAGCATTTTAATAAACTTTGTAAATGAACAAACCAATAAAATGTGTGGTTTGTATCGAATCGTGACATGAGGGTATCGTTACACCCCTAATAATAATAATACAAATTTTAATAAGAGTAAAATAAAGTAATAAACTACTAAACTAATAATAAAACATTTAGGAAATACTACCGATAATACAGCTGTACAAGAAGTTACTTGCCCTCATTGGTTTAAATGCCTAATCGCTGCAGCTTTCTCTCCTGACTTTCATTTGCTCTTTTAACTTTTCACTCTCTCTTTACCTCTCAGTGAGAACGAATCCATTGTCCTCCAGCACTGGCAGTTTCTGCATGGGGTTGAGTTTGGTGAACTCGGGTGTCTTATGCTGCCCTAGAGGTTCAAATTCAAGGACATTAAAGTTGTGAAGGTTAAAGTTCAACTAATGAAATTAAGTTGAACAGATTACTGTATATGCAGCATAACCTTTGTACAGGTTTGGATTCATTCAATCTGAAGTCGACAAATGCATCCAAGACAACTCTAACTCCTCAACTGAGCAACACACTCACAATAATGCAGCATGCTCACCTTTTTGTATTGCAATGTTTTCCACCGTATGTGGGATTTTGTTGTCTTTGAGGAATATTAGCACAGCCCTGCTGGCCTGAGACACGAGATCTAAGTACGCTTTCACTGCCTGTCTGCCAGCCATAGTCAACTGCAAGTGTGAACTCTTTTGTATAGGAACAAGTTTTCCTGTTTGGGATCGCTCAGTCCTCTTAAATATGGCCCTGGCTGTGAGGAAGGGGTGTGTGTGTGGTTGTGATGTGACTGCATTTTTGATACAGGACCAGGGTGTTCTAAGATTAAGCTAAATCACAGGACGTCCAAGCTAGTACAGGACATTTGGCACAGAGTAAAGCCCTGTTCACAGCTGGTACTTCACAACCGAGGGAGGGTTTCGAGTTCAAACATTTGGGCCGAACCCAGAGTACTCCCCTCTTTGACTGGGAAAGAAAACCAGCGACGTGGTGGTAGAGGAAGGCTGTGAAACTGGCATGGGACAGAGGTGAGAGAAGGCTATATTTATACCGGCTTTCTCTTGTGCTGATTGGTTGATTACTTGAACGTGCGTCTCACGAACTTTGTTACTTAAAACTTCATTAAGATCACAATCGGATCACAAGTAGACGAGGGAGACACATACCTGTTCACACCTGGTGTTTAAATCCGTCTTTTTTGTCCATTTTTAACCACTTCTGTACCTATTTTTTCGAGGGGAGGGTCTATGGATGGGTAATGTATGTTTTTTTTTTTAGGTCTTTCAATCTAATGGATGAAAGAGGCTCGCACAAGTGACATGAATGCGAATGGAGATGACGGGAAAACATATGGAGAACAGCAGCTTTCGTTTCTGCTTTGACCGCCGCAAGAACCGCTGGACAAAGTGAGTGTGCAAGAAATCAGGAATGGCGAGAGAACATTGTGCTTGGTACGTTTTTCACCTTCAAACCAATAGGTCTTCAGCAAACAAAGTTTAAATCCCGTCTGACTAGCGTGCTTCCTATAATGTTTACGCATTATTAGGTCGGTAGGGGAAGAGTAGGTGGTATTTTGTCACAAACATCTACACTATAAAAGCAATCCGGTCTAATGTGTTTTTGACTACCTCTGGAAGTGGTCGAAGGTTGACAAGCTTAAAACGTTTTAGACCCCGTTTACACCTGTATTCAGCGTTGTCCAGCGTTGTATTGACGGAAATGCTCCTTGATACCAGGTGTAAACACGGCCTATAAGAGAGAGAAAGGAATGGAATGTCGGTCTGCTTTATTCCCATCGACTGCATATTCCTGTTATTCACAAAAGTCAACATTCAACAACCGCACAAGCTAGTACAGTGAAGCCCTGTTCACAGCTGGTATTTCACGTGTTATTTTACTTTTTGAGAGGGCTTCGAGTTCAGACATTTAGGCCGAACCCTGAGTACTTCCCTCCTTGACTGGGAAAGAAAACCAGCGACGTGGTGGTAGAGGAATGCTGTGAAACGGGCATGGGACAGATTTGAGGGAAGGCTATATTTATAGCTGTTTGGATGGATATGGTGTTTGGATGAACACTGTCTTGTCCTTTCTTTTTATGTAGTCCAATTTTGAAATAAAGAGTTTGTTTGTATTCTGTATCCATACAACGTGTGAAAGGATTTAAGTTGGGGAGGGAGGGAGAGGGCTAAGGGTTTGATACAGGACCACAGTGTACCGTGCAGGACATGTCTTAAATTCTACTAAATTTTGGGATGTCCCAGCTACTGACAGTTGCCAAGTAGGCTACACCATGTATACAGAGAGAGAGAGAGTGAGAGAGAGGGTGGGGTGGTGGAGAGGAGCCTACGTACATACTGTGGCAAAAATGTATATTTTATCATTATCAAGAAGGAATATTATCAAGAAGGTTATTCCATAGTCATTCCATAGACTATGCAATAACTATTCCATAGTTATTGCATAGTCGGTACACTGGATCTTTTTAGTAATTCCTCTTTTGTTAGGAAATCTTAAACCCCTCCATTGAGTTCGGTAATCAACTCTCAGGTCTGTTACAGAGCAACCAATGCCGCACAAACAGCTGGTGTGAAGTAAAAAGGAAAAACTGGAGAGTGGAGAAACAAAATGAGTGGTGCTTTTCGTTAAGTTTTGATAAGCTTGGTAGAAAAGGCAAAGCCTAATCCTTTTATTTCTGTGAGTCTGTAATTATTTGTCAGAGATTTTTTTTGTCAAATTGCAGCACATCAGCACAAGTCTTTCCACCATCAAACATCACTGTTCTTCCTCTTGTAGGCGATCATTAATAAATGTGATGCCATTCTCAGACAGGGCTATTATTATGTGATTTTTACAGTTGGCTTTTAAATCATTAAGTCATAAGACACCATTGGGGTTGTCCTAAAGTTAAGTTTTTAGGATTTTTTTGTGGAGTTAGGATGCTGTAATAGGCTACCTTTTCCTATCTGTAGTTAAGATAAGATTATGCACTTAAAAAAAAAAAGTCCTAAATGAGGTCCTAACTGAAATTGCAATGGTTACCAAACCGATAAGGATTCTAAAGTTAGGATTTTTCTGTAACGCGCCCCCAGGTCTTGTAACTGTATGGATGAAGTAACAGTACATCCGTCTAAATGCAAATTGTACTCTAAGAGATTCCATGTACAGGTTTTGGTCCAATAAGTTATACCTCAGTCTTATCTAAATTTAATAGAAGAAAATTACAGGTCATCCTATTTTTTATATCTTTAACACACTCTGTCAACTTGGATAATTTAGAGATTTCATCTGGTCGTGATGAAATATAACTGAGCATCATTGGCATAACAGTGGAAACTAATTAAACGTTTTCTTAAAATATTACCAAGTGGCACCATATACAGTATATTGAAAATAACAGAGGGACTAACTCCGTGTGGCACTCTATAATTTACAGACATCATCTTAGATTTTTCCTTATTTAAATAGACAAAATGGTAACGGTCTGATAGGTACAACCTAATCCACCTTAAAGCCTGTCCCTGAATACCAGTGTAATTTTGTTGTCGAGTATTTTATGATCTATAGTGTTGAATGCAGCACTAAGATCTAGCAAAACCAGTATTGAGATAAAACCTTGGACAGAAGGCATTTTTATTATTATTATTATTAATTTCTCCCTTCCGTCACTGGGACTGCTGGGAAGTGTGATAAGAGCTGGTGAAGTCTGTTTTGCATGTATTTTATTTGTATGTGCATTTGTTCTATTCAGTCTGTTTAACAAAAATAATTTCTTTCAAAGACAACCCTGAAAAATATGCCAAATCCAGAGATGCTTGAAAAGGCGCTATCAGAACTGGACGGCACGCTAGGCAAGCTGGAAAACATGTTTCTGAAGAGACAGGCCTTCCTGTGCGGTGATGACATTTCATTGGCGGACTTGTTAGCAGTGTGTGAGCTCATGCAGGTAAATACTTAGAGTTGCTAAACATACTGTGAATGTTTACACACAAGTTAAAAGGAGCTTTTTAATAAATCACTATTAAAGAATCATTTTCGCCATAATAAATTAAACCACCCGTAGGTGGCGGCAAGTTTTAATAAACGAGTCATTGAATTATTCATTCAATCGATTCGTCCAAACCAGCTGATTCAGTCACGAACTAAACACTGCTATGATTTGCTGGTAGGGCCAACTGTTCTGCTTAGATTTCATTGGCAAAATAGAGCAAAAAAAACTAAATATTTCCAATATTGTGTCTAAAATTGTAAAATAATATTAACTCATTGTTTATTAAACTGTCACCATTGTACAATTGTGGTAATATTCGAGAAAACGGCACTCTTTCTCGTGTAATATTGCTTAATTGTATTATTTTTTTAAACCTAAAAAAGAAGAACTCATACAGGCAGGGTCAAATCATATCTTGAATTCTGGGGGAATTTGTATTAACTTTGGTGCCATTTCCAACCTTGCATGATGATGATGTTAATTAACGCCAACGCCAGACTAGCTTACTTGTTAAGATGAATGAGGGCTAGTCTAAGTTAGTGCTGGTAAGAGATGTTTTAATAGTGGTTTAATTTCACAACAGTGACAATGGTAAAGTTTAGGGCAAATACAGTACCTGGCTGTCACCAATGAAGGTCAGGGAGACCCTTGATTCAGGGAAAGCCCTAGATTTGGCTATTAGGCAATTGCAGTAACATAACACATAGATTAAGACACATTAATATAAAACAATGTCAGTCATAAATGGATCTCTATAGCGTTGTGTACTGTCATCGATTCTATTCAAAATGTTTACAAAGGAATGTTTTCTGGAAAACTGTCATGAAATTAAATATGCAAATGAAATCAGAAATCAAAATCAGAAGTAGAAAATGTAAAAACATTTTATTGTTGACAGGAAATGGTACAAATACGTATTTACAAGAGCAGAACAGTGTTGGACGATTAGGAGATCACAGAAAATAACTTTTAAAAGGCCACCAGGAAATAAAAGTGTGAACGTCAAGGCCCAGGTTTCCTCTTGGAGGACGGTTCACCCTCTCCCTCTTCTGCCTTGCGTTTCTGTGATGAAAATGTCTAATTAAAAATCACATTAGGTTTCTAATAACAAATGTAGCATTACAATGTGTTTTGATTTGAACTTCAGCTCCGTAAGAATAAAACAATCCACGTTTCCCTACATTTTTTAACTTGCATCATTAAGTCCCCCTGCAGTCAATCATTTTATCCCTTAAAACTCATTTTTGTTAAATCACATTAACATTCTTCATGCCTTAAAATATCAAGAATGTAACTACAACCTTCCTTCATTTAGAATACGTGGATACATTAATATGCAAATTAGTTCCCGCCTCCACTCAAGCACACCAGCTTGGATTACCTGATCCACTCGGTCAACTTTACTGTAGTAAACTCTGCACAATGGCAAGTGGAACATTGGTTTAATTTAGCCATATATGTTTGAACCAGTAACTGATTCAGAAGAAGATAAAGAGTGAATTATACAGGCAAGCTCGTTCTATGGGGGTGCTAGAGGATGCTAAGCACCCTCAAACAAAAGAAAGAGCACCCTGAGTTGATACTGTAATAATATCATTTTGCAAAACAGATTAGGTAAAAGCTCCAGTGCATACTCACCTAAAGGATTATTAGGAACACCTGTTCAATTTCTCATTAATGCAATTATCTAATCAACCAATCACATGGCAGTTGCTTCAATGCATTTAGGGGTGTGGTCCTGGTCAAGACAATCTCCTGAACTCCAAACTGAATGTCAGAATGGGAAAGAAAGGTGATTTAAGCAATTTTGAGCGTGGCATGGTTGTTGGTGCCAGATGGGCCGGTCTGAGTATTTCACAATCTGCTCAGTTACTGGGATTTTCACGTACAACCATTTCTAGGGTTTACAAAGAATGGTGTGAAAAGGGAAAAACATCCAGTATGCGGCAGTCCTGTGGGCGAAGATGCCTTGTTGATGCTAGAGGTCAGAGGAGAATGGGCCGACTGATTCAAGCTGATAGAAGAGCAACTTTGACTGAAATAACCACTCGTTACAACCGAGGTATGCAGCAAAGCATTTGTGAAGCCACAACACGCACAACCTTGAGGCGGATGGGCTACAACAGCAGAAGACCCCACTGGGTACCACTTATCTCCACTACAAATAGGAAAAAGAGGCTACAATTTGCAAGAGCTCACCAAAATTGGACAGTTGAAGACTGGAAAAATGTTGCCTAGTCTCGATTTCTATTGAGACATTCAGATGGTAGAGTCAGAATTTGGCGTAAACAGAATGAGAACATGGATCCATCATGCCTTGTTACCAATGTGCAGGCTGGTGGTGGTGGTGTAATGGTGTGGGGGATGTTTTCTTGGCACACTTTAGGCCCCTTAGTGCAAATTGGGCATTGTTTAAATGCCACGGCCTACCTGAGCATTGTTTCTGACCATGTCCAACCCTTTATGGCCACCATGTACCCATCCTCTGATGACTACTTCCAGCAGGATAATGCAGCATGTCACAAAGCTCGAATCATTTCAAATTGGTTCCTTGAACATGACAATGAGTTCACTGTACTAAAATGGCGCCCACAGTCACCAGATCTCAACCCAATAGAGCATCTTTTGGATGTGGTGGAACGGGAGCTTCGTGCCCTGGATGTGCATCCCACAAATCTCCATCAACTGCAAGATGCTGTCCTATCAACATGGGCCAACAATTCTAAAGAATGCTTTCAGCACCTTGTTGAATCAATACCACGTAGAATTAAGGCAGTTCTGAAGGTGAAAGGGGGTCAAACACAATATTAGTATGGTGTTCCTAATAATCCTTTAGGTGAGTGTTTATGTTTGTGCTCTGGAGAACGTCAAATGTTTCTATATATATAATGTGTTTTTGCTGTGGTGAGCAATGTAGCAAACAGTCGTATTCGTTGATGTCCTGAACTAAAAGTTTAAAGGCTAAAAGTTTTTTTACATTTTTAGGACACAAGCTGTTGTAGCTCCGCCCCTCTGTGCCGGGAGCAGGAGCTCATTTGCATTTAAATTGGACAGACACAAAAACTGTGCTTTTTTGCTCACCCTCAAAAAGTGACAATTTTAACATGCTATATAAAAATATCTATGGGGTATTTTGAGCTAAAACTTCACATACACACTCTGGGGACAAGAGACTTATTTTGCATCTTGTTTTTAAAGGGGTGTTATAATGCCCTTTTCACAACACATAGCCATATAAACACGAAAATGAATGATTTTGGATGAATTATTTTGGTCTTCTACCTTAGAATTTTCATGGCGCGTCGATCGGTTTTCAGGGTTCATCGGTTGGTTTTCAGGGTCCATCGGTTGGTTTTCAGGGTTCATCGGTCGGTTTATGGGGTTCAGCGGAAGGTTTTCAGGGTTTATTGGACGGTTTTCGGGGTTCAGCGGAAGGTTTTCAGGGTTTATTGGACGGTTTTCGGGGTTCAGCGGAAGGTTTTCAGGGTTTATTGGTCGGTTTTCGGGGTTCATAGGTTGGTTTTCAGGGTTCATCAGTTGGTTTGCAGTGTTTCTCATCTCATCATCCTGTTAGACAGACATTAGAATGATCTTTTTATATTGCAAAACACTTTTTTTTTTTTTTATTTAAATCAACCACATTTTAAATATTTAAAGGTTGACAACTTTCAATAGTTAAATAATGATTTTCACTCTGTAATTATTTGTGAAATTTCCTAGCTATTTCTAAGAAACTTTCTTTTTTCATTTTATGTACAACCTCAAAATGTTTTTTTTAATTTTATTTTTTTTAAACAGTAATTGGTGGGTTCTTCAGCACATACGTTCAACCACGGATGTTCCAGTGCATCTTCAACACTCAGGCGCTTTTGAGGATCCACAACCAGCAGCTTCTTGATCAAATCTTTGGCTGAAAGTTAATATATAACATACTCTATGCTGTTAAGTTCAAATATTTCTGACAATACAAACTGATATAATATACACACCATTTAACTATACCTATCTAGATGTATGCAAGTAAAGAGCAAAGACATTACCTTCGTTTGAAACCTTCTTCCACTGAGATGGGATGAAGCGATAAAGGCCGTTAATGATCTGCTCACGCACAGACATTGTGGAGCACTCGGTGTTAAAGGGAGGATAACCACCCAAACTATGACAATAGAGATACACACAGCTTTAGAAATAAATATCATATTCATGCAAGTTTAGATTATGGGCACCATATTCATGCAAGTTTAGATTATGGGCACCATATTCATGCAAGTTTAGATTATGGGCACAAAATATACATATCAACTTGTAGGGTTTCTAAATGCATTGAAGAAATTTCTATTTTCTAGTTACCATCATTTAAAGGTGGGGTATGTGATTCTCTTTTTTGTCCATTTTTTCAAAATCACTTCAATTCCTATTCATAAGCCACTGAGTTAGAAGCACTGAAATGAAAATTAATCAATTTATTAATCTGTGGAACGGGCAGGACTCGAAAAACTCCAGCCAATCATTTCCAAGACCACCTAGAATCAATGGACAGTAAGTCCGTCAATCAAACGGTCGTACCATACCCATTTTATACTACATTTTAGTATATACTATATACATAACTTAGACCGTTACCTATGATAACAGATCACTCTAAATTATAATGTGGACTCATGCATTTTCTGTAAAGCTGCTTTGAAACGATGTGTATTGTGAAAAGCCAGCGCTATACAAATAAATGTGAATTGCATTTAGTATTGATATATTTCTCGAAGTAAAACCAAACTTTTATTTTGACGGTTTGTGGTAAAGATTTTTCAGTTTTAGTTTCAGTGTGTATTTAACAGTAGATTTTCTCAAATTAAACAGTGAAAAACGCCTTTAAAAGCAGCTGTGGCGATGAAGTTCACATGTTCATGTCCTCATGTGTGGAGACGGCAGACGTTGAAAACACTGTGAGAGTAACGTGTGAGTTTGTGTATCAGACGAAACCGTGAAGTTCATTCACACAGAGACGCGCAGAAATCCCTTATTAGCAACATCCACTGACTAGCTGTTGTCGTGTTTATATCTGCTGTGTGATAGGCTGTTATATCGATTGATAGAGTAAAAATGTCCAGAGCTTATTATCGTTATCAACATAAATTTTATTGCGATCTCGATATGATAAAGTTTATTGCCTCTACTGGAGATGAAGATCTTTCAAGAAGTCCATAACTTAAATTTCAGTCGATTCCACATACAAAAGTCTTCGAATATAGTGTACCAGTCATATTGGCTATATTTATGATACTTTAACTTTTTGCTACTTTTACTTGACAGCCCCAGTCCACATTCACTTTAATTTTTTTTATTTCAAAAGAATGACCAGTATATCATCCACATATTTATATTTAATGTTTTGAGTCAAAGAAAAAAGTCAAACCATTTTAAAAAGACAAGTAAATGATGACAATTTTATTTCATTTTTAGGTGAACTACTCCTTTAAGAACTTTTAAACTAATGGTGGATCCAACTGATTCATATTTAATCTCCACTAACCAGATGAACAGCAGGACACCCAGGCTCCAATAATCTACTGCTTTTGTATATCCTACAGTCGCAGCATGTGTGAACACCTCCGGGGCGAGATATGTGGGTGTCCCACAGAGCGTCTTCATCAGGGAGGACTCCTCCAAAATCTTGGACTGATTAAAATCCGTAATCTGCAAAGCATTGAGAATTTGCACGTTGAGAAAGCCGGTTATCTCTGGTTCAGGAGTATTTCTGGGCATCCTGTTTTAACTAGAAAGACAAAGGCTTGGCTGGATCTCTGAACACTGGAACTGCCACAGTTAAAGGAGAAGCCACGTGAAGAACTGCTAAACACACCTTGATCAGACAGATGTCGTCATGTGACGCCAGCAGTACATTTTCAGGTTTGAGATCTCGATGAATGATCCCGTTATTGTGGAGATACTGGGAGAATGAAATGGAATTTGTTATTTTTATACATTTTTCTTTCCATTTCACCTCTGCTCCAGCTGGTTTCCTAGAGTAACTTTCTAATAAACCTGGCATTGTACACTATGAATATTGTTGGCTCTGTGACTAATTGCTTATGTTTTTCTACTGTAAGTTGTTTTGGATAAAAGTGTCTGCTAAACGCATAAATGTTACGTAATGAGATGTAAAACATTTTTAAAAGCCACATAGCCTTTTAGACAATAATGATTTTGAGAAAAAAACTGAATTGAATCCTTTGGGCGGGGCCAAAGATGTGATGATGTAGAAGTGGCAAATTGGATCTGATTCTGCAGAGGCGGACTTTCATCGAACTATTAAGTCATAATGTGACAAAAAAAAATCTCTTTTGAGTTCTGAAACTTACAGGATGTTTTTATAGTACAACGACCTGCCAAAGATCAAGGAAAATTTTATTTCTCAATTCATGACCCCTTTAACAAAATCTTACCGACCCTAAACCTTTGAACGATAGTGTAGTTACCATTTAAACATTTGATACTACAAAATTATCTTTATACATTCGACATGTGTCAGTTGACTGATTTTAATCATTCAACTATCTATGGATAAGTATTGCAGGTTCATCTTTGTTCATTTAAAAAACACTTTTAAAGATTGATGATGTTTGAAGCATCTCCCATAAAGACGTACCTCCACAGCCCTGAGCATCTGATAAAAATAGAGTTTAGCGATATCTTCCTCCAGTTGTTTCTTGGCCTTGATCCTTCCAAACAGCTCTCCTCCTTCAATACTATACACAGCACAGAAATAATGAAATTATTCATCAAAAAGAATGTGATTTTTTTTTTTACTTGATTACAAATTGCGATGAATTTATATAGGGTTATACTGCAACTATAAAAAGTACAGAGATATGTGATGTTTAAGAATAGACAATCTCTTCTCATCTATTCATGTCAAGAGAAAACAAATAATGATTGAGCAAAATAATTAGCCTCTATTAGCAAGCAAAAAAAAAAAGTAATTGCGACTTCCTCACAATTCTGACTTTTTTTCTCTCAGAATTGTTTATAATCACAATTTGGATTTATAACGCGCTAATATATCTCTCTCGTGTTTATATCTCAAAATTCTGAGAAAAAAAAAGGTCAGAATTGTGAGATTTAAATGCGGAATTGTGAGGAATTGCAAGTTTATATTTCGCAATTCAGATTTTTTTTCCTCCAAATTTTGAGATCAGAATTGTGAGGTATAAACTTGGAATTGCGAGAGCAAAGTCAGAATTGTGAGATATAAAATCGGAATTGTGAGAAACCGTCAATTGTGAAATACAAACTCCATATTGCAAAAAAAAAAGGAAAATTAGAGATGTAAGATAAAAAGAATTTTAAAAACTAGACTTTTTAAAATTTATTCTATGGCGGAAACAAGCTTCCATAAACGGGTAATAAAATGCAGTGCATTGAAAAAGTATTACCCTCAAGGTATTACCCCCTTAAGTCACGACAAATTACTTTAAAAAGTATCTATGAATAAAATACAGGTAGAAATTCTTTGACCAAGTAAAATCTACCAGCGAGTTCATTTTCCCAATTCTTCCATAATAAAACTTACTACTCCAGAACAATGTAGTAGGAATCTTCTGTCTGATAGAAATCTTCTGTCTTGATCAGGCACGGCTGCAGGGGGGAGAAAACATAATGAGATATGTACAATAGCTCTGGAACATTTAAAAGACTCATTCATCATTACTTACATGATCAATTTTCTTTAAAATTTCTATTTCCCGTTCGGCATTCCGTGTGGCTGTCTGTGAAATGCAAACAGATCATTTTATCAATCAGGTATAGGCAAACTTAAACATCAATCATGGATACTCATCACCAAAGAGTTGAAATAGGATTCTCAAAATAACTAAATGTTTTAAATTATAAACCAAAAATGTAGATTCCATAATCTTTAATATTACAGAAAAAAATAATTATTAACTTCAAATTAAAAACTATTTTACGTGTACAACTGTTACCCGCTTACATATACTCAGTCATATACAATGTAAATGTTTTTAGTTTTTATTAATACTTAATAAATTTATCAAAAGTGAACGAGTAAAGCCAATTATAAATGTACAAAAAATCGATTTCAAATTAATGCTGCACTTTTAAAGGTGCCATGTGGAATGTCTGCCAAAAAATTAATTTAATTTCCCACATATTCCATACCAGATGGGGGCAGTATACCTCCAGAAAGTTGGCCTACTCTAGTCTGTTTTTTAGTTTCGGGTTGTTAATCTTCTAAAACCGTCAAATCGTCCGCTTTGTCCCGCCAAAGCCTATTTTGAACGGTGAGTGATGTAGAATATAATGACTGCTGCGCTTGACAGGGCTTATAACGAGCAGAGAGAGAGAGAGCGCCCCGGCCGCGCGCGCGCACTCTCACGTCTTCAAACAACACGAGCGCAGTCCTCCTGCTCTCTCTCTCTCCCTCGCGCATATTAATCAAATCAACCGACACGATAGTAAGACCGCAGTTCATTTGGAGATTTTTTGAGATTAGAGACTCAATGAACAACATCTCAACACTAAATTATAAAGGCCGGTCTCATATAGACGCGATTGACATCAGGTTCAAGTACGCCCACAAGCCGTGCGAGTTATTCGTGTACTGCAGTTTGGCTGGTGGTTATGTATGTTGCCCGCATACCGCCTCCCATGGCCGAAACTGGTATTATGACACCGGCCGGGCCGGGGCTAGTAATTTAGCATGCTAATTAAGGTTTATATCTCGGCAGGACTATAACTTGTCATTTTTTTAATGACATCATTGCATTTATTTCTTCTCATTCTTTTGATACGTGTAGCTCATTTTTTGGATATTGTTACCTCAATTTTTACATATGGCACCTTTAAACTTTATATCAAATAATCCTGAAAAATAAAAAATGAATCACAGTTTACACAAGGATATTAAGCACAAACGTTTTCAACATTGATAATAATAAGAAATGTTTCTTGAGCAGCAAATCAGCATATTAGAATGATTTCCGAATTATACATAGAAAACTGCTATTGAAAGGGCCCCTATCATGGATTTTTGAAAATGACCTTTCGTGTAGTGTGTAATATAGCTCTAAGTGAATGAAAACATCCTGCAAAGTTTTAAATCTGAAAGTGCACCGTATATAAAGTTATTGTCTTTCAAAAGTAAGAGTCGACTGAGTCAATGAAATGAATTGTTTTTCAAACGAGTCATAAGCCCAAGGACGATATGTGAAGAATCTGTGGTTAAAATTAATCTTTACCATGATACTACAGCAGTATAATCCTAAACTTTTCCTGTTACCTTTATTTTACTGACGACTGCTTCTCAAATATCGGAGTCAGCTAATCAGCTGTGGGACACTATTACATAAAACTGATTGTCTGTCGTTCTCACTACTTTGAGGAAAGTTTAAGCATGGAGGAAGATTTGTTTTACCAATGTTTATGTTACATCAGTCATTCACTCTAGAGCTTGGCTATTGTACGTTATACATTGAATAGCCTACATGCACTGTTATTGATACAGTTTCCACGTGTTCACCGCAATATATTAGAAACATACTCTGTAAATAAATTAGTACAAGTAAAATTATCGGTTGATGGACATGGCCTGCAAAATCGAACCAATGGCGGCATTCGATCAGCGGCGAAGGTCTCGCGCGTGTTCCGTCCTTTCCAGGCTAAAGGGATTTTTGATTAAATGCAATACACTTTCTCATATGTATTAACTCGTTATTTCATCTGACTCCAAAAATGAAAGGGTTTTAAATGATATCTGTGCATCATTAAATGTGAGCGAGTGTTTGACTATTCCTTGTAACCATTAGCTAAATGAACAATGTCAAAGTCAATTAGAATAATCAAATGTAATAATTTATTATGTCGGGTAAAGTATCATGCCAATTTCACAATCAGTTCAAAGATAATCAATATAATACCATCGAATGCTCTAGGATAAGAGAAATGCAAACCCAACATTTTAAGAAATACATGAGGCTGAGTTTTTGAGACTCAACCTCACGGGCTCTCAGAATTACAGAAAGGCCTCGAGTTTCTCACTGCAGTCCATTAAATAGCCAGAATGTTTTCACATGGAAAACCTGCTAATTTGCATTAAGAAGTTACACCTCTTGGGGTGGGGGAAAAAGACCATTTGTCTTTCTTTGTGTGTCAGGTATCTCTAAACTCTTAAAACCTTAGTACCTTGTGTTTTACTCTTTGGGAATGAGACCATTGTACCAGTCGCACTGAGACCTTTAACATGAAACTAAACACATTTCTTAATGATCATCATTCACATTAAAACCATATATATACACTCTCTGAGAGAAAGAATGTTGTGGATAAGGTGAGACATTTGTCTCAAGGAAGAGGGAGAGGTCAAATGTTAATTTCCAGCCTTACAGACATGCACTTGTTAATGCTGATGGTGAGGAATAGCAACATCTCATTATGTTCCTCAAACTGAGTAGTGAATCACTGAAACGTCCTGCTCGAGTCGTCCTTGCGATGGAGGTTCGGGTTGAATGAATGGTTCTTCTAGTGTTTCATCATCGGATCTCGGATTGATATGGTAAAATCGACGTCATTGTTCGTTACTGTGTTTAGTTTACGGTGAAGAAAGCCTCAGGACACGCAGAGCTGTCAGTGTTATGGCAATGTTTGTGTTTGACGTGTGCTGTACGTGGTAAACCAATCACAACAGACTGAGCTGTCTGGCCAATCAGAGCAGAGTAGCTCGCGGAAAGGAGGAACTTAGAGAGATTGATTCATTTGGCGAGTCGTTTGAGAATCATTGAAATCTGGTGATGTGCAAATGTATATTGTGAGAAAATGAAACGTTTGATGCATGTAAAACTATTGTAGGAGACTCCAAAACAACATTAGAAAACTTTAAAATATCATAATAGGGGCCCTTTAAAACTGTAATAATATTTTACAATATTCACTGCATTTTTGATCAAATAAATTAAGGCTTGGCAAGTAAAAAAATAAATGAACTTACCCCATAAGGCATTACATTTATTATAATTTCTGTACAATTGCTTTGAAACAATGTGTATCGTAAAAAGCGCCATACAAATAATGTTCATATGCCAACACAGTTATGTTAATACAGCTGTTTCTTACCCCTATCGATGGAAAGTCATTTTTGTTTATAGTTTTCAGCGCAACTTTTTTACAGGTTTCCTTCTCAATGGCGAGCTTCACTTCACCACAGACGCCTCTGTCAGAAAACACAAATCGACTACGTTTAGACTGATATTCTAAACCTGATATTGGCCACATTAAAAAAATGATGTGAACAGCCAAACAAAACAAATCAGATCTAAGCAATAAATCAGAACTGAGCACTAAGGCTAAAGTACAACAAATAATATAAAAACAAAACAAATGTAAGCAATAATTAAATAAAACAGTATCGTGCAGGAAGCTGCTGTTTATTCCTATCCCGGTATTAATCACAATGTCTGCTAAGAACATAAATATAATATAATGAAGCTAAGATATATAACTCTTCAGCAATATAACTCCACTATCATCAGAAAAATCAGTACATGATATTTTAAAGGTTTCTGAAAATCAAGTTCACTTACGTTCCAATTTTTCGTGCAATATGGTATTTTCTGCTGAACTCTAAAGGAAGGTTTGGTTGATCGTCTCCCATCTTATCTATGAACATAAAAACTGTGGAAAGAAAAAAAATTAAATCAGAGTTCAGAGTCATATCTATAAATTTTTTAGACCTTGAAAGTCACAATATTTCATTTTGTACAAAAATATCAAAATGATCACTTTCATAAACTCCTGAAGAAATTTCACCAAAATGACGAACCTTGATGTTTTTGTTCTGCAAGGGCAATAACGGAGTTATTGATAAGAATTCGTTGCTTCCCTTGTCCTATTTTCTCATCGTCCACCCACGTGCCGTTACCGCTGAGGTCCTTGAGGTACACCAGATTCTCATCCTGAAACAGCACAAAAGTAATTATGAGAAATGCACTATTCAGTCAGCCATGATTTATTTGTTCAGCAAGTGAAATCGTCCCATAACAGGGAGTTTACAGAGATACGTAATATTTGGCTCAATTGGCTGGCAGTGCTGGGTAATTACTTAATTATAGTCCATTACTGAATACAATTTACATAATGAAACCTGTAGTTAATAAGATAATATATTGCTTTTTTTTTTTTTTACCTCTTATGTCTGATTTGATGCATGTTTTTATTGAATGTGATGTCACGGTTTATATTTGACTGTATAATTTTTATGTAAAGCACTTTGAACTGCATTTTATGCCTGGAAAGTGCTATATAAATAAAGTTTTTTTTATTACACATTTAAGGTAATATAATCTGACTACTTTGATTTAGATTACTTTTGACCTAGCTTATTCGTTACATTTGAATAGGATCATCTTGTACCATACTGATATAATACAAAAAAAGCATGTTGAAAATGTGTTAACTCCATGAAGTGCATTAAATATAACATTATTTCAGGGTTTTGGTAAAACTATTTAGTTGATTGAAAGATAAAAAGTAACATTTTATTATTAATAATTCAATTAATAATTAAAACACTAATGTAAAATTAAAAATGACAATGGTGTAATTATTAACAGGGTGTAATTATACCCTTTCCGAACGTATACAAGCAATAGACTGTTTTAGAAAGAAACATTTAAAAGATCTTTTTTTTTTTAGGATGAATCAATGAATCATGAATGAGCATTTTAAATCATAATATAATCCAATTACAAGTAATCTTTGGAATCTGATTATGTAATCCATAACCAATAATCCATGTTGTCTTGTCTTTTTTAATACTACTAATAAAAAAAACTGGAATAATTTGAGAATATTCAGCATTTACCTTTGAAGTTCACATTCTGTCAAGAGAAAGTGGATAAAAACAAGTTTAATGAACAGCTTCTCAATGTTGGTCTTACCTTAAAAATCTTAAAGTGTTTCTTGCTGTATGTGTTGAAATGTGTTGATTTTTTTAAAATGGAGTTGAGGAAAGTATAATCGCATCCTCTATCCCTTCCAAAGATATACTGGTTTTCTGTGCAATCTGGAAAATATTTTTAAAAAAGAAGCAATATTCAGTGTTATGGTTAACTAAAATAGTTAAAAACCCGTAAAAAAATTTTGTGTTCAAAATGTACACAATTTATATAATTAGCAAGTACATCATGAATGCATTTTCCAAACCGCGTTTTTGTCACTACGGTACACCTATAATAAGTGTTAATTTTCAGACTCTTTTAATAATAATAAATAGTTGATCAATTATTGATCAAGTTCATCACCAATCAGTGTTCAAAACGTTCTCCTTTCCTTAGCCCGATTCACAACAGTAAGCTTGTATGTTTTCTAATTTGATTGGTCGGGTCGGTTTTTGTGGGAAATATACAAGTTTGCATTCATTTGAATGAATTATAGCGCAATCATATACTGTAGCGCAGCTAAATGGATGCTACGTTAATTGCATTAAGTATTTTTTAAATAATATTCTATATTTTAAATAAAAAGTCAGAATTGCGAGATAAAAAGTCGCAATTACCTTTTTTAGTTTTTGGGCCGAAACAAACTTCCATAGTTATTAAAGGATCACGCCGACTTTTTGGGACTTTAGCTTATTTGTTATTTGTACACACTGTGACTATTCACATCACAACATAAATAGGGAAATGTTGGCGTTATTTTGTCACTTATTGGGAGCAGTATGATAGCTGGAGCCATTTACTTCCAGTCTTTGTGCTAAGCTAGGCTAGGCTAGCGGTGGGTGCGTCAGACAGAGTTACAGCACGCACGGAGATGAAAGGGGTATGTATGGACTTATCTAACTCTGGAGGACACGGTGAATAAGCTAAAGTCCCAAAAAGTCGGCGTGTTCCTTTAATACCACTCCTTTTCTTCTAAAAAACACTTGTGACACTAAATAAAATGCATGTTTGCTCGCTCCACAGGAGCTCACATTATTTAGTTTCTTCAAGCGAGGAAGACGATACACTTAACTGAGCACATTGAATCCATGCACCAGGGGAATGATCCGGCCCCACACCTGAGGCTGGGCTTCCTCCTGGTCTTCAGGAATAGATTGGAGTTCTTGTACAGGTAATGTATCCACAGAACTTAGAGTTCCTGATCCTGAGGAAGAGCCCTGGCTTGACGACGTTGGGCCGGATGAGGAGCTGGATCCAGGTTGGGATTGGGTTTGTGACTGGCTCTGGGATTGTGATTGACCACTGGGTCCAGGTTCGTCAGACATTATGTTTTTAACTCTGGAAGAACAGACAGCAAAATGAACAAAATTTCAACAACAGTCTAAAACTCATATGTAGAGTATGATTAATGCCCAAAACTTGTTGGGCTTTAAAATTCACGTAATTCTCTGCACAATAAACTTTGTACATGATAAGCGTTTCAAACAGTATATTATGCATGTTACATTTTTGTCATCAACATGTTGCATGTGATTTCTAGTTGTTTGTGAATTGAAAAAACGTTTAATAGAATGACATGATGAGCACAAATATTTCTGACAATTTAATATTTTTATCAGAGCATAAAAATCACTAAAGAAATTGACATGATTTTTTCATGCCTAGAATTGTTTTTAAAATGTCCTGATATTTCCAGGTTTCCTATGACACAGATATTTTAACTGTTAACAGTAAATACTAAATCACCACTACTACTAGTGTGCGATTTTGAACATATCCAAGTCATTTTGCAGTGCTTCAATGGCTTGAGAAGGTTTGTTTAGCATATTTTGTTTTATTTTCTAGTTGTAACGGATCATACAAAGAACATCAAACAAACACACTTTTTACTTACACTAATCCCATTTACTAAAGTACTTTTAAGGTGTTCAATGCATCATACAACCCTTTTCAATTTCACATGTTTGCAACTAATGACCATTCCACAAAACCCAAATGTGAAAGTGCATACATTTTAGAAGCAACAATTTCACCGATAACTTAGAAATTGGCTCCAAATTAAATTCCAATTAATTTCTCTGCAAATAATTTCTCTGCTACGTTGCCTTTAAAGTATAACAATAATTTCTCCTTTAATGCAGGGGAGTACCAGGGATTTTATCAAGGTGAAATGATTGACACATTATTGAAAGATGTGCATTAATAATGTGCTTTGAAGGAAATTAACTGCTTTAACATCATGTAACCTTTCAGAGTTCAATTTCTGAAAGACTTTAGATCGGACTAATTTCATTCACCACCGACTCTAATGCAATCAAATTAAACTTGGTAAGGAAACAGATTGATGAGCCAAGGAAAATAAACAATACTTATCTATTTACTGCGGATAAAGTCACGTTAGTTTAGTTACTTTTGCTGGTTCAAATGTGCATTACTTTATGACAGCACGCGGACAAATAAGAGCTGCACTGTAAAGCACTTACGGAGGCACGAGCGATAGAGGAAACTAACTTTCATTAATAAATAGTGCATCCACGTGTCCGTCAGATCATCTAATTTTGTTATTTAATTTCTTATTGTAATGCATACCTTAATCAAGTCCTCTTTTTAAAAGTATCAAAGTTGCAGAATGGGTTATGCAGGCCGCGTGAGCTGCTCATCAAATCTGCCGGGAAAAGCCACTCACTTCCATCCATGAACTTCCCATAACACAATTCAGCCAATCAGAACCGAGAGTAAAGGCTCATGGGAAATGCGGTTTATTAAACATTCCAACATTCGATTAAAATAAAGTACACACACAAGGGTAGTAGATATAATTCAGTGTTGATAACATTTAGAAAGATAGATGAAAATATAACAAGAAAATAAACGCAACTACGTCCATCGTAAAACAAATAGGGTATGACAAAAAAAATAAGTCAGTGCAATTATATATATATATTTAAATTTTAATCTATTTTAATGTGGAAGGGAAAATTAATCTTTGAGTTAACGCAGAGTTAATACTGAGTTTTATTTTAAAGCATGTTTTTTGTTTTATCTTGTTATAAAATGACTCTGATGAGACATATGTCTCATCTTAGCAATTACAGTCATTCATTACTCACAGAGAACTACAAAAAAGGAATTTAACACAATAAAGTCACATAAATTCGACGAAGCGTTTTAAAAGTACAAACTTTTATTTTGACAGATTATTGCTGTTCATGACAGGAAGCAGCGCAATATTCGCCCGTTTACTCTCTGGTTTAACCATGATAACCCTATACAGGCTCCGATTTCTTTCAACATCTTTGGGATTTAATCACGCACACAAATGTATATCAGACGGACAACGTCTTAACATTGTCTTACAGTCGTGTTTTGCTGCAGAAAGAGCGACCAGCTCTTACAGTAAAGACGTTAATCACTGGAATGCAGTTAAAGGACACTTGAATCTGAAATCATTCAGCACTGTTACACTCAACAGACTCTGTTGGAACTGCGGATCTTCAGCTGCATTATTTTTCTGTTCCTCCTGTAATGCGATCCAACCTGCTGACGACAAGACTAACTATTTTGACATTTTGAATAGGTGAGTCTACTTGTGATCTAGTTTATTCATTTTTGTTATAGTAATGAATGCATCACTTATGGAGTCATTGTTGCTTATTCTCTGTCTTCTTGGTTCTGAACTTCTAAAAAGTTGCTTTCTTTATTTACTTTCATTCCTCAAAATCCATACTGTAGAGATACAGATTTTGGTTTAAGAGCTTTAGACTTGATTTCAAATGTCATTGTATTTTAACTTCATTATAGTTCACACCCTGACATGTAACTGAACATATTTGTCTTTTCTCAGTGAACAAACATTTTCTTTGGACACCCAAAAACTTCAGAAAAGATACTTGGAGCTGCAAAGATCTCTCCATCCTGACAACTTCGGCCAGAAATCATTGGTAATGGATAATATTCAGGGCTTGACATTGACATGGCGTGTAACACAGTCACTCCTACTAGTGCAGTGCAGTGTTGTCAAAAATATAGATTTTTTGATACTGAAAGATCTGAAACGCTTCCAATACTGATTTTCCGCAGACCAGATACACGATACCAGCTGGGCTTTCTCTCATCTCTCCGAGAGCGAGTTACACACAAACCCGCCTCCCCTCACTCACTCCTTTCTTTTGCTCCGGATGAATATCATTGGTGTTACAGGCTTGAATTTCGGCATGGGATTACGCATAATTTTACTCATCCCCGCAGATTTTGTCCTCACACCCAAAGTGCAGCACATAAAGCCGCCTCTCAGTACTAAAAGTTATTTTTTGCTTCTTATTGCACTTAGACAGTAGCCTGGCTAACGTCAGACCTATGGGTCTGGGAACCACATGTTCATTTTCTCGTATTTGAGGCGTGGTTTACGAATGCCCAGAGCCGTTTATTGGGTGCTACGAATGTCTATCAAATGTGCCTGTACGTAGCTCATAGCCAATCGTTTCAATAATACCAGATGACGTATGCAGAGCGACAGAAAAGTTGCTATTTTTTTCAAAATAAACTTGCGTTCTAAACTACTAAGAACAATATCTATGTCTGCATCGAAAGGTAACTTCGCGTCTGCTGCCATGTTGGATTCATAGATATAAACAAACGGCTTCGGTGTGTCGCACAGACGTCGTCATCGTCTTGCTGCTCCCTCCCCGTTCTGTTATTGGTTCCCTCGCTGAGGCGCAAAACTGGTCCATGGAATCCAGCCTGTCTAGCAGCGTGAATAAAATCGCGCTGCGAGCAAGGCAGCATGGGGAAGCCCAGGCTACTTAGACAGTCAAATACACACAAAATAATGTCAAAATGCGGGTCTTGGCGAGTAAACACAGTCCGTTATGTTTTAAGAGAATGTAAACAGTTGAGAAATAAAACGCATGTAACAGTATAATGGATGTGTGTGTCAGGTCTTAAAGTGACAGCAGCCTAATATACCTGCTGCCAAATTATGAGATAATATTAAAAATATCTATATGTCAGTTTTTTCCCATTGTATCAATGTCAAAATTGTGGCCATTGAAAATGCTGAGTGGCTAGTAACTTTGAAAAACCACCCATAGAAAAGATTTAACCTTTTAAGAGCAGTATTTATTTTTTTCCTATTGAATATTTCAAACAAAAAATATTTATTTATACTATGTATTTATACACTGATGAGCCAAAACATGATGATCTCCTGCCGGTCCCTCTGCGTGCTGCCAGAACAGCGCCGACCTGCCGAGGTCTGGACTCTACAAGACCTCTGAAGCTGTCCTGTGGTTTCTGGCACCAAGATGTTAGCAGCAGATCCTTCAAGTCCTGTAGGTTTTAAAGTGAAGCAGCCGTGGATCGAACTTGTTGAACACATCCCACACAGATGTTCAAATGGATTGATATCTGGGGAAATTAGGCCAAAACTTTGAACTCTTCTTGATCATGTTCCTCAAACCATTCCTGAACAATGTGGCAGAGTGCGTTATCCTGCTGAAAGAGCCCACTTCCATCAGGGAACACCATTGTCATGAAGGGTGTACCTGGTCTGCAACAATGTTTAGGTTGGTGGCCTGTGTCAAATTTCTGTATGCAGTGATGTTGGGATGCATCTTCCCATTAAATTAAAAATGATGTGTGACTTCTGCCACAGTAAACCTTCTGTTGGCTCAGAGCAAACGGGATAGTGACCACTCTTCGACCACTGTTGGTAAATTCTCACCACTGCTGACAAGGAGCAACACACAACACACCTTGTATATGAGAACGGATTGTTTGCTTACCATGTAATCTACCCAGACCTTAATATATGGCCTTGTTAGGAGATGATCAACGTCATCTGTGACTGGTGTTATGTCCAGAGACGTATTATTATTGTCATTATGTTTTGGCTCATCTATATGTGTGCTATATGTATATATGTTTATATACACGAATGCACACACGCACACACGTTGCACACTCTCAAGTTTTTTCTTCCTTTCTTTTTTGATAGAAATTAATCATTTTATTTAGGTAAAAGTAGGGTTGGGTACCGAAACTCGGTTCCAATAGGGAACCGGTTCCGACGTAAACGGTAGTAACCAGACCGAATAAGAAGGACAATTTCGGTGCCTGATTTCGGTGCCTGTAAAACATCTCACGGCACGAATGATCCAATACATATAAATAAAACATCTCTAGTTAACCAGCAGAGCATTCATTTCGTTCGTTTGTTAAATAAGAGGCGATCTAGCACTGAAATGTGTTTTTTTAATCAAGTGATCAAAGTGCTCTTTGCCTCTGCGATCAGTGGCGCGGATGGCTCGCGCACCCAGCATTGTCTTCACTCGGACGCGCGCTTCAATCGAGACTCTCTATTCGTTCCAGTGAACTCACAAAATATAATTCACAAAAACGTGTCCCTGCTTGATATACAACCACTGATGAGCATAATTGGTTTTGATGAGAACAAAAAAAAAAAAGAAAAAAACTGTACGAATGCGGATTACAACTCAGATCCTCTGACACGCTTGACGAAAGTTCAAGTTCAGCAGCTGCCAGTGTCTCTATAGCACGCAGTGTGTTTATCGTGCAATTTATATGCGAAAATTAGATTTTATGTGCATATGATAGGCTACGAGGTTTTCGCGTCCATTTGATGCGCACTTCATTGCGTGTAATACACACGCATCCCACACCACTAATTCTACCCAAAGCCAAATGTATTATACACACGCACCCCACACCACTACTAAACATATAACCAACCCATGCGTATCCTATGCACGTAAAACTAATTTTCGCGTATAAATTACACGATAAACACACTGCGTGCTTGAGACGATCTAGTGCGATCGGGTTGCGACATCACAGACGATGATAACAGCAGCCGTTCCTCTTCGGACAAGTCTATTAGGCCTATTTTAATGCCAACTGCAAACCTTGCATATCAAGTAGGCTAGCAAACACAGTTGCCATTAAACAGCGAGTGTGACAACGTGTGCAAAATGTTTTAACAAAGTTCCAACACTTCTTTATACGAGGCTATAGGCTACTGTGTGTGTTAAATATTTCTGCTCAGTGTCAGATATTTCTCTGCTTGAAGTAGTCATAATATGTGAAGACAAAATGTTGATCTTAACTTAAGTATTTTACATCAGTAGCCTATTAAACGGCGCAATTTTTCATTTAATCAGAAAATCTTTAAATAGCCTATTTAAGTTAATATTGTGTCCAGTTTGGCCCTGTAAATAAAAGGGTATTATTTTTTGACAAAGTGTGTGCGGTTTCGTTTTCTTAAGTATCGGAACAAGAACCGTTTAAGCACCGGAACCGTTTAAAAAATACCGAGTAGGTACTGGTATCGGATAAAACCCAACCGATACCCAACCCTAGGTAAAAGTGACAGTGACCGTAAACATTTATGAAATGTTACAAAAGATTTCCATTTCAACTAGAAAAAACTTCCTTTTGAACCCTGAAAAAACATATCACTGTTTCCACAAATAGTTTTTTGATAATAACAACATTGATAATAATAAGAAATGTTTCTTGAGCATATATTATATCAGATATATATAAATGAGTTTTTTGTTGTTGTTAATACAACATTATTAATTTTTTTAATTAGCAGAAATGAAGGATAACCACTATGATGAACATTTGAGATTCACCTTCTAACCCTTTTCTTTTGAAACGTTACTATCACACTCTGTAACCAATGTCCAAGTCTATTTTGCTCAGATAAAAGGTATATACAGCACATCATTGTTCATATAAGGCTGCAGACATTTTTTTTTTAGTGATTGGTTCATGCTTCGCGTGTCCAGTTGGGTCTCCTGACAGCAACAGCAAGCCGGATGTGGATTCTCCAGGCTGTGGCAACTCTGACAGCTGAAAATGTTTCTCATCTGCAAGTCATTTCTTTCGTTTCTCACCTCGTATTTCACCTGACGAATCCCATCACAGCTCAGACCCTCTGCGTCTGCCCACACAGCGAGATCCTTCAGGGAAAAAAACCCACACAATTATCAGCATTGCTGGGGTTTCGCTTTTTGACAATTCTCCTCATTCCCAAGAGGAAATCCTTACCACAAACAAAGAACATGTCATGATATCTTAAAATGAATGTGACGATAGCACATAATTATATAACGCTTGAAAAAGTTAGAAAACTTGGGCTGAGTATGACTATATGAGTATAAGTATTTTTTTATTGTACCATTGTACCACACTTCCTTTTTTACTCCTTAAAATCACAATATTCTTTAAGTTGCTTTATACTTTGGAGCTTTGTGCGATTTGTGCCTTTAGGGGCTGTTGAAATAGTTTTTGTAGCTCGTAAGAAGAATGACTTTAATTTGGAATGACTTTGTGGTCTGATCCTATTTACAGAAAGAGCAGGAATATTCAGAAGAACAATCAGCACTGGTGAACAAAGCCTACAGAACGCTGCAGAAACCTCTGAGTCGGGCCGTCTACATGGTAATTATTTGTTTAGTAAATATTCGTTGTGTTTATGGCATCTGTAGGTCGTATACACTGGCCCAAAAATGATTTCGACACATAAGCTACACTTAAATTCAATCTAATATGCACATTTTATAAGACATTTAAAGGAAATGCACAAGCATACTTTTCAAATAAAGTATTTCACATTACGATTTTTTTTTTTTAAATCAAACAATGGATATACTGTTCAATATGAATATATTGTGACACTTACATAATTTGTGAATCATTTATATATATATATATATGTATATTAGAATTAAATACAATAACATTCAAATTTGGAATAGTTCACCCATAAGACTTTTATTCATCTTTGGAAATCTGAGAGACATTATGATCACATTATGAAATAAATATTTTTCTCCAAAACACGTTTTGGATTTTCAAAATAAATTACAGAGGAGCCGTAATTTATCAATTTGTAATAAGAATATTTTTATACTCTTAAGGCGTGTTCAGACCTTTATTTTGAAATAACGATGAACATGAAAGATCATGAAATAATGGTAGAAACCTCAGTTGGTTTTCAAGCCAAGAGTTCAAAAGATAGCATCCATTAATGTTTTTTTTTTTTAAAAAAGGTCTGAAATATTTGAAATATAAAGATATTTGTGATATTTTATGTTTCTTAGAGGTTAAATTCATATTAAAATATGCCAAACTTCCAATACTACTTCTGAATAGGATGTCTACTTCATAAATTGTATGAAAATTGTGGAAATAATGGTTCAATCACTCAAACCACATATGGAAATGCAGGCGCCCTTAAATGTGCAGTAATGGAGTCTGATTGTCGCATAGTGAAAAAGTTTGGTACTGCACCCAAAAAAATCTTACTGAATGCTCATTTTTTTAAACTAAATTTGAAACACAACTCGTTCAGATTTTTGTCTTTTTAATATATTTTATATAAAATTTGAATAATTACATTTTTTACATTGTACATTTTCATAAACTCAAACTTCTATAACTTTTTTTTGGTTTCACTTTCTTAATTTATTTCACTTCTAAAAATCTGCCCAATGTCTTCTTTAAAACAAGTCCATATATTCAAAGGCATTCTTGAATTACAACCATTTAAGTTCGGAATGTGCTTTTTCATGTCTATTAAAAAAATTACACTTAAGGGGTTAAATGTGTATCAAAGCCTAAATTAAATCATGTCTCTTCAGAAGACTTGGATTAAACCGCATATGGATTACATTTTATGAATGCCATTAGAATGTTGGGTGAATAAGAGTTTCAATGGAGGGACAGAAATCTCTCAGAATTCATTAAAAATACCTTCATTTGTGTTTCGAGATGAATGAAAGTCTCACGGGGTTGGAACGACACGAGGGTGAGTGTCCCCAACTAACCCAAATACATTTTGTGACCACTTCATATATAGTTGCCATTTTCTATATTTTTTACACTTTGCCATCCACAGAAAAGTATATTCAGTTTATCAGTGTATGCTCTCTGGAAAAAAACATGCACCCTGTGTATCTGGCCGTTTCTATGACTATTGAATCTTATATTGTAGTCTGTTATGCTGTTTGAGTAGCGCTCTGCCCTCTGTAACCTGCATGTTCTACTGCAGCTGGAGCTGCGAGGGGTTTCGCTGGAGGAGGGTACGGACGCCGCCGCCGACCCCGCGCTTCTCCTGGAGGTCATGGAGATTAACGAGAGCCTCGCGGCGACGCGGAGCCAACACGAGGTCCATGCTATCGGGCAGTCGGTGCGAGGTGTGTGTAGGCCAGAGAGAAAAGCTCCAACCGGAAGTGACTGTTGAAATGTTGCTCTGCGCCCACTCATGTCACTTGCGGCTTGTTTATGTGACCGTTTGCTGCCCTAGATTCATTCCATCAGAAAGTTCAAGGTTCTGTGGTTTTATGTTTGTGATTTCACTGCTTAAACATTGTGGTTGTCGGACTGAAAGTTTGTGAAAGGATGGTAGCACTTCTGCTGTTTTCACACTGTGTTTTACTTCTTTTCACCAGAGAAACTGAAAGCCTTGATTGAACAGATGAATTCATCCCTAAACAAAGGTATTGTTCACTCTTTCTCTTCATGACCTCCCAAATTTGACTGAAATACACTGCATGCGAGTGGAAAATGTGTTTGCCTCACGAGCCTCTTTTTCTCAGGGGATCTGCTGACCGCCAAAGGGCTTTTAGCCCAAATGAAGTACTTCACAAATATAGAGGAAAAGGTAAAGGACAGAATTACTGAGGTTTGCTGAGGGGGAAAATTGTAAACAATTTGCAATTGTAATCCATCTGACACAGCTTGGTGAGAGATTTCACGCCTGCACTCTGAAGTTTTTATAGTAATATTTATTGTTATTAGTACAAATTGTTGGATTATTGTTGGTTACTGAATAAAGTACATTTATTTTAATCGTCTGTCGAAAACTTTTTTGTGTCAGCAACAATAATAACCCTGGTCCGTAGCACATATTTTAGTGCTTCTCAACCCAATGGCCCTGTTTACACCTGGTATTAAGATGCGTTGTGTTCGATCGGATCACAAGTAGCCGACACTAAATACAGAGTGAACAGGGTCTCATACATTTTGAGCTTGTCCACTTTCCACCACTTCCAGAGGTTGTCGAAAATGCATTCGACCGGATTGTTTTCATAGTGTAAACGCTCATGTGGACGAATGTGTTCGAACAGCCACAAAAGACCGTCTACTCTCCGCCTACTGAACTAATGCGGAAACATTATAGGAAGAGCGCTAGCTAGACGGGATTTAAACTTTGTCGGCTGGAGAGTCTTTTTTTGAAGACGAAAAACATACCAAGCACAATGTTCTCTCACCGTTCCTGATTTCTAACACACACTCGGCGTTCGGCATGATCTTGTGGCCGTCAGAGCAGAAACGAAAGCTGATGCTCTGCGTGTGTTTTTCCGTCATCTCCTGGCATTTTCATACATAAATTGCGCAAGCTTATTTTCCATTATATCGAAAGATCTGAAAAAGCCCATACATTTAGCCTATAGTCCCTCCCCTCGAAGAAATCAGAACAGAAGTGGTTGAAAGTGGACAAAAGAGACGGATTAAAACACCAGGTGTAAACGGGAATGTGTCTCTCTCGTCTACTTGTAATCCGATCGACCAAAACACCTTTACCAGGTGTAAACGGGGGCTAAGTGTGTGTAATAGTAATGGCTACGCTTGCATTAGCGAATTCTGCTAATAACACTTGCAAATATTCTCTTAGATGGCATTCCATAAAGAAAGTGTAACTTTCCCAAGACAATACTTCTGCTTTCAGCGTCAAACTGCGATTGGCTGATGCCACTCTTATTTGGGTCTGGTCTTTTGGGGGAAGTGAGGAAACAGGAAACCCACAAAATTATGAAACCACTACAGTAATAAAACAAAACTGTGCAAGACAACAAGATTCATTTAGCTCAATCCCTGTTTGAATCTTTAATGCTACTTTCTAGACTTGCAATCTCTGCGGTGTGCTTTGTGATGAATGCGTCTTATTTCTCTATAATGTGGGCTGATTCATTAAATTGTAATTGGAGCAGGATTTGTGCTAGATGATGACATTAGTCTGGACACAGTCTGACATCAGTCTCTTATTAGATAGCACTTCGACAGAATTTCTTTATTGCGCCAGTTTGTACAGTCGCTTATGATGTGGTATGAATTAAATTACGTCCTAACACACTTATCGATCCAGGATTTATGAATGTGTGTGTTTATGTGAAAGGCAGCGTCAGGGAGGGAGAATCAAGGTGTAATGTCTAGAACTGAAGATGCCTCTTTTGAGCTGTAGGGGGAAGCATGTCACCTCACTGTGGAGAATGTTGGTAGGCAGAAAACCTCACAAAGGGTGTAAATTGTGTTTATGAAATGCTTGTTCTTAAGCATGCATATTCCTCTTGTAATGAGGAGTATCGCTTATGCAGATTTTAAATGACTGTATTTCAACATTTTGAATTAAATATGTATAGAAAGCAATGGTTTTTAGTTCCCTTAAGATGGAAAATCAGTTACAAATCTTCCGTTTTGTGCTTTTTTCACTTCACTGATCAATAATTGTACATTTCATTAGTTGTGTTCTCTAAGATACACACTGTATCATTATCGCTCACACTTTTAATGGTTTTATGGTATATGGACATGAATGATACCTCAAATCATGTGGCTTGTTGAGAAATGCATTTCTGAGTTTCTCAGTGATTGTTCTTATAAACTTCGCAAAATGGTTGAAAGAAATCCCACAGACTTAAACTTAAGAAGAATTTACCCATTATTATTATTATTATTATTATTATTATTATTATTATTATTATATATATATTTATTTTTTTTTTACAGAAAAACACTGTAGAAATGCAGCATTACCAAAAACCTTATACAGAAAAGTCACCTTACATTGTAAATGGTTTAACATTGCATTATAGTATAGTTTTATGGAAAAATACTATCAAATGTATGGTTTTTGTAAGTAAATATAAAAATAAATTACCATAATAATTTACAGTGAAAAAACGTAAAGGAACATTCAGAAGTCCTTATCAGATATGTATGGAAGGCCATTTCCGCCACATAAGAAAAACATATAAAATCACACTCTGGTAAGTCAAAATATGACTTAAAATATAACATTTTAAAGTCATAATTATGAGATAAAAGTCAAGATTATGACAAAACAAGTCATAATTATGAGATAAAAATGCAAAATTATGAGATAGTCAAAATCAACTTTATGAATTTTTATCTCATAATTTCAACTTTTTAGGTCATACATCCTATTTACTTTTTCATGTCATAATTTAGATTTTTTTAAAGTCATATAATTACTACTTTGTATGTCATAATTTCACATTTTTTTAATCTTGTCATAATGACTTTCCAGAGCATGATTTTTTTCTTATTATTTTTGTAAAGTAATGCACTTTAGAGTGTTTTACATTTTCTGTTAATTGTTTTTGTTTCTGTTAATTTAATGTTTATTGCATTATTTAAGCGTCATGAAAGTATCAGCCATGTTTTATGCCCTCTGATGAACTATGATTTATGTGGCTTTCTTATTATGGTGGTTGTCCATACATTTTAAGGTAAAAAGTAGATTTTGATAGATCAAGTATATTATGTTAACATTTTATAACTTGATAAAATAAGTTTTAAAATATACAGGCACCAATATGCCATCTTGCAATACCTGAAGCAAGCATTATCACCAGATATATATATATATATATATATATATATATATATATATATATATATATATATATATATATATATATATATATATATATACTCACCGGCCACTTTATTAGGTACCCCATGCTAGTAACGGGTTGGACCCCCTTTTGCCTTCAGAACTGCCTCAATTCTTCGTGGCATAGATTCAACAAGGTGCTGGAAGCATTCCTCAGGGAGTTTGGTCCATATTGACATGATGGCATCACACAGTTGCCGCAGATTTGTCGGCTGCACATCCATGATGCGAATCTCCCGTTCCACCACATCCCAAAGATGCTCTATTGGATTGAGATCTGGTGACTGTGGAGGCCATTTGAGTACAGCGAACTCATTGTCATGTTCAAGAAACCAGTCTGAGATGATTCCAGCTTTATGACATGGCGCATTATCCTGCTGAAAGTAGCCATCAGAAGTTGGGTACATTGTGGTCATAAAGGGATGGACATGGTCAGCAACAATACTCAGGTAGGCTGTGGCGTTGCAACGATGCTCAATTGGTACCAAGGGGCCCAAAGAGTGCCAAGAAAATATTCCCCACACCATGACACCACCACCACCAGCCTGAACCGTTGATACAAGGCAGGATGGATCCATGCTTTCATGTTGTAGACGCCAAATTCTGACCCTACCATCCGAATGTCGCAGCAGAAATCGAGACTCATCAGACCAGGCAACGTTTTTCCAATCTTCTATTGTCCAATTTCGATGAGCTTGTGCAAATTGTAGCCTCAGTTTCCTGTTCTTAGCTGAAAGGAGTGGCACCCGGTGTGGTCTTCTGCTGCTGTAGCCCATCTGCCTCAAAGTTCGACGTACTGTGCGTTCAGAGATGCTCTTCTGCCCACCTTGGTTGTAACGGGTGGTTATTTGAGTCACTGTTGCCCTTCTATCAGCTCGAACCAGTCTGGCCATTCTCCTCTGACCTCTGGCATCAACAAGGCATTTCCGCCCACAGAACTGCCGCTCACTGGATGTTTTTTCTTTTTCGGACCATTCTCTGTAAACCCTAGAGATGGTTGTGCGTGAAAATCCCAGTAGATTAGCAGTTTCTGAAATACTCAGACCAGCCCTTCTGGCACCAACAATCATGCCACGTTCAAAGTCACTCAAATCACCTTTCTTCCCCATACTGATGCTCGGTTTGAACTGCAGGAGATTGTCTTGACCATGTCTACATGCCTAAATGCACTGAGTTGCCGCCATGTGATTGGCTGCTTAGAAATTAAGTGTTAACGAGCAGTTGGACAGGTGTACCTAATAAAGTGGCCGGTGAGTGTATATATATATATATAATTTTTTTTTTTTTTTGACAGAGAATTTCCATTTTTTTCTGTAAATTTAACAGGATTTTTATTTACAGTCTAGACTCTAGAGACAAAGGCTCAGGAATAAGCTATTATGACTTTAAGATAGATGCCACCTAGCAACTAGTCAGAACTCCTTAGCAACTGCATAGAAATGCCTTGGCAACCACCAAAGTGACAGCATAATTTGCAAATGCAAGAACCATCAATGTTTTTGGTGTTAAAAATGAAGGCCGTATAAACAAAGATCACGATGACTTCGCGTTTTTTAAACCCAGATTGTCTAAGCTGGTACTGTAGAAATGATCATAATTTAAAGTGAAAGTCCAGCTGCATCATCAACTCAAAGGCAAAGAAACACGGACAGAAAATTCATTGGCGGTTAGAAAACATCTTAGACATGCCACTTTGCATTTAATCTTTAGTTTAAGCCCGTGTAACACCACTGGAGCATTGCCCTGTGGATGTCCCGCTGAAAACAGGACTTGACTCACTTGTTTATTAAGTCAAGAACCACAGTGTCACGATTCTAAGTCTTCCACACAGGAGACGCTATTTCCTTAATACATGTGAATTAAAGCACAGACAGAGAGAAAGAGAAGAGGGAGGAAATGTGGTCATCTGATTATCATTCATCGGAAGCATCTCCAGCCATGACGAATTAATGGGAAAACATGATCGACCATCTGAAGCCACTGCTGTCTTCACGTTGTCTTTGAAATTGGTTTGAAAGGAAAAAAGGATGTGTGAAAAATGGATGGTGGGCAGGGAAGAGAAAAACAAGTTAAAACTTACTTTTAAGTTTGTGTTGTTAAAGGTGAAGTGTCTTTACTCCACTATCAACAAATAAGATTAATGACAGGTTTCCTGTCTGCCTTTGCTTTGACAAACAGATCGTCTTGTACAAAACACATACCACTGGTTGCTGTTTTTGGGCTGGTAGGATGGTTTAAATGTACCACCGTCATATTTACGATTTTTGTGTTTTATGCAGAAAGTAGGCCTACTTTAAAATGTAAAATAGATAAATAATTGCAATCACATTTAAAGGCAAAATGTAAATATTTTTAGATTCAAATATCAATTAAACCACTAAAACAATGTTATATATTTTGTTGACTGGTGTACTGGCTTACATTATCCCAAATGTTTCCAACAATGTTTAATCCAGAGAAATCAGCTATTTTAACCAGTGTAAAGGTCTGTGTCATTGAAACCATTGAAACACCAAAGACTCTTTAATAGGCCTATGTTATGCGTTTTATTAGACGGGTCAGCAACTGTTTGGATGATTTTATCGACAGGAAACTAATCATTATATAGTCCAACACGGTTAGTCTTATTGTTGAATCTATTGTTTTTATTGATTGACCACGAGTAACATGTTTGTAGCTAGGCTACATGCCTCGGAGACAGTGCTATTTTGTCAGGAGTCTAACATAGCATGATCTGAAAGAGCTTTATTTGTAGGAACAGTAATACAACACTTCCTCCACCATACAATATCTATTTTAAAATGAATTGCATTCCATTTAGCAACACAAGTCATCCAGCTTTTATTAATATGATATTCTAATTTCAATCTAGCTGCAGTGTAAAACAAGTGTCTCCTACCAACCACCGAGCGAACGCACACAGAGGAACGTTAACAACTTTCAGCACACTCAAACGTATTGTTTTGACCAAGTAAAACAGCGCTGCCTTACCACACAATTTTAATTTGTCAGATATCAGTAATTTCATTAATGAAATAAAATAATGTGAATTTAACTGATCGAACATAACTAACAAAGTTCAAGTTCAGGGACGAAGGAGGCAGACGTTAAACAACTTAATCGTAACTTTAATCATAAAATATCCATAAACACGGATGACTGTGGCATAGGCCTATCAGCATAATGAAAAACTAAAATGTCCCCCGCTCTCGGCCCTGACCTGCTTCATAACACTAACATAAATAAAACTTTAAAGGGGTCATGACATGAGAAACCAAATTTGCCTTGATCTATTGGTATATAAGAGATCTATGTACTATTAAAACTTCCTGCAAGATTCATAGCTTAAGACGTCCTCCCCATTATAAACAAAGCATTTATTTAAAGCTGCAGTCCGTAACTTTTTGGGGTTAAAAATTATCCAAAATAAATTTTGTGGATTTCCGCGGGAAATTCAAGCATGTCTTTGCGTCATTACGTCACATCTGTACACACAAAGGAGTTTCGGCTAGTTGGCTATATTGCGTGTGAGGATGTTGGAGGTGGAGATTTATAGCCTTTTCTCACAGCACTCGATACAATTTAACTTTTCAATTTGATGGCGGATCCAGAAAGGTTCAAACGACAATCACCAGTAACAACTGGAGAATCACCCGTTGTAAAATGCAAAAGACTTCGGAGTGGCTACAGAATAAAAGAGACTGCAACCGGCGCCGGCCCATGCGGAAACAAGGATATCGAAAGGGCTTTTGAAAGGTGGCGTGAACTCCGTGTTTTGAAGGGGTTCAAAACGAACACAGAGACGGCTATTTGTTTCTGCTGGATCGAAGACCGAAGACCGTAGTTTCACGTGGTTGAGCATGCTGCATCTTCAAATATGGAATTAGTTAAATTTCATTGAAATTAGTTAAATTATGTTCAACTGTTAGCAAATTATAGGATAATTACGCAACAATAACCCGTTTTCAAGTGTCTCGTTTTACAAATGACATATTAATTCAAAATAGTTTCACACTTTCCATGTGGACACGGGCTGATCCATTCTTAGTTGTGGTGATGGTTCATTTTCTTCTGATTCCTCATCTGATTCAGGCTCAAACAACAAAACAAAAAAACATGTCATGATCCCTTTAATAGCTCATCTTTAAATATGAAGTCCCGTCGAATTGCTTTCCATCAGCTGTGGAGGGGAAGACTACAACTCCCATGATTTCATGCTCTTTCACAACGATCAAGCTACGCCTTTGTTATTGTTTTGAAAAAGCAACCTCTAGCGGCAAAACTTACATACTGTGGGTTTAAGGCCCAAATATACTTAAGGCAATTTTGTTTTCGTTTATATGTACATATCTAAACGGCACTCTCAGTAGCGTGGCTGGCATCACGATGTTCGCTAACAGTATATCGCTGCTCACATATTTCAGACTTCTTTTTACCCAAAAGAGAAGAACAGAAAAGAACTTTGCTGTGAATATATCGGGGCCTTTCAGAATCCAGCGCAGTTAGACCAGTGCACTGCATTGATATTTTTTGACCTTATGAGTATTACTCTAAGGACTGTTTAACACATTTTACCATATCTAAATCCATTCCCCAGATTTTCTCCCTCAATCAGTGCAGAAAATGTGAAATATTGTGTGTATTCCCTCTGGGCATGCTCATATATCATTGTTAGCTTTCAGTGCCACTTTTGATCAAGTTCTTTTATTGTGATTGAGCTGTGTGTGGCTCCATCATCACTGTGTTCTCTAAAGTGCATAACCCAAATATACAAGCAGATATGAGCTTAGATTATAAAGCATGCTCATCATGGATTTTTTGTGTGCAGTGTTCAAATAGAGTATATGCACCGACCCTTTACACGATTACTCATCTATGAAGGACCTTCCTTGTAACCTTACACATGCTAATGAGATATTTACCCTCAGCAGTGTTTAACTCGTGCTGTTTGATGCTCTTCATTAAGTCATTACAGTTTTTCTGAACTGCTAAAACACATTTCTTGAAACCATCACTCACTTTCTCAAAACCTTAAACACAAAACCAAATTTTCAAAGCACACCCAGAGAACCTCTGACTCTTCTGGCAAAATCAAACAATAGCCTCAAAACTATTTTATTTGTGCTCAAGATCAAACAATGCTTTCAGATCATACACGGCGAGTCAATTTTATAAACACTGTAGATCATTATTCAGACACTACCTCAAAACATGGAGAACACATGCAGAAAGCAAAGCATGCAGTTACAGGAAAAAAGTATATTGCGACAAAGTAAGCAAATTTTGCAATTACTATATGTAAAAAAAAAAAGTATAGTAATGACAACTTATAGTACAATAATACAATAAATCGTATACTGTATGCACTGCAAGTATAGTATTGTACTGAATATTGTATAGGCTTATTAAATGTCTGTATATTCAACGCATACTGTGGAAATAACGGCATAATCAAAAAAAGGTACAGTAAAAAACTCTAAATGAAAAGCATGTTACAGTCACTCAGAAGAGTTGTGCAACTGGAAAATCAAGGTCATTGAGAGAGATTTTATTCTTCAGCATCATGTCTTCATGTCGGGTCCGGCCGGGGGACTTTGTCCACTTCACAGACAGTCATCTCTGCAGGCAATGGGAAAACCCCTAAAGCCAGACCCAGCCTTGACAACATTCTCCACACCTGATCCTCTTCCTCCTCGTCCACCACCGCTTACACACATACTCTTCCTCCTCTCCCTCATCCATTGTTGGTATCAACATTCAGTGCAACATTTTGCATCAATTTTGTCTCTGACTTGTATTAGTTAGTTGCGCTCCATCATTAGAAATAAGTGTGAACAATTTTGAGTCGTGTGTAAACGATGACAGCTGTGTTGTAGTTGTGTTTAACTTTTCCCTGCCTGTGTTTTTTAGCGTTTTGAAACATAAGTGCATCACAGTGCGAAATGTGTTATAGCGAGTGAGAATGTGTTTAGAGTTTTGCAAAAAGAGTTCATGAGATTTGCAAACAGTGTTTTAATACCTGAATGTTTTACAGAAAGAGTGAATTTAAGAGAATCGGGTTTCTAATACTGCATGTAGATCTGCTATTTTAATCCTTCCCAGAACTGTTTGAATCGAGAATAATGTATAGATAACAACAACATGACTCACTTGTGATCTTGCGCTTTGCATATAGGGTGAATCCCATAATATCTGTTGAAAACATGTCCAGGTCAAATGGTGCTCCACAAAATACATTTTGCATGAATAAATAATTTTGTTTGTGTTTTTGAAAGATTATTTTTAAAACAGTTATGCATATATGCATATATATTTTCTTATTACTAAAATGTAAAAAAAAAAAAAACCTCAATATGTTATTAAAAATGGTAAAGTAGATATATTTTTGTATTGTCGTAATGCTTATTTAAAACAAGAATTAAAGAAAAAAATAACTTAAAAATACTGTATTACATCAATGTCAATGACAATCCCTATTTAAAAAAAAAAGGAAATTACAAAAAAAAAAATATGTAATGATGAACCCTATTGAAAACAATATATATATATATATATATATATATATATATATATATATATATATATATAGCCTATATATATATAAAAATAAAGGGAAAACACCCTGGTTTTTTTTTTTTTTTTTGGGCAAAAATTTTGCTTAATTGTCATGGAAATAATAGCGAGTACATATTCTTGAATTAAAATCAGTCTCTTTTTTGTTTTCTTTGAAGAAAATGTTAACTGGACATATTCATAACAGATTTTGTGACAGAGTTTAACACATAGGCTAACTGCTGCAGAAACATGTGAGTGGAAACATAAGAGGTCAAGGTTAAAAATGATGAGGAATAGGCCATTCTATGTATGTTTATAGAATAGTATGTAATACTAATCGTATAATACTAACAATACTGTTTTAAATAGTCTGAATGAATACTGTTGCACTCATTAACTTCAAAATACTTCAGCCCGACGTTCAGCGTCATCTCATGAGAGGAGATTTCTTTTTTTGTCTTTAAAATTGAAATGCAATCATAACCAGAATTGTTCAAGCTGAGAAATATAGGAAGCTCAGAGCTGCTCAATCTGTGTGAATAATATTCCTGCTGCTCCCTCACGTCACTGCGACACATCTCTGCGCTTTTGAAATGAGGATTTCAGGGGGAATGTCTGGCTGAACACTGCAGCGGGGGTTAGAGAGCCGGTGGGTGGGAAGGTTAGTTCTTATAGACGCCGTGACTCAGGGAGCATCATCGTTTCCTATTTGACATTCCAATTGAGTCCTCCAACAGTGTGTAATCTCTTCAAAAACATGCGTCATTAAGAAGCCTGTCAATTACTTACCTGGACACAACAGGTCTCATTTGTAAACGCAAAAACATACCGGATTACTGAGCGCTACCAGGGAGGAAAAAAATGCTTGCTTGTGAATCAAATTTCATGCTTCATCTCAACAATGTGAAGATATATTGATCCTATAGGTATTGGCATTTCCTGCCATCTTGGCTGCGTTCGCACAGTCAGTGTTTTAGATTGACAACCGAATTCATTAAAGGGTTAGTTCAACTAAACATTTTCATTCACTCACTCTCATGCTGTTCCAAAACCACATGACTTCATTACTCCTTTGGATCAAATAATTCGATATTTTAATGATATATTATAGTTAGACAAGTAGTTTTTTATTTATATATTGATATGTACACTCTGTTTCTTCAACAGGGGTGATTCAAGTTGTCTTTTACTTAAAACGGCAAACAGAATGATATTGATCCACTAATGTCTCTATAATCTCACATATTGTCAAATTATGATAGCAATTATGATCATTATAAATAAGCCAATTCCCTTAGCAAAATATAATTACATTGCAATATAACAATATAATATGTAACATATTACAATAAAGTTTACACAAAATGGGCGTCAAAAACATTCACTTTTATTTCTAAGGTTAGTGAATTAAGTTTTATGATATATGGACATGGTTCAAGATTCACTTAATATCTTATACCATGATGTTTTTCTTAGGTAAATCTATTTAAGGATGCTTGTTGATGATGTTTTTACTGAGAATCAAGACAAAGATACTGATTACACAACATATTATTCATGAGTCCCCTGCAGTTTCTCATAATTGATTCCACGAGACAGAGCAGTTTCAAAGCAACATATTTGCTTGTCCACCAAATCAATCTCCAAAAAGAGGTTTACGATATCTGTAATATCTGTAGTATTTCCAGGCTCAGTATCAGATAGCTGGAAGTGTGACAGAAAAGCTCTTCCTCTCAGCAGGGATCATGGCCCAAGGGGACGCTGCTCTAGATTTTAATTAAAGGTTGGCAGGGCTTCAAACCTCAAGGAGTATTGGAAGGATCAGAGAGAATAGCGATGATTAGTTATTCTTTTGAAAATATATATATTGTACCGGGTTTTGAGGGGAAATCTTTGAAAGCCGGCAGTCAGGTTTTGGAGGCAGAAAATAAGTTTCCCACGAGCCTCTGGTGTTATCAAGCATTGATGGGTAACTCATTGATAAGGCATATTCACGTGACGTTTGCTGAGTAAATGAAGTCGTCTAATTCTATTTGCCCAGTGTAATAGATTGAATATCTTTTATAGAGATCTCATTGAGCATTCTGCTCAGACCGTGAGATCAGGCTTTGAGGAAATCCACCCGTAAACTCTGAGCACCGCTGAATATATTGCAGTGTGATGTTCTTATCAGTACACTAGAGTTTTCTTCAAGCTTTTCAAAACTTTGAGGAACTCAATGCCCTGCAACAACAAAGCATTATGGCCCTGAAAAAAGGAGGTTTCATTTGTGGGTCTATTACATAAAGCTTTAGTGGTTACATGCATTCATTTCAAGATCAGAGTCAAAGAAAAGTGCAACAGCTTCTTTTTAAAACGAACTCTTCCACACTATTGCACTCATATCTTCATGTTATGGTTAAATCTGTGTCTTAATTCACACTTGTAGTTCGGTTTGTTTGGTCCGGACCAAAACTTTTACGCCGCTTCACACTGGCATTTGAAATCAGCTCCGATACGACTTTGAAACGATTGGAAGTCATTCATTTCCTATGGAGATTCGCAGACCGAGAAAAAGGAGATCTGTAAAGGAGATCGACCCTCCGTAAAGGAGATCGACCCATCAAAGATTTTGTAATGGACTTTTTGGAGCTGGCTCACTTGACCTGTATGGACGAGGTATGTCTCATGATCTTTTATCGTGGAGGACTATCCGAGCTGCTCAGCTCCTTAATGCCATTGCATGACCCTTGCTGGACTCTTGAACATTTAATTGATTTAGGATTACAGCTGAGCGGCTCTGATTTCATTGTGGGATTTGCAGTGGATGAATGTAGCATGCCTGTCATGCCCACTCTAATGTTGGCAACTCCAGTACTTACACCGATCGCCAGTGCATTCACGCCAGAGTCTCATCCTGTCATGGCCTCTGCCAAACCTGAGCTTCTCCACGTCACATCTGCCGAGCCTGAGACTGTTCACATCAGTCCTGCCGAGCCTGAGCCCCACGTCAGTCCTGCCGAGCCAGAGGCTGTTCACGTCAGTCCTGCCGAGCCTGAGACTGTTCACGTCACTTCTGCCGATCCAGAGACTGTTCACGTCAGTCCTGCCGAGCCTGAGACTGTTCACGTCACTTCTGCCGAACCTGAGACTGTTCACGTCACTTCTGCCGAGCCAGAGACTGTTCACGTCAGTCCTGCCGAGCCAGAGACTGTTCACGTCAGTTCTGCCGAGCCAGAGACTTGCCGAGCCAGAGACTGTTCACGTCAGTCCTGCCGAGCCAGAGGCTGTTCATGTCAGTCCTGCCGAGCCAGAGGCTGTTCACGTCAGTCCTGCCGAGCCTGAGGCTGTTCACGTCAGTCCTGCCGAGCCAGAGGCTGTTCACGTCAGTCCTGCCAAGCCAGAGACTGTTCACGTCAGTTCTGCCGAGCCAGAGACTTGCCGAGCCAGAGACTGTTCACGTCAGTCCTGCCGAGCCAGAGGCTGTTCATGTCAGTCCTGCCGAGCCAGAGGCTGTTCACGTCAGTCCTGCCGAGCCTGAGGCTGTTCACGTCAGTCCTGCCGAGCCAGAGGCTGTTCACGTCAGTCCTGCCGAGCCTGAGGCTGTTCACGTCAGTCCTGCCGAGCCTGAGGCTGTTCACGTCAGTCCTGCCGAGCCTGAGGCTGTTCACGTCAGTCCTGCCGAGCCTGAGGCTGTTCACGTCAGTCCTGCCGAGCCAGAGGCTGTTCACGTCAGTCCTGCCGAGCCAGAGGCTGTTCACGTCAGTCCTGCCGAGCCAGAGGCTGTTCACGTCAGTCCTGCCGAGCCAGAGGCTGTTCACGTCAGTCCTGCTGAGCCAGAGGCTGTTCACGTCAGTCCTGCCGAGCCAGAGGCTGTTCACGTCAGTCCTCCTGAGCCAGAGACTGTTCACGTCAGTCCTGCTGAGCCTGAGACTGTTCACGTCAGTCCTGCTGAGCCAGAGGCTGTTCACGTTTGCCCTGGATTATTGTTTGTATTTGTATTATTATTATTATTATGAAAGTAGTGCTTGCATGTGGATTCTCTCCCTGCCTATTCGTTACAGCAGGAATTACTGGAACATTTGAGTGGAAAAAGAAGCACTGATGAATGATAGTACACCACAAAACTCTTCAGCTTTTAGTTTTATTGTTCATAAAAAAATATATATTTTAAAAAAAGTGGTAAATAAGGTAAATAGTGTCAAATGAATCTAAATTAATTAAAATTTTTAGATAAACTTTCTAATTTGAATAAACTTATAGAAACAAATAAACTTTACATAAAATAAATATAAAATTACTTAAAACCCATTGGACAAAAAGCCTCAAAAGAGTTTGAAATTCAGTAACTTGGCGACTACAAGTCAACTTATTCTCCTAACCCGAACCCTAACACCTAACCATAACCTAACAGTCTACTGACAGTCTACTATAATATACTAATACTCTAATGAGAGTTAGTTGACATGTAGTTGAAAAGTTACTTATAATTAGTAGAATGTCTAAAGTGACTATCGAAATAAAGTGTAACCTGAATTTTTTAATAGTAACTTTAATAGTAACCTGGTCAGAAATAAGTATACATGGCTGCTATTATGCATAAGTGGGCAAGTATTCAAGTACATAAAGTATTCATTACTTCAATGAGCTCATTGTTTATGGATTGTGTCTTGTATTTTGCATTGTTTCTCTGTGACACAAGCACCGCAAACCTTGATTTGATATTAATTGCATTTTAAATCGCAACTGTTAATTTTTATCATAACAATTGCAAATAGATTTTCACCCAAATTGTGTGGGATTAATAAGTAATGTTTATTGTATTTTGAATTCCTTTGATTTCATTTTTAATTATTTTTTATGAAATGTTACTTTGTACCAAATCTGGCATATGTGTTAGTGCGCTACTGAGCTGTAATGACATGAAGATGCTTATGCCAAACTTCCTGTATCCCGGCCGGCCACTGCATCTCGTCTTCGAGCATCTCTTCAAACACTGAAATCAGCCAAATGACTTTGGGAGGGGGGGGTCCAGGCTTCAACCGTAAGTGTTAGCCTTTGAATAAACAATTACCGAAGTGCGGCCTCCACGGTCTTTACGGACGATGATGGCGCGATAATGATGCCCGGAGCTTTTGTGCCATTTCCTTGTAGTTCAACAGCATCGCAACCTCTCTGGCAATCCCTGTTTCCATGCCAACCACATCCTCCAAAGGCCTGCCTGCAACTCCACAGAACAATAAACACAAAAAAGGCTGGATTATGGATTTCATAGTCATACCTGTATTGATTCTGTTTGTCCTTTGATGTGTTGGAAGATGATAATGTATGGCGTATTGGACAGGATGTCCTCAGTCTGCGTCTAGTGAGTCCTATTGAAGCTTTGATACAGGATCCTGACAGCTGCTGTAGTGACCGGCGCATTGATCGACTCATTAACAGGAGGTAATGCATTTGCTTTCCTTTGTGAAGCCCTTTCTCTTTATGTCTCCACTCTCTCGATTTTCCTAGTACACACACACACACACACACACACACACACACACACACACACACACACACACACACACACACACACACACACACACACACACACACACACACACAGAATATGATCATATCAGACCTGCCTATTGTGTCAGGGCCTCTGGTTAGTATTGAGCGGAAGCATTACACGGTTGAGAGGAGGCAGCATAGTACGAAAAATAAAATAAAACCTTCGGCTTTCCTTCAGCCTTATTGCAGTTATTGCGTTTGACAGGACAGTGACCACATAACTCAATCTTGTCAACACTCAAATTGAAGGCCCTGAAGGAGTATGTGTTGCTATTGACCTGTGTTGTCCATGGTTTGTGACTTATGAAATGGTACAAGTCCAACCTGAAGGCATGGACTGCATGCTTCAAAAGTTTATTTCTTTTTCTCAACTGCCGCTCGATTCAATTGGTAGACGGATGCAGACCTTTATATATACAATCCTAAGTTTATAATCATTACTGATGTGCAAATTTGATCTCTCATTATGTGCATGTCAGAAAAGGCCATTCGTCTTAGATTGTCTGCATCCACAGGCAAAGTGTGTGTAACGCTGGGCAAGGCTTAGCCTTCCCCTGGCCACGGACTGTTAAAAAAAAAGTTGAGCCTTAAATTTTGAAGTTCAATCATCAGTCATTTCAACATAAGTTACATTAAACTGACTTAAGCAATTATTATTTATTTTTTTACACAAGATTCAACTCATTTTTTAACTTATTTTTATAAGTAAAAACATATGTTTCCAAGAGTAAATAAACACTAAAGGCAGTTAAACAGCACTTATAATCGTTTTCACACACAGTTATGATTACGGGGCAGATTATGAATTAATAAAAACTTGTTTTCATGTGACTCCTTGCACAATTATGTTATGACCTCAAAACACTTTTTACCATAGTGCATGATTTGTAAACGAATATATTTTGGAGTTTAACTTAACCAGCTCCATTTGTTCAGTGTTACTGGCGTACTTAGCTCAGGAGCTCAGCTGGTACAGAATTATACTTGTGATGCAGAGAGCTTGGGTCCGAATCCTGTGAAAGACGAGTCACAACAAATGAGCTCAAAAACAAGCTAAAATGGCATGGTTAAGATTCGTTTTCATGTCACATTTGCTTTTGTTAACACTTTTAACAAAGCAAATGTGCCATGAAAATGCAATCGGTTTAGGGTTTAGTGTATAGTGTAGGTGTACGTTGTTTTAAAATGGAGCATTGAGCTTTTACGGGACATTTCAACTCAGAACTGCGGTGATTCGTACAGGGTGTCTAGTTGTGTCAGGGCCTCTGGTTAGTATTGAGCGGAAGCAAAAAAAAAACGAATTCGTACAAACTCCAACGTAATAAAACGTTGCCATATTCATATTGCATATTCCATATTCACGTTAATCTGTTCCTGAAAAAACTAAACAGCTAACCCAGCAAACACAGAACGTTCCCCTAACGTTCCCGAATGGTCCCATGTGGTTATTTTTTTGGGAACCAAACAAGAATGTTATAGGAACGTTCCATGTAGGTTATTTTTAGGTTCCATTTTTATAACATAAATTTTATAACCCTAACCTTAAGGGAAAGTTCTAGGAACGTTCTGGGAACCAAAAACTAACGTTCCCAGAATGTTCCCAGAACCTAAATTTGTTTGCTGGGAATCACTGGACATTTCACTTTGAAACTGTCGCGAAACGTGCACGACGCAATGTATTTTGCAAAAATGTTGCCACAGGTATAGTTTTTACAATGAGCTACATTAGGGTGAGTAAATGATGACAAAATGTTCATTTTCGGGTGAACTATTCCTTTTACACTTTTAACTTTGCAATAATTTAATTGATAAGAGGAATTACCTCAAACATTGTTCACTAAATGTGGTGCTAAAGGGATGTTAGAGTTTTTCAATCCAGGCTTCATATGCTGCTTCAACATGCTGTCAGAACACCTGGTAGCCCCAGCTGCTAGACTAAATAGATGTGTCCCAGTAACCCCTCAGAGAGAGCTGCTTCACAGAACACCGTGTCCCTGCTGAACATATTGCTTTCTGAGCTTCTGAGACAAACTCTTGAGAATGAAATTAGCCTTCGGGGACAAAGGCTCTCCCAGATTGGTATTTTCAAGTTCTTTAATGATGTCAGAGTAGCCCAGTCAATAAGAGGTTCTTACTTCACAGCTTTATTCAGAGATGAAGTACTGCCTAAATGGGTCAGGAACGGCAGGTTCAGTCAATTGTTGGACCACAAACTAATTTATTACTTTTAGTCATGTAACATTCATTACATTTATTTAATTAGCTACTGGGTCTGTCTGGCTTACCCAACACAGCATGACATACTAAGATCAAAAATGCATAAAGTTATTCTAATTTTTAAAGTTGCTTTGAACAAAGTGTCTGCTGTGAATAAAGTTAACTTTAAATGGCCACAATTGTATAAAATCAAGCACCTAGGCATGCAGACTGTTTCTACAAACATTTGTGAAAGAGTGGGTCGCTCTCAGGAGCTCAGTGAATTCAAGCGTGGTACCGTGATAGGTTGCCACCTGCGCAATAAGTTCATTCGTGAATATTCCTCACTACTAAATATTCCACGGTCAACTGTTAGTGGTATTATAACAAAGTGGAAGCAATTGGGAACAAAAGCAACTCAGGCCATGTAAATTCACAGAGCATGCAGAGGCGCACAGTGCCCAGAAGTCGCCAACTTTCTGAAGAGTCAATAACTAGAGACGAAAACTTTGTGACACATTCAGATTAGCTCGAGAACAGTGTGTTGAGAACTTCATGGAATAGGTTTCCATGGCCGAGCAACTGCATCCAAGCCTTATATCAAGAGAGGTATGCATCAACTCGTCTTAGGAATAACATAGTTTAATATGAAAAAACGGTGGAGTATCCTTTTAATGCTTCAGCATACCAAGACGTTTTGGACAATTTCATGCTCCCAACTTTGTGGGAACCATTTGGGGATGGCCCCTTCCTGTTCCAACATGACTGCACACCAGTGCACAAACTGATGTTTTATTAACAAGGTTCGGGAGGAACACGTTCTAATGATCAAACAATCAAGTCAGCCAGCTGTCAGCAATCAGTAATCAACTGGTCCACTCAATCAGCACAAATAAAGCCTATAAATACACACAGTCAACTCACCCATATTCCTCGACAGTTTTCAGCATCCCTCCACCACCCCATCTCCTCACACTTGCCTAGTTATCTTCCTAAACAGAGATACGGGGGAGTACTCTGGGTTCGGGCCCAATTTCCGAGCTCGGAGCCCTCCCCCGGACAGCACGCCAAATACGCATAACCATTTTTATTCTCTGATCATTGGTAAGTGTGAACTCGTGAAACAAGGTATAAAGACATGGATGAGTAAGTTTGGTGTGGAGGAACTTGACTGGCCTGTACAGAGTCCTGACCTCAACCCGATAGAACACCTGTGGGATGAATTAGAGCGGAGACTGTGAGCCTTCTCGTCCAACATCAGTGCCTGACCTCACAAACGCACTTCTAGAAGAATGGTCAAATTCCCATAAACACACTCCTAAACCTTGTGGAAAGCCTTCCCAGAAGAGTTGAAGCTCTTATAGCTACAAAGGGTGGACCAACTCCATATTAAACCAAACGGATCAGGAATGGGATGTCATTTAAGTTCATGTGCATGTAAAGGCAGAAGTCCCAAAAGTTTTGGCAATATAGTTTATGTTAACGACATTAATTAGGCGGCGTTTACAAAGCGGAGATGCCATTCACCTGCGCACAATTATAAGATAATTAGCAATTTATAAATTTCACTTGGAAAGAGGGGCGTATACCCGTTTTTTGTGCATACGTTCATTCTCTGAATCACACGTACACACATTTGAGAAATTATCAAATGTTGGGCGGTTTCTATGCAACATTTTACAAATGAGGCCCCAGACCTTTAGGAAACCAAGGCCTAATTTCACAGGACAAGTTATATTGATGTTATATATTTGAGTTTGCACTGAGGATATGCTGTCCTGGTTACTTTAAAGCTTAAAGATGATTTCTGAGCTGAACAGCAGGAGACTCCATTAAAGCCAAAAGGGGCAAAGTAATTCAAAACTTTATACAACTTTTTTTTTAACAAAACAACATGTCTTGAGATTTTTGCACCATCAAAAAGAAAGCTTTTAGGATAATACCACATTAAAATGCTCTCAACACTTTAGTTTGCTTTGCTACAATGTTCAGAGGGTTTTCATGCACATCCCTTGTTGAGACGCAGATACGATTTCTGTAGATGTAGGTTTTCGATAAAATTACAAGATATTAATCTTGTAAAGACTGTTAAATGAAATAAGAAAAATCAATAAAAAACAGTTTATTAAACCGTTCTAAAAAGAACTAAACCGAAATCGTTCTAAATCTAAAAAGAAATATTAAAAATGTGTGTTTTTTGTTGGGGTTTTGCCCGTGGGGATACTAAACATAATGCAATGCAATACAATGATGATTGAGAGAGGAACAAATTAATGTACCTCAAAAGTCAAATTTTTGACATGATTTTTCTAAAAATTATGTATAAATCATCAAGTAAACCTATAAATGTCTTCAGTCCAGCAAGTGTTCATCTTAAAAAATCTAGATTTTACAGCAGTCAGACACGTGAACACTGTAAAATGAATTTTGATGATTGTTACATAACTTTTTATATTTTGTCAAATCAACTTAGATAATTAATGTAGTTCAGATAGCATAATATTTTGAGTTTCTATTTATTAAACCAATCTCCTTTGTTGTATTAACTCAAATTTTTAATTTCAATGAACTCAAAATTTTAAGGCAACCAGGTAACTTACTTTTTTAAGTTAATCCAACTATTTTTTTTTACAGTGAAGGGGGACGTTTTTACAATTACACTAAAAGGATTTTACTTGCTAAAAACGTATAAACTAGCAATCAGGCGACAGAAGCCATGTAGTAGATTATGTGCAGTAGGTTTTTCATCAAAGTTTGAGTTATGTTGATAATTTATAGGTCTTCGAAATTTGCATATCAAATATGATAGGCTTTATAGTGTTAATGACATCATAGTGCCTTCTTTTGTTCAGTCGCACAATAAATGGATTTCTAGGACCAGTCTCTCCTGTTAAAGTGGCATTATTCGCTTAGTGTTGGCCATATGAAAAGCCGGCCCCACCAAACAAATGAATGGGAATGGTTGATTTTGCGAACTCAGCTCTCGGAAGTGAATTGGTCTGTGCGGGTTGTCCCGTGAGAGTATGTGAGCAGAATCTCGAGGAAGAGGCGTTCTGGGAATGTAATTTTCTCCACCAGATGGTCCAGTTTGTTGTGAGAGGAACCTATGTGTTGTTTACTCCCATTAGTCTTTCTGGCGTCACGTCTATCCTAGGAATACCATCATTTTTTTTATTCAATTGCATAAGGTAGCGTATAGCCCAAGCTGATGACACATGCAGTGGGATCAAATCTGGATGTATGATGTCTAGGATTCTAAGAAGAATCTGTAATGATATTTTTGGGAAAGGCCTAAGAAGGTCTAATTGTTTTTTCCAGGTTAAATACAAGTGCAGTCCTGTTGACAGCATCTTGACTGTTGTTGATTATCACAAACTCATTCCTCAGTTTGTAAAAACATGCCAAATTTTACACACTTTACACTCAGGGTTACTAAAAACTAAAACCATTAGGCCTACATGAAATAAAATATAATAAACATTAGCTGAAATAAGATAAAATAATAAAAATAATAAAAAATATTCATTTTTATTTTGATGTACTAAAAGAACTAAAACTAAAGCTGAAATAAAAATTAATGAAGGATATATGGGCATTAAAAAAATAAATAATACAAACACACAACAAAAATACTGAAGCTTTAACTAAAATGAAACTGAAAAATATATTAAAATAAAAACTAATTAAAAATAGGATCTCAATGATAATAAAATAACACTGCTTACAATGGAAGGACTATGCGGCGAAGAATTTGAGGTTCGCATTTCTGCTGGTAAACCCAAAAGGTTTACCAAAAATAAATTATTCTTAAATAATTATTTCCAAAAGAAATATCCTGTCCCATTGACTTCCATCAGTGTCTGAATATATACGCTATCACTATACAGTGATTTTCAGGGCTTGCATATAGATTTTCTGTCATTTTCAGGATTTTCTCAATTCAAATAATCTTTTGGCACCACTTAACTTGCTTAAATACTGAGCAATCCAAATAGAACCTATATTTATTTTCTTAATATTGCACAATTCATCAGTGCACGTTATTTACATTTTTTTTTCTTTGTAATCGTTGATCAGAATATATTTCTCTGCTTTTGAAATAACGGTTGCTGTTTCTTTTTCGAATGACATCCCAAATCCCTTTTTTTGTATTACTATATGTATCAAACACTCAGAAATATGTAAGATTACAAAATATAAATTTCACAGAAAAAAAATGACAGCATTGTTTCCTTGACTTGTGTTTGCGCTCGTCTATTTATGCTTTAGCTTTTCTTCTTTCATTTGAGGTTGCTAAAATTGTATTTGAATACAATATTAAAATATTCCGGTTTCACTTTATTTTGATGGTCCTTTTAACATTCTGTTGACTATAAGTAACGTTGCACCTTCATGTCTATTAGAGTGTTAGAGTATTACTGGTAGGGTTATGGTTAGAATAAGTTGACAACATGTAGTTGCAAAGTTACTTATAGTCAGTCGAATGTCTGTTGGAGGAGCATCACAATAAAGAGTTAGCAGACAGTCTACTAATACTCTAATGAGAGTTAGTTGACATGTAGTTGCAAAGGTACATATAGGCTAGCTAGAGGAATGCCTAAAGTGGACCATCAAATAAAGGCTTACCAATGTTCCTTATTTCATATTTTAAAATAGTACTTTTTAAGAACCTAAACACTTCCCTATAAGCCTCCCAAACTCATTGGAACTCATTGGACAAAAAGTGGCATGTCTGAAAGAGAACATTTTGTGCTGTGAAAGGACCAGTTGAGCCCAATATGGAACGACAGCATGTCTGTGTCGCTTGAAGCCCATGAGGGTAATGTTGTGGAAAATGTCCTCTTGTTTCTCCTTTAACCAACGTTTCTCATTGCAAACATTTGGGGGATTGAAAAAAACAACAAAAAAACACCCGTACACTTTTTTTTCATGTTTGTCAGCGCAATCCTGAACACCTCCTTCCATCAATATCTGCCAGTATAGCAGAGAGTTGCTGGAGTTGAGCTCTACCTGCGGGCAGCTGCCGGAATAATTACAACATGTCCTCTCTTCATTTCTCCCTCCACTTCCTGTGTGAGCCAGGGATTTGCAAACTGCTAGCAGAAGCAGCTGTGGAGCGCAGACGCTGACAACATGGCAGTCTGATAGAGGTGGAATAATTTTACTTGGTTAACTGGAGGCTTGAAGTTGTCAAGGGTCTCATTAGAGGACGGCTATGGCTTCTTGGCCAAGCGCATTTTCTGCACGCTGCACTTCTGAGCGGGAGTGGAAATTCGAAGTGCTGTTGAAGATGCGGCTGGTTTTGCTCTGATTTTTACTGTGAACGTGACCAGGATTCTGAATTTCATGTTTACTAGGAGTACATGCGAGGATTAGACTAGATTACATGAGTTAGTCAAATAGCAGTGTGACAGAAGAACAGTTTCTTTATAATTATTTGTGACATTTACTAGCAATTTCTGAGTGAACATTTGTTCAAAGTAAATCCTGCACCTCGTGTAGGTTAGTCAGTCAATGAAAAATATTAATTGGTCTACCAGGAATTATATAACTGAATTAAAAATCAAATTAATTGCATATATCAATATTTGCTGAGAAAAGCCCAAAACATTATATTTGTTTTGTTTGTAAATTGTTTTCGTTAATCAAAATAAAGGTCAAATAAAATATAATATAAATTTTAGATGAAAAACATCACTTTATTAATATTTTGAATAAGTTTTTATTTTTATATTTTTCATTTTAGTCTCAGTTAAAGTTTTAGTAATTAAAAAAAAAATGTGTTTAGGCCTATATAGTTTTTGGTTAACTTTTATTTTAGTTTTAGTTATTTTAGTACAAAGTTTGTTTTCATATTTTATTTTGCTTCAGTTAACGTTTTTTTAATTTAATTAATTTTTTTTATGTTTTTAGTCTTAATTTGAGTTAACTATAATAACCCTGCTAAGAAATGTTGCCACACAAGTTGAGACACAGCCATCTTTTAACAGTACATACTGGGAACTATATTCTCAGAAGGCGAAGCACTGCTCCTTGGGCGGAGTGATTTGCTCGCAGCACCCGAGAAGCCCGTGGTGAGGAGAGATCGCTCAGATTGTTGCGCTACAACGAACAACGTCTTGGCCAGATGTTTTTGATCCTGTTAAGTTTAAAATCATTTGAATTTAAGGAATAGTTCACCCAAAGTTTTTCTGAGATCATACTAACACTTTATGCCTATTAAAAGATTCTATGGCCAGATTTTCTTTCACAGACGTAAATACTCAGAATGAACTCCTTTTATGGTATTTTCAGCCCGTTCTCATCCCAAGGCGTAATATAATGACGCTTTTGCCAAAGCGTCTATATCGAACGCGCATGGTACCCTTTAGCGTCAATATGAGACGCCGAAATATATGGGTCAGAAGGCGCCTCCTAGCGGTCTAACCCTAACCCTACACCATACCTAAACCTACCCATCTCTCTGCGTGTTATATTGACGCTAAAGGGTTCCATGCGCGTTCGATATAGACGCTTTGTCAAAGTGTCAGAATATTACGCCTTGGGATGAGAATGCGTTGGTATTTTTCAATTTTTTCATTATCTATAATTGATGACAAATTAATTATTCCTTTAAATATTCAAAGATATTTAGACATACATAGACATTTGAATAAGTTTCACTTAAAATAACCTTGAAAATGCATAATGAACAATTAGTTTATTATATTATTGAAAATTGAAGCTTATGCTTAAATTAAAAAATTTGGAAAGTTAAGTTTTTAATAGATGTTGGATGAATTCAATTTTCATTTCATTTGAATTTTTGTTTTTCATGTGTTAACAAATCATAATTATCGCCACATGGACTGATGACATATATGCGCCTTTTCTTCAATATCACAAACAAATAGAACATTTTGTTTGTGCAACTTTAATTATAATTACTGTTTAAACAGGGAAAGATAAAAGCAACTTTTGGTTACACTATTCCAATACACCACTTTAGACTTTCTATTAGTTACTTTGCAACTAGTCGACTAACTCTCATTGATTTACAACTACTGTACATGCCAACTACATGTTAGACTGTTAGGAGTTTAGGGGTTTAGGAAAGTAGGATAAGTTGTTGCAAAGTTACTTAATTATAGTCAATAAAATGTCTGTTAGGGAGCATCAAAATAAAGTCTTAGCTATTAAGCAGACAGTCTACTAATAGCTTACTCTATTGACTGGTATTTGGACATGCAGTTGCAAATGAACTTTTAGCTATAGAATGTCTAAAGTGGACCATTGAAATAAAGTGTTACTGAAACTTTTGAACAGCTAGGGCCCTATTTTAATGATCTAAGCGCATGGTTTAAAGCGAACGGTGCAAGTAGTGGCGCTCCACTTTTCCAGTTTAACGACGGGAAAAATGGTCGATGCACCCGGTGCATGGTCTAAAGGGTTGTCCCTATTCTCTTAATGAGTAATGGGTGTGTTTTGGGCGTAATGTGCAATAAACCAATCAGAGTCTCCTCTCCCATTCCCTTTAAAAGCCAGTTGCGCTCGCGCCATGGCGGATTCGCTAAAGTGTGGTCCGCGGACCACTAGTGGTCCGCCATCGCCCCCTAGTGGTCCGCGAATGGAGATGACCTAAACTAGGCAAGTGTTTACAAAATCGTCACTTATTCTTCTATTCACTTAAACCCTTTCGATGCAGAGACAGACGCGCTCAGTGCTGTCATATATCACAACTAACAGGGCTGCCAACTCTCACGCATTCAGCGTGAGGCACACGCAATTGACCCTATTCTCACGCTCTCATGCCACCTCACCCATATTCTCACACAGACACTCGTGCAGCAGTAAGGGGGAAAAAAATCGCGCCGCATGATCTCGCAAAGCAACGCGCAAATAGATCAGACAGACAGTGTGAGTTTTTTGTGACAATTTTGAGGGAAATACACAATTTATTCCCATAAACTGTGTAGTCAGCAGGGGCGGCGCCAGATGATTTTTAATGGTGCTGAGGGGGTGCTGCGCGATTTATATAGCCTAAACATTGAAAATGAGCACAACTTGGCCACTGGATATTTAATATTCAATTACTTTAATTATCACAATTAAAGGTTTAATTTTATCAAATTAAACAAGCACAACATTCAGCATTCGATCAAATAGCCTATTGTTAAAGATTTATTATTATTAATAATGTTATTTCACCGTATCTCGTTATTTCGACATAATGTGTGCGTGTAACAAGCAAGATGTGTATTTGTAAATCCGGTGACATGTGCATTGACTTTTATTAATAAACAATTTTTTTTCTGTGTCAATCTCGGCTGCAAAAGTTGACGACCGCCATCTCCGTATGAACGCGCCTATAGAGAGAAATGCAAATAATAGATTACATAATCAGAGAGCCTGTACTTTTCGTTTTGATCTTTTTTTTGTTTAAAGACATTTCAAGCTTTCTATAGATAGGCTAGATATATTTCTCACGTCTGGCTACGCTGAGTTTCAGTTAATTTATGAAGAGATGCGCTCTAGTTCACGTGCAATGCAAGTGATCGCGCCGGCGCCTCTAGTGATTATATTGTCTGCTATATATATTTGCTTCTTATTTAATAAATCCAGGCAAATGGTTGATGAAACATTGATTAAAATTAAGATACAATTAATACAAAACGAAATTCACTTTAAAGAAATGTTGTGCTTTCTGTTTGATGTCTCTGTGAAAGTTTTAAAGCATCTTTTAGTGCCGCTTTCAGAGCGCTCACGTCCGTATAATTGTTTTTTCCTCATAAATGCGAACACGAAAAATAAAATGAAATGAATATTTTATGCTCTGTGGAGACTACTGTTAGCCTACTCATAATTTGTATTCTGAATACGTAATACGTTGTATTCAGGTACTTTGAATGAGTGTTTATGCTTTCGAGGTTTTTAAATAAGTTTGATATGTGTTTGGGAAGAAGTTTATGTTTTGTTGACATCTCGAGTGTTTTCGGTATTATATTTCGTTTTTTTTTTTTGGCTAAACAGCACAAGACTTTAATTAAGTAACGTTATAGGCATTCTGTTTATGCTGCGTGATTTATTTAAAGAAAAGTGCGCTCTTGCTCACACGATCAGCATGGTGATCTGGTGTTTTCTCCTAAATAAAAGCTCAAGGGTTTATTTCTTACAAGTGAAGAAATTAGGACAAACGTATTGTAATGTTCCTGTTCTATAGCGTAATATAAAATACAATGTAATGTAGACTGAGACTATCATAACTAACAAGATGTTTGAGCCCTCTTTAGGTACAAGTCAATGCTTTTTCTTTGTTCAATGTGCGTGCACAGTTCATGGGTCGAAGCCGGCTGAAGCTCTTAATTTTGAGCTCTCAATGTGTGCACCAGATTGATGCATTTAAACTTAAAATGTAAAAAAAAATCTTGCGGGGGAGCATGCCCCCGAACCCCCAAGGGACACAGGTCCACACAACATGCCAATTTATTATTATTTTTTAAATAATAATTCACAGCACCCACTGATCACAATTACTTCCAGCGGCCCTGAAAACACCTCTCAAAATACTTAAAAAAAAATGTATGACGGACGAAATTTGCGGAGGCAGTGTGTAAACGTGATTGACACAACTTGAGGTCGTAGCCTATTTGATGTGAGAATTTCGGACTCAGTGTGCAAGATCGAACCTTTAGCGTCAGTAGCCTATATAGGCCTAATTATTATCGATCATTACGTAGTATCATAATCGATTCATGTTATTATGCATTGAGGTTGTTTTCATTTGTGCCCCCCTGAAAAAAATGAATGCCCGTCCGTGAATTTGTGTCTGGCGCCGGGTCTGCTAGTGCAACTGAAACTCTCCTCTTTGGAGCCAGACATTCAGAAACTGATGTGTGAGAAGCAGCACCACTCGTCTCATTAATATTCACATTAAGTTTTAAATGGAAATCTCAAAATATAAAATCTACAGATCTATTGGTTTTGTAATGTACCGGTACTAGTTTTTGTTTCATGTGTAAAATCCCAGTAATTTCAGTGATATTGGACATTAAGGGGAACGTTTTTTTTCAGCATTTTATTGTTACCATAGTTACAACCATAGACTTCATATACCCACCACCTCAGTTTTAAACTAATGGCTCTTTGGAATGACATTAAGTGGGACCTAGGCTGTTACAGTATGTTTAATTGCAGTTTTTTTTTCTTTTTTTTCACATGTGCAGTTTGTTGTTCATATTAAGCTACAGCTCATTTCACATTTACTTTTTCAAATGAAATAAAATTGCATTTGTGTTTGAATAATTCGTTTTTGACTTTAAACAGTTGCATATTAAACTTAAATTTAGCTTATCCTTACAATTTTGTTGTTTTTTGGGGGCGTTATAGAGTGGGATTTTGTTAGGTGGTCCTCAGAAAAAAATGGGAAGATAAAGTGGTCCTTGGGCTGAAAAAGTTTGAGAAACACTGCGCTATTTACATGGTGGAATTTGCAAGCGTCAGACTGAACACTTCTCCAGAGAGGAACCAGATCTGCTCGTGCGCGAGGTTAAAGCACTCAAGCCGACCATCTACGGGACAAGCCGGATTCCACCATATCTTTATGTAGCTACACAATAATAATCTTTTACATTGCAATACTGTTATTTTTAATATTTGGCTATTTGTGTGCTGCTGGGCTGTGTGTAATAAGCAGAGTGTGTGCACGTTGTGGACCCGCCTATAGACGCATATTACTAACGCCTCTTTAAATAACAAAAAATATATATACTCCGCCATTGACTTAATACCAGGTTTCAGTTGGTCAATGGCGCAGTCTATTTCAGTTGCCTCAAAATAGCAACGCTCCAACAATGCGCCTGAACACACCTGGTTATCACACCAGCAGCCCATGGGTGAACAGATGGGCGCAAATGCATTTGCTATTTAAACAACGTGACGCAGGACTTGAAAAAGATAACTGCGTCAGACTGAAACTAGCAAAAAACTTGTGCTGAACTGTGCCGGGTGTTTGATAGGGCCCCTAGTGTCAAACACACACAGGATCATCAAAGTTTGTGCGAGAAATGTCACTTGGAATGATCCGAATTGAAAAATCTGCTTTCCTCTGGAAAGTCTCTTTAATCCCAGCAAATGAAGAGCGAAAATGCACACATGCACACACAACCCATCTGTCTCCAAATATATCTTGTGCACTCCATTCACGTAAATCTTTCATCAGCCAGAATAGAAAACCAAAAAAGAGGCGAGAAAATCCAACTCTAATATTAATTCCCACATTCTCTTGTTAGCGCCTGCATGTGTGTGATTACAGCGGAGCGCTCTGTGCCCTCTTGACCTTCGTGTTGTTTGAATTAATGGCGACATGCCTCTGTGCCTGGTCTACTTTCAACTTCCTCGAAATACTCGAATTAACAGTAGCCGCTGCTCACAGATCTCCTAGTCTGTAAAACGAAGTGTAATACAGATTTACATGAGTTATCAGGATATGAGGATATTAAATGACACATTGAGTTTTAACGGCAGATACAATCAGGAGATACAATCAGGGAGGATCATGTTTGGACAAGAAACGTGCCAGAATTATCCATGTAAAATTAGCCACGACAGAGTTGATATGTAATGCAATAATTTAAAGAAGCGTGTATTTTCAAATATGTTTGAAATTTGTGTTGTAGATCTAACTTGTCATTTTCTGGTGTGAATGCTTATAGGTGGATGAACTTCTAAATCACCAACGTAACTCCTTTGAGTTTGCTGTAGACATACAAATGTAATCAAGTAGCTTCACATGGTCATCATAGCAGGAGTTGAAACTTGAAAGATGAAAGTTAGAAAGCGAAAAGTTAGAAAGTGAAAGCAAAAACCCCTCCATATTCTCCAAGTGACTAATAGAGCTGATACAGCAGTCATTTAATAATAATAATAATAATAATAATATTATTTAAATATATATATATATATATATATATATATATATATATATATATGTATATGTGTGTGTGTGTGTGTGTGTGTGTAAGAGTTTTTAATGATTTTAAAAGAAGTCCCTTCTGCCCTGCAAGGCTGCATTTACAACAAACACAGTAAAAATGTGATATATATATATATATGTGTGTTTTTACTATTTAACTGCTTTCTATTTTCTATTTGAATATATTTAAAAATGCAATTTATTCCAGTGATCAAAGCTGAATTTTGAACGTGTGTGTGTGTGTGTGTGTGTCTCATAGATATAGCTATGTATATGATGCTGAAAATTCAGCTTTTATCACTGGAATAAATTGCATACATACACACACACACACACACACACATATATATATTTGTGTGTGTGTTTATGTCTTGTGGATATACTTTTGAAAGTGCTGTATGCATTTTAACTAAACATGATCTCTCAATAGGTATCATAGAAATGTCTTAGACTCATTGACTTCTGATCAACACAGCTGAAGCGGTGTTCTGAAAACATACAATACAAACATGCTTGCATCATGGTGTTTTTTTATTTTTTTTATTTTATATACAGACAAACTGGAATACACAGAAATGTAGTTCACTCTATCTGCTTGCAGTAGCACACAACCAAAACGACACAAACACACACTTTCTCCTGGTTTCCACTTGGTCTCAAGAGCCTAATTGATTTCCTTGTTCATGTTTTCTCAGCCAATGGTCTTTTTAGTGGGGTAGTCACTCTTTTTTACTAAGACTCATAAAGACTGCTTCATTTCACTTCATATTTCAATGTCACAGATGGCTAGTTTTACCAACAGAATCTTTAACGGCTCATGCTAGGCTCATGTAGCGTTTTACAGCAGGCTGTAACAGTGCAGCATTTGAAACACTAAGCGGCCTATAACGCTCTGAACTCTCCTCAAATGTTCTGCGCGCTTGTACAACTGAACACTTGAGAGGCTCTTTTTAAACTGGCGGTGTTGAAACCATTATGCTCTTCTGTTTCTCGGTGCCTTCTCATTTATGTTTTTATGGCTCTTTCTTTCTTTTGCCGCTTGCTGCTGCATCACAGAGCTGCTGATTTATTCATATCCATCCTCACAAAGAAATTTCCAAAAAAATACAAATAAAATAAAAACTCAGCCTGAGCTGCTGGCCGGCAAACGGTACAAACTAATGACTGTTTTCTCTGGAATAGGAAGTGGTCTTGCTTCTTCTCTCACAAACCCAGACTTTTGACTATATCAGCATAAAGTCTAGTTCAGATGACAGCTTATTCTGACTGGAAGAGACCCTATGACCATCTGTCTAGAAGTTGGTTTATCTATACAGTTGTGCTTGAAGATATTGTTTAATTGTTACTAAGTGCCTCTTAAAGATTTGCTGCTAATTACAGTGATTAGTTCTTCCTCAGGAGTATTCATTGTACCTTGTTAACACAACTTTGTTTTCAGGTGGACTGATTCTAAGATGTTGCATAAAGCAAGTCAATCAGATTGCAACTAATCTCTTTGTGTTTTTGTCAGACAGAAAGACGGACAGTGATCTGGATGTGGGCGATCCATGGGTGAGCATGTAACTCAAAATTCATGTTAGCTATACTGGTTTTGTGTATGGTAATTCTGGGTGTTATTAGAAAATAAAGTCACATGTTTTTACATCACTTGAACTCATAATCATTTAAGCAATTTGAGCTTTTTGTTATACAAGATTACATTTTTTTTGTAAGTCATTTTAATACAATTTAAGTTGCAATTACTTTAATTTGATTATATTTTAAAATGTAGGCAGTTGAACAAGCTTTTTTTTGTCGAAATAGGCAGAATTTTTTAGTAGGTGGAATTTTTTAGTGGACAGTGTTATTAAAGTGTTTATTATAAATTATTTATTCATACACATTATTATTTTTTAATACATGTGACCTCACATTCTTTAATCAAATTATCTTCCCCTCCCTCTTGCAGCGACATCATCACTGATGACATGTTTACTGGTGAGGGGGCGTGGCAACCTGTCACTCACATGATGAGACAATCAAGTCCCGCCCTATATTTTTTTCTAGATTAAGAAGCTGTTTCATTCGGATATATATCACAATAGGAAAGAAAGACTATGGCAACTTCAGTTTCACACCAACTTTAACATGTTGCAACTGCTAACCATATAGAAGCATGTTATAGAAGGAACCATGGACTGTAAAAAAAGATAAACAGCATGTCTTCGGTTTCTTCCACTGTAGAAAAATGAAGCCAAAATATCCCAGTAACGGTCGTTGCCGATTACGTCGTTCGGAGCCCGAGTCTGCACTCTTTTGCCGAGCCCGAGTTCCATTTGGGACAGGGCCATAGACTGTAAAAAAATGGACGTGACGTCACCCGTAGGTTTCTGGAGAGCATTTTTGAAGCCCAAAGTGGGCGGAGCCGGCCGTCGCCATCTTAATAATAATAATAATAATAATAATGCATTTTATTTATAGGCGCCTTTCTCAACACTCAAGGTCACCTTACAAAATCAACAATAAAACACTCAATCCAATTAACACTGAATCAGCAAAAACATGCAATATAATAACATAAAATACTATTTAAAAACAGAGAGAAAGGATGGGATCCTTACAGTCAAAACTCATTTAAAAGTTAAAGAGAATATGCATGTCTAAAAAGATACGTTTTTAAGTGAGTTTTAAAAGTAGTTATGGATGTGGAGTGTTGAATGTAGTGGGGCAGAGAGTTCCAGAGATATGGGGCTGAATAACTGAAAGCTCTATGTCCCATGGTAACCAGACGAGCCTGTGGAAGCACCTCGCGTCACTCCCGGATAACAGAAAATGGGCAAAGAGGCGGATTAGCTGAGGTCACGGGACAGCTAACAGACAGCAGAGTAACGGGTAGTAGTGACAGTAGCATCAATCCACCTGTCTCTCAAGAGGCAACGTCCTGAATTATGCAGAACTAATAAAATAATTCACCACCCTCACAGTCCCAGTTGTCATGAAGGACGGAATTAGCTATATAGACCAAAACCACTTTTTGTACCAGGCTGTAAACATGTGTTTTCCTGCAGTAAAGTTGGGCATTTTAACATGGGAAATTTGTCAATTTGTCACAAAATTTGCATTTGTCTATGGGATTGACTCTCTTTTGGAGACTGTCTCTAGTGGCCAGTCGATGAATTGCAGTTTAAGTCACTTCTGTGTTGGATTCAAGAGAGAGACCGGAAGGTTGCCGCTTGGGTAAGAACCCCTCAGAGAGCGCATTAATGTTTATTAATGTGCTAAGAACTAATTAACAACAGCATAGCAACACCCTGGCAAACACTGTGGCATTGTGGTGGAGAGTTTTGCACTCACATTTAGAAAAAAATATAGTTATTTGTGGCACAAATATGTAGATAGGTAGCATATACACTCTAAACAAAATGGTGCTAAATAGCACTAAAAGTGGTTCATTGGCTTGTAATCATAGGGGAACCACTTTAAGTGCCATATAGCACTTATCTTTGTCAAATGGTGCTATGTAGAACCATAATAGGTGCCATAAAGCACCTTAACCACCCCAGAGAACCCCTGAAGAACCCCTAAAGAACCAAACAGGTTCTTTAAATGGTAGTGGTGCTATATAGCACCATAACCACCGCAAAGAACCCCTGAAGAACCTTTTTTTTTTAGAGTGTACATGTAAATAAGCACAAAGTGATTTCTGGTAAACAAAGCTAATATATATTATTACTATATATATATTTATTTTATTTATTAATTTATTTGACAGGGACAGTGTAGATTAATTAATATTGCTGCAAATGCAGAATGAGCCAAAAGGCAATTTTTTATCCGTTGTCTCTGGACAGATCTTAAAACTGTCAACCTAAAATAAAACAACAATAAGAAGATTACAGTGGACAATACAAATATAAAAAGCAGTACAGATATAACTCTTCAAATCCTATTGATAAATACAGTGTATAAGTAAAAAAAAAAAAAAAAAAAACCAACTTAATGCAACATGATCCAAACCTCTTTGACCAAAAATATGTAGGGCCAGATATACTAAACAGGGCAAATTTGCATGCAAGAATCGAATAAAAGTGCTGATGGGAGTGGAAACTAAGTTCTTCGGGTGATTTTCATTGTCATGTCAGGTTGCAAAATCGGGTGAGACATGCTTTTTTTTGGGTGGTAAATCATGGCGCAAATACCAGTCAATTGATTAGTGCAAACCTTAGTAAATCACGTTGCATGATTCATGTTAACAATCTCCTCCCACAAATTTAGTGGTCTGACAGGGAAACTCCTACAAATTCATATGCAATAAGATCAGGCGCAAAAGTAAACCTGTCCATGCTTTTTCAGCGCTAATTTCTCACTCTGTGTCTTTAGTAAATCCTGACAGTAGTTTGGTTTTGTTAATGTCAATTGAGGGTTTGTGCTAGCACAAGCTGTTAGTAAATCTGACCCATGAACTGCCCACATTCTGAAAAACAGCTACTAAGAAGTTTGGCTGGCTTTATACAACTTGTGGAAAGAAACAAACTTGTGAAAAAGTTTAAAAGTTGTGTCAACAAGGTATACGTTCTTCTGAGGAATAACTAATTACTGTAATCAGCATCAAATCTTTAAGAGAAACTAAGTAACAATTGACCTAAATTAAACTAAATATTCCTGAGATTTTGAGTTAATATGTCAATAATTTAACAACACATTCACATGTTTAAATTTATTTGATGTTGGTTAATAGTCACATGGAATACAATCTTTAATTTTAATTTTATTTATTTTATTTATTTATTTTAATTTTACATTTTCATGACTGAATTAATTAATAGCTTTTCATCAGTTCCCTCATGAACCCTGCGATTGTAAACGGGTGTATGTGTTTTGGTTGGCTGCCATATAGGGTTGCTATACAGTTGCTAAGGGTTAATAGGGTGTTCTGAAATGATTAATATTCAGACCCTGACCAATTAGAAGCAGTGTTTGTAGTGCTAAGCCCCTCCCATTTGAAAGTACAAATGTCATGCTAATTGCCATTCTGCGCACTTATTCCATTTCAGTGGCTAATTCTCAGACTTGCTTCCTGAAGCGATAGAGTGGCAACAGAGGTGAAAGACATAGAACATTTTTTTCAAATAAGACTCAGTATAGCAACGGTAAGAGTCATGACCCTTTCTCCCAAAGAGTGGGTCGACATGCCAGAAAGTCTCATTTGAATTTAATGCGTTTGCTTGACTTTAAGATGCATCTCGCTCACTTTTCCAGCTCTGAAATCTCATAAATGCACGCAGAGAAACTAGACTGATGGATTCATTCGCTGTCTCTCCCACACACTGTGTTTCAGTGTTTGCTGAATTAAGGGTTCAAATAAAAGCGAGGCAGAGAGACAGATGCCGAGGAGCAACGCGGCTGAATGCCTGATCTGAAAGGGAATCTCAAGCAACAGTCAATTCTCGAATGGTTTGAAAAGTGAATGAGTGTGACTGATTCCATCATCTTGGACCTCTCATATCCAAATTACCAGAGGAACACTGCAAATCTAAGAAGTCAATAAAAAAAGAGAGTGAGACAGCAAAAAGGATAAGAGATGAAAGACAGAAAATATCTGAAAATTAGATAGGCCTAACTGTAGTCAAATTACATAGACATTCATTTGACAATTTTATATCATTGCTTGTTGACTTGATCCTTGTTTCTTCAGGAAGCCTGGGATTGAAATCCATTTCTCTTTTAGTGAAGTGATTGTACTTTTGCTGTGGTAAATAAATATAAGGTGGGTGTTTTCTAATGTCTTGATTTGTGTAGCGATAACAGTTTAACACAGCAGTGCTGGCTATAGGGCTCATCTTCAGGGTTGGTTTTTAAGTATTAAACTTTGGCGAATATCTCGTCCTGCATTGTTTGTGTTACAGTCAACATTATTTTAGTATCATTGAGATACTGTTATATTTTTTTAATATTTTGAATTAGATTTTAGCTTACATTTTTTTTGTTAAAGCTTTAGTAATTCTGTTGTTTTTGTAATTTTCATTAGTTATAATTATTTCTATAGGCCTATAGATTTTATAGTTTTTTTTATTTATTTCGTTTTTAGTGATTTAAAGCTACAATATGTAATTTTGTTAGCCGCTAGGGGTCGCTAACCTCTTACAATAACAAAGTCGTAGGTTGATGACGCATAAGCGAAATTATGGAACTTGTCGTTATGCTGATGGATCTAATAATGTTTATGGATGAGTGAATACATGACTGTAGTATGAAGCAGGGCGCGATTGCTAATGAGAGACAGATATCAGCGCCACACATGAGTCCTGCGGATATAAAGGAATAAGGACATTTCATTCTCATTTTCATTCGGATATTAAATAATTGACAGGCGACAATGACCAGGGACGAGCCATTATTTAAATTGAATTTGAATTTGTCTGAAATTAAAAATCTTTGGGAACTTTTGGGATATTGTAAGTACACAACTGCAGGAAATATATCACACTGTGCAAGAGATTTTGGGATATTTTATTACATATTGTACCTTTAAGCACCAAGTTAAACAGAATGAAAATGAGAAATGTTACCTTTGCAACTATATACAATAAAGTACTTTTTTTATTTTTACGTCATTGCTTATTGTCTTCATTGCCTTAACAACATGCTAGCAATCACTCGGAACCTATCAACCACATAGAGCACCTTAGAAACTGTACTTTTTCTACACCCCCTCTGAATACCTTAGCAACACCTTAGCAACTGAATTCGTTTGCTGACAGCAACACAGAATGCCTTAGCAACACCCCGTAACTGTATTAATTTGCGTACAGCCACTCAAAACACCTTAGCAACACCCTAGCAACTGTATTAATTATACCACAGCTAGTCAGAATGCTTTAGTAACACCCTAGCAACTGTATTGAATTGCCTAGAGCAACTCAGAATGCCTTAACAACCACTCAGAACCCCATAGCAACTGTATTCATTTGCCTACAGCAACTGTATTAATTTGCCTACAGCCACTCAGAATTCCTTTGCAACACGTGCACTAGCAACTACAACGACTCTGAAGGACTTAGAAACACCCTAGAAACTGTATTCATTTGTCCACAGCAACTCTGAATGCTTTAGCAACCACTCAGAACACCATAGAAACTGTACTAATGTGCTAACAACAACTTAGCAACGGCATAGCAACACCCTAGGTACCACTCGGAACATTGTGCCAGTAATTTTTCTTTAAAACTTTTTTTTAAATCGTTTTAGACTTGCTTTTTGTGCCGTGTTTATATGCAAATGGGCCTAACTGCAAAAGAGCAAACTGATTTCTGGCAAACAAAGTTGAGTAGAATTTAACCATGCAAAGAAGTAGTAGGCTAATCCAATGTGGCGATAACCAGTGAGAGTACAGACAGTGATACACTGCCTGATATAGGCGGATGCTGTATAGCCTAATGTAAATACAGACTAAAAAAATCAACAGCATAGAGATACATATAAAAGTGTTTGTGTGCCTGATGACACATGACAAAACAAGTTTCAGAACATTAGCTCATTCGGTTCTTTGTTCAAAACAATAGAAGGGAAGTGTAGACGGTGATAAATGAAACACCAATTAGCAATACAACTCAGGCGCCTGACTCATTCTTTCCATGAATATGTGTGCGAATATGACCAGACTGGGTGAAATGTGAGTAGTCCTGTGTGCGCTAATGTTTCTGAATGCCACATGGTTCAAGAAAGGCGTTAGTCAGTCGCACTGCAGATGTGTTGAAAAGAGGGAATAAAAAAATCAGTCGTCACCAGCAGCATGCGAAGTGCAGCGGGATAATGACTCTGCTCGTGTCACCAAGCTGACAAAATAGCATGCTTGACTTCACACGTCGACCAAGCCTGCAAAGCTGCAAGTCCAACATGTCCTCTATTATTCTGGGAACCATCTGGTCTCCCCACAGCTGCCAATGCACGAGGCACGCGCCGGCCCGAGGGCAACGCCACCATCATCACACACCACCGAGGCTCACATGCCACCACAACCTGCTCTTCCCTGCCACTCTGACATGGAAATTCTGTTAGGCTTCAGCCGATCAGAGCCATCAAAAATGCATTCCCATGATCTGCAGCCCTTGAAAGAGACGTAATTCCGTCCTCCACCTAAAGATGGCAGTAGAGTCTCAGCTACAGCACACAGCACTGGGGCATGCTAGTGAATTATTTACGTCTTTCCAGGACTATTTTTTTTGTTTATCCTTTATATGCTGTGACACATAGAGATTCGGGTGTAATAGAAAGTTCGCTGGTAATAACGTGGGCGAGAGGGGGTTTGTCATAATTGTGTTTTGAGTCTAAAGAAATAGTGTGAACTTGAAGAGAAATTAATTTGTGTCTCTTCCTCCAGTGCAGATGCAGCTGATAAAGGAGCAGACTGCCTTCTTTTGCCATTAATTAGTTTTCCCAGGTGCAAACATACAGCCATAGGATTGGCCAGCCGTGTATGTGTGTTGTCTTGTGTGTGTGTGTGTGTGTGTGTGTGTGTGTGTGTGTGTGCGTTTAGGCTATTCTGTGATGAGTCATAGCCCATATGGGTAGTTTAGTATTTTCATTTCACCATTACTGATGAGGTCTGCTGTGTGTAAATGGGGTGGTTTTTATTTTATTTTATCACAGCCACACTTGACTTCCTGGAGAGGATTTGTTTTTGTCTTAGTGACACCCCAAAATTCACTGCAACATTTTCTTACTCAATATTTTTGTCTTATTTTCCAGGACAACGTCTAAACTTCTTGAATTAAGGTTATTTTCATGCACTTTGCTATGAAGCTTCCTAGTATGAAACATAATTGTAGATTTTAATAATGGTAAACACATTTATTGAGGTTAATGCTTAAAAAAGCATGAAACAATTTGCTAATGGGATGAGAAAATACATTTAGTTCAAGATCCAATGCTGCATTTATTTGACCAAAAAAGGAACATTGATTACATTTTTACAAATATTTTACTTTTAAAAATTTTATTAAATTTTAAATAACTATTTTCTATTTTAATATTTTATAGGCTAATGTAATTTATTCCTGTGATGCAAAGCTGAATTTTCAGCATCAGCAGTCTTCAGTGTCACATCTTCAGAAATCATTGGTCCTGACCCAAATGGAACCCTAAGCACTCGCGGTCTTCGTCTGAGTCCGCACTTTCGTGACGTAATGCCGCTTTGACTGTCGGGAAGAAGTCTGCTGCGGAGCCCGTGTCAGTGCGGGCTCGGCAGTGGCGGATCTAGAGATTTTTTCCTGGGGTGGCAAAGGGGTGGCATGAGGTTTCAGGAGGGGGGCCATGGACATTATTCATAATTTAAAATACTACGGTTTTCATTGAATGTGTTTTGTTCTCACTACATTACACAGAGTGGGAGTCAAATCTGAGATTTAGCTGGGTTTTTGGATGGTTTGGGTCTTAATTTGTGAATTGTGGACCCTGTGTAATCATTATCAACAGTCTGTGTAAACAGTCTTGTCTCAAAAAATATTAAACATTAGGCTCAGACATAAATAGTGATAGATTCTAGGGCTGTCAATCTTCCTCTATAATACTATTCGAATTCCATTCCTTATTTTATTTAATATTCGAATATTAAATGCTCAAATTCATCCTATTATTAATATTTACGACATTACACTGGTTTATGGATCGCCAATGCCACTATAGCATGTGGTTGTTGTTACACGTTCTGTCCACTAGAGGGACATCTAATAAACATGTTATTCGTGCTGAATATGGTTGAAGCGCTTCCGATGGTTTTCAGCTAATATCTCCGCGAAAACACCACCAAGAATTCTGAAACTTATATCGTTCTTTTCAGTTCGACTAGACGGTCCCAACGAGCTCGCCGAATCCGTTGAGTTTTTTTTGCGTTTTTCGCTTCACGGGCGCTTTTTACGTTGTTAAACATTTACCATTTTTGACAGTATTGTTATGATGTTACAACGTGGATTGGAACCGAGAGTTGTCATCCAGTCTCTTTGGTAGAGAGAGAGACGAAGAAATTATGGAAATGGAAAATGGAAATTATCGCGGCTGGAAAAATGGTTGAGCTAATTTTTTTTTTTTTCGTGTGATTAATTTGATTGACTATCGCGACAGGCCTAAGCAGTAGTTTAAACACACACAAAGAGCTAGACTAACGTTAGACCCTTATCTGACCTGACGATCATAGAAAAATTCAATCAGACAACAAAGTAACTGTTATTGCGGATGTAAATAACGTAACAATGTGGTTGTTGCAGGGTTAACTGTCTGCTATGGACTTTTTCAAACTAATTACCTCTAAACTCACTGCTAACTGCTTATCAGCCTCTCTTCTCCAAGACACTGCGTACTGCAGACAGATACACTGCCCAGACTGCCCTGCTGGCGGCGTGACTGGTGAAATTTCGCGGGGGTCGCTGCCGTGCTGGTGATGGGTGAAACCATTGTGAGGGGGAGGGGATTCTAAATCGGCGATTTCTGTTTTAGAGGAGTTTGGTGCGGGTCTCCTTGGCCTTCAACGTGTAGGCTATGAACATAAAATATACTTTAAAAATATTATCTGATGTATAAATGGGGTGGCAACAGGGGTGGCAAGACTGATCCCAGGGGTGGCAGCTGCCACCCTTTGCCACCCCGTAGATCCGCCACTGGGGCTCGGCAAAAGTGCGCATCAAGGGCGCAAATCGACCACTTGGGGGCGCTCGCGAGCACCCTTCTGAGATCTAAAAATGACAAATGGGACACACTGCGGTCTCACGGACTTAACGGACACGCGCACGCGGCAGCCATTGTAAGTCCACAAGACCGAAAGTGCTCATGAAGTGTGCGATTTGGGACTGGGCCACTCTAATATACTGATTTGTTACTCACAAAACATTTCTGATTATTATCAATGCTGAAAACAGCTGTGCTGCTTCATATATATATATATTTTTTTTTTTTTTTGGAAACCGTGATGCATTTCATTCAGGATTCTTTGATGACTAGAAAGTTTAAAAGAACAGCATTTATTTGAAATAGAAAACGTTACAAAAATAATCAATGAAATTAACAAAAATATAAGAAATGATTACAGTAACTTCTTTATAATAATGTGTAAATCTGCCTATTGTCATAAAAAAATGTCACAATACAAAAAAGTCTTGTTTTAAAATTTAGGCATAATTTTCTGAATGCAAAATATAATTTCTTAAATTTTTCTATTGATTATGACCAATGTTTTTGGCTGGTTTTATGAGATTATCTCATTAATATGAGAAATATCCAACTTTCCTGTAAGTGTTGCTCTTGTGGTTGTGTGGTCAACACAAAATAGGTAGCATAATCACAAGAACATGTTGATCCACACTGAGCTGTCATTCAAGACATCTGTGATAAATTACCTCACCATAATGACATGGGAATGATTGGAATAGTAATACACACAGGAAATAAAGATCACAAATCATATCTTAATATCTCTCTCTATTGTTTCTTCCTGACTGCAATGACTTCAAATGGAAAGCAAGCTATAGCTTTTGCTTAAAAGAGACATAAGAAAAAGCCTCAATTTGCTCTCCGCTTGATGTCACTATGTCTGTAAGAATTGAATGGGTTATTTTTTCAGATATTTCTCTTTTCAGATGTTTCTCCTGAGGAAAAGACCCCATTCATCTCAATATGAGTCTTTTACAGAAGAGATCTCAACAGTATCTCAGACTGTGCTCAGATTTGCCAAAAGTCTGCAAAGGTTGGACAATTGTCTCATGGTATTTTAGAAGAAGCATCTAATGAATTATGACTGAAATCTCTTTTAAGGTTCCAAATCTATGAAAAAGCAGAATCTGATTCTCTGAGAGACAAAGGAGAAAATCACTCTCTCCATCTATTTCCATCCCATCGTGAGATCGCAGATAAGAGAAGAGCAGAAGAAAGATGATGTGGGCTCAGAAGATGGGTGGAGGTTAAGGCTAAAGATCACAGGACAGGGAGGAGCCACAGCACATCCCAACAACAGTACTACCGTATTTCTCTGGGTTTCCCCAACATTTCAGCTGAATCCAAAATCGCATTCTCTCTTGATTAGGTACTTATTTTGAATGAGTAATTACTTCACGACCGCTAAAAAAGTACATTCTATATATGAATGTTATCTAGACCTACTACATTCGTCATTATTACGTGCCCTTCCAGCGTCAGTTGTTTTGTGTCACCGTCATTCACAAATCTTCTCCCGTGGCCTCATGGGATAGTAAAGTGTCCATCGTGTGCAGACTTCAGAATCTGTCCGGAAGTAGTAGGTCATCCGGGGAACTTTTTGCCTACTCTTTTGAGCCCGATCTCATGAAAGTGCGTATCAATACCACGAATGTTATTTCTCGCGCCATTTTTACGCCAAAAACAGTTTTTGCGTGTATATGATACGCAGTTTTCGCGTGCATATGATACGCACTTTATGGCGTGTAATACGCACGCACCCCCATCCCTCCCTCCCCCTAATCCTACCCAAGGGGTTTTCAGTGCGTAGCATATGCACGCAAAAAAAATTTTTGGTGTATAAATGGCACGAGAAATAACATTCGTGGTATTGATACGCACTTTCATGAGACTGCGTTGCTCTTTTATGAGCACTGTGAATTCGGACATACTACTTTTGTCACATACAGTTTTTCAACTACTGTATATAAGGGAAGTATGCGATTTCAAGTGCAGCCGAAAGTTCAACAGTCTTACTTCATCAATGAAAAAGAAATTTAAACAAAAATGTGGTTCATCTAAAGTAATTTTGCTTATTAGAATGGCTAAAATGGAACATTAAGGTCAGCAGCAAAGACATTGCTTATAAAATAAAAGAAATAAAATGAGATTAAATACATAAAGTATATTCGTGTAATTTAACATTTACTGTACTTATTGCAGGTTTGTGTTATATTCTGAGTTTTCATTTCACTGTTTTTATTTATTTTGAGGAATAGTGGATCTGTTTTTGTGCAGGTGAGATGAGTATATGCATGCTCGCATTATTGTAGTCTTGACCTAGAATAACCATCATGTTTGCACAGCACACACAACGCCTCTGCATTTACTCACGATTTCTCTTTACACGCACAGCCAGGAGAACTGCCAGTTGATGAATGGGCAAATAAAGTAACTTGAATTACATATTTGTAAAAGTAACTGTTGTAAATTGAAAGTAATGTCTTTACTTGTTACTTAAAGTAATCTGATTACGTAACTCGCATTACTTACTGGGCTTGTCAGTTTAACCTCATGAATATCCCAGTGTTTACACACTCTGGGACTGATTCAAATGCACAGCTTTCTTGTGTGTTTTAGCTGTTGGAGGGCATATCAGGAATGCCTGTGTGATTGTGGTGGCAAATGTATGTACATTTTTGTTTATTTGCCAGTGGTCTTAGACTTTGTACTGTTGCACCATTAGAAATACCATATTTGAATACAACACAGTCTCACACCCAAGGCGTCATCTTACTGACGCTTCTGACCATGCGTCAACATGCCGACGCACACACCCCCCCACAAACGTCAATATGAGACGCTCATCCTCGGGCGTCATCAAATGCCGCGCACCCTTTAGCGTCAGTTAGATGACGCTTCCGTTATGGGTAGGTTTAGGTCTGGGGTAGGGTTAGGATTAGACCACTAGGAGGCGCGTCTCATATTGACGCTTAAGGGGGGGTGTGTGCGTCGGCTTATTGACGCATGGTCAAAAATGGTCCATAGCGTCAGTTAGATGACGCCTTGGGTGTGAGACTGCGTTGTTGAATAATATTTTCATCTGTTAACTTATTCCATGTCTAATAATTGGGGGTTTCCAAGCGAGTAGTCTTTGTCTGGTAACTAGCATTTGCCATTAAAGGTGCCATGTGGAATGTCTGCCAAAAAATAAATTTAATTTTCCACATATTCCATACCAGATGGGGGCAGTATACCTCCAGAAAGTTGGCCTACTCTAGTCTGTTTTTTAGTTTCGGGTTGTTAATCTTCTAAAACCGTCAAATCGTCCGCTTTGTCCCGCCAAAGCCTATTTTGAGTGATGTAGAATATAATGACTGCTGCGCTTGACAGGGCTTATAACGAGCAGAGAGAGAGAGAGCGCCCCGGCCGCGCGCGCGCACTCTCACGTCTTCAAACAACACGAGCGCAGTCCTCCTGCTCTCTCTCTCTCCCTCGCGCATATTAATCAAATCAACTGACACGATAGTAAGACCGCAGTTCATTTGGAGATTTTTTGAGATTAGAGACTCAATGAACAACATCTCAACACTAAATTATAAAGGCCGGTCTCATATAGACGCGATTGACATCAGGTTCAAGTACGCCCACAAGCCGTGCGAGTTATTCGTGTACTGCAGTTTGGCTGGTGGTTATGTATGTTGCCCGCATACCGCTTCCCATGGCCGAAACTGGTATTATGACACCGGCCGGGCCGGGGCTAGTAATTTAGCATGCTAATTCAGGTTTATATCTCGGCAGCACTATAACTTGTCATTTTTTTAATGACATCATTGCATTTATTTCTTCTCATTCTTTTGATACGTGTAGCTCATTTTTTGGATATTGTTACCTCAATTTTTACATATGGCACCTTTAAGTGTTATAGACCCAATGAAATGGTTGACGAATACAAATTTCTTCCATGTGTTGAAATATTTCGTATTGAAAATTGGGATGTTACAATATATCAAAAGGCCTCGTCCCTTATTTTTTAAAAAGCAAATGACTTAATACTTAATATTTACTAGATTTGACTGCGACCTCTGCATATGACATTTGTAATTGCTTTATTTAATTATACTGACCGTTCTAGAGGAGTAGCATGTGATAAGGAAAAAGTTTTTTTTTTTTACTTTCACATTGTGTTTTTATTGGAATACATCACATTAAGTCAGATAGTGGCATACTTTCATCCAATCATTTCAGATGCCGTTAATCCCGCATTCACAGATAATTTTATTGCACCGAAATACATTTACCAATGAGTCATTTTTGCTTTTAAATGTGTACAGTGTATCTGTTGAAAGTTACTTTAGCATATTGCAGACCTCAAAGCTAAAAGACGTGGGCTATTTTAATCTCATGGAGTTTTTACAGTGCTGTTGGCCCTGTAATGCAGATATTCTAATTCGAAATGAATATGTATGTCATGTTAATTTGCCTTCCAGTTCCATTACCTCTCTTCCTATTGAACAAATCAAATGAAAGCAGCACTGTCAGCAATGGTTTGCTTTGTAGATGAAGACACAACCCCACTAAAGTACTTAGTGTGAATTCTCGAGAGGGTTGAACTGTAAAGACATGAGGGGGCTGCTGCCCTGTATGATGATGTATGCAAAAAGTGTTCAAAGCTGCAGGCATCCGATCGGAGTTTCGCATGGCAACAGCTGAAAGTCACAGTCAAGCAATATAAGAATGTTATTAACCTTTCCATACCTCTTCATCATTATAATGCAGTTCCTCATAATGTTATGCTCGTGCTTATGAAGCGGTTTTGTATTTAAGAGATGGAGAGACAGGAAATAGAGGTGGAACTGCTTTTAATATGATAAAAGTTAGTGATTCTGTCTGCGATTGAAGCCTAACACCATCCATTTAATCTTTTCTAATGTCTCCTCCAAACTAACAGGTACGCTAACACACAAATGCATGCAAACATTGATTATAATTTCCACAAAGAAGTTGAAAATTACTTTGAGATCTAATATTTTGGCTGCGGGTATAGACCCAATGTATTGATTTTGTTTGTCGCATGCTCAAAATCTTGATGAAACATGATATTTCTCCTTCAAGCATGTTGAAGTGAGCAATAAGACGCGAGTGTACACACACATTGTTGTATTGTGGACATTTTTAACTGACTTAAAATACACTGACAGTCATTCATACTGTGCAGTACCTTTTAAAATCTCCTTTTTTTCAAATACGAACATGCATGTGTCACATTTAAAGGAAGTATTTCAATAAAAGGGTTTGTAAATCTGCATTTTAAGCGTTTCACTTCAACTTTAGCATAATTAAAAGAATGGAAATAAAGTTAGGAGAATTGAGAATTCACTTACAAAGAGTTTCAACTTGATATTGATTGACGTCTTCTGAATTTTTTTCTTAACAAACGTGCAGTGATTTAGAGTGATGCAAACCAACTAACACCACAAAACATTATAGAATTTATCAAAATTGGTGCTACTATTGTATGAGTTGTTGTGATGTCACTTCCTGGAGGATGATGTCATTCAGAAACTGGCTTTTAGTTAAAGGGATTTTACAGCATGTATAAGTGAAACTAAGGAGACACACAAAAATGATTAGAAATTAAAACAATATTCCCAAGAAAAAAAATCTAAGTAGTGACATTAATTAAAATTCAGGTGTATAGCCTATTCTCTTAATTGTGATTTTGTGATAAATTAACACTAATATATTTGTTTTTTTTTGTGATGTTAATATTGTATTCAATATATTTAAGACATGGGGGAGGCATGACAATGTATTGCATAGTAGGCTACACTGAAAAAAAAATGTGATGTAGAAAAACAATATTTTCAGTCAGAATTTGCAAGTAAATTTCAACTAACAATTTCACAATTTTAATTAAATGTGTAAAAACGAACTTTCTAGTTAAAAAACGAACTTTCCTGCCCTGTCAGGCGTTATACTGTCCTCATCATAGCCGCGTGCTGTATATCACTTCACTACCCATGGGATCCCATTCCCAAAGCAGCCCTCAACCCAAAGGTCTTCCGTTTGAGCCCTTGAGAGCTGCACACTTCCCTTATCAGTGCTGTGCTCTTGAGCAGGGCACTTAACCTGACAGATGCTCCAGGGAACTTTTCCTGAAATAAGTCATTTGCTTTAGATAAGAAGCTCCTGGTAAAAACAAAACACTTGCACTATTTGAATTCTCTCTCACCTTATTTAGCACACATACATCACAGAGACATCTGTTTGATGTTCGTTTTTACATCTGGAGTGTTTGCTCATCTACAATACGGCTATAGGACGTTTCCTGGTGTCCGATGTCAAATAGACGTTTAGAAAATGTCTTTAAGATGTTTATGATTTTGAATGTATGAAACTTTTCAACTATGTCAACTACCAGTCATTAGAGTATAATTAGTAGACTGTCTTAATATCTGCTAACATTTTTTTTTTTTGCACTTTATTTTAAAGGAGCCGTATGTAAGATTGTGGCCAAAACTGGTACTGCAATCACTTTCACATTCAAAAAGTATTTTAAATGAACATGATTTCTCAATGTCTAGTGACATATCAGGGAAAATGATTAATTGAAATAAATTTCTTACATACAGCTCCTTTATATTAATTAGCTATATACTTAATATAGAGCTACAGTTAGGGTAGGAGTTTGGTTTAGGGTTAGTTACTTGTAATTATGCATCATTTTACTGTTATTTACATGTAACTACTTCACCTTAAAATCAAGTTTTACCCTTTATTTTGATGCTCTCCCGACATATATAATAGATACAGACTATAAGTAACTTTGATATATAAGATGACTATAAGTCAACTGATTCTACTAAACCAAACCAAACCATAACTAATCAGTTTACTAATACTCTAATTATTAAGTAGTAAAATAGCCTCCACTTTACAACATAAGGTGTATAAGATAATAGTGTCATTATTCAGCTCAGTTTAGTTCAGCATTGATTCATTTCAAAGTAAGTGTCGTTATGCTCTTTGGTTAAAATTTAGTTCTCATCTGTTTCAGTAAAATAATATATCTGGAAATGAATGGTCTTTTAAAATATTGTGAAGTTATCTTCTCATAAAATAAATATTGTTATTTTGCATCACACTTTTGTGTATAAAATTCCTGGAAGTCTATTTAGTCACAAGAAGATGTATTTTGTGTAATTTGTGACATGGTAATGGAAGATACATGCGGGATACAGTACTCCTTGCAGAAAGATTTGCATAATGTACACAGTGTACAATACAAACTAAGGAAATGTCATGCTATAATAAAATATAACTGCTGTTTATCGTTTTATGTGAAAAGGTCCTTTATTTGATTTATTGTTTTAAAGCATTGGTTCAGAAGCACACTTTGATTTTTAACATCTTATTTCCCTCCTGAGATTATAAATCCAAAATGACATTTGAAAAACATCACATTTCCTGTCATTAAATGTCAAGCATGGGTTTAACTGCTGAAAAGATGCTTGTGTCTTAGTATAGGTGAATAGATATGATAATTAGTTTTTTTTTGGCATTCTTTGTCTCAGATGTGTATTGAAGTATTACAATGGATTTCTGATGCGGCAAGCCAGTGAGGTTGAAGAAATTAATAAGATTCACATTTCCGCGAAGTGGATAGACTGTAGAATTGCTTGTGACACATCGCTGAGTGTTCAATCATTATTATTACTATTTTTAAATCCCCTGGCTCTTTAAGAAAATCATAATCCATCACTCCTGGAAAATGGACATTTGTGAGTCATTTATTGCATATCCAACGCATTCTCATCCCAAGGCGTAATATTCTGACACTTTGACAAAGCGTCTAAATCCAACGCCCATGGAACCCTTTAGCGTCAATATAACACGCAGAGAGATGGGTAGGTTTAGGTATGGTGTAGGGTTAGGGTTAGACCGCTAGGAGGCGCCTTCTGACCCATATATTTCGGCGTCTCATATTGACGCTAAAGGGTACCATGCGCGTTCGATATAGACGCTTTGGCAAAAGCGTCATTATATTACGCCTTGGGATGAGAACGGGCTGGCATATCAGTAAGTACATCATTATAATTCATGCATCGTTACAATACAAAAATCTAAATGTTCCATATCTTTAACTGGTTACATTGTCTGATAAAAGTATACATAAGGTTATATCTGTGACTTGTTTGTTATAAAGGATACTGTATCAGTATGTCACTGATGGGATGCACTATTAAGGAACTAGACATTTTTTAGAGTGGTCTTTGCTTATGCCATAATGACAGGGGATTGCCGGGTTTTCCTGGGTCAAGTCACCTTTATTTACTGTATATACCGCTTTACACAATACAGATTGTTTCAAAGCAGCTTTACAGTGATAACAGGAAAAGTATGCATTTCGGCTGCTTTTCAGTTGACGACAGTTCAGTGTTGATTCAGTTCCGTTCTAAATTTAATCCATAAAGCAATTCTGCAAAAAAATCATCATCATACAGCTCAGTTCAGTTCTCATACAACAGTGTCAGTAAAGTCAGATCAATAATATTGTAAAATATTAAGTGTCCCCAACTAAGCAAGCCGGAGGCGACAGTGGCAAAGAATCAGGTGACAGAATGGAGAAAATAATCCTTGGGAGAAACCAGACTCAATTCGGGCGGTCAGTTCCCCTCTGGCCAACAAATAAACACGGTGTGATCAGATCGGGATCAGTAGCATTCAGATAATCATCCAATTCCTTTTGCTTGAAGATCGATTCATCACGCCGGTACGGAGCTAAGCATGGCCATAGGGTCTGTGTGGAGGGCCTGTCTGGTTCTTGTGGTCTCTGCTGAGGATCTGTGCCGATGGCTGTCATGTTGATGAGGCCTTCACAGGGGATCGTCTTGTAGACACGGTCTCTGCTGACTTTCAGGCCTGCGTTTTGGTCGTATAGGTGCAGGTCCACTGGGTGTTTGCTGGGATGCTGTAAGAGGTTGTTAGGTGGTTGCTGGTCTGTTTTTGGTGGTTGGTGGCTAGGTGGTTTTGTACTGGTCTAAGTCACAATCTCTGTGATATCCTGGTCTTTAGATATGGCTTAGTTGTCTGTAGGATTTTTTCATTGTATTGTCTGCTACGGTGAATATCCTCAGTGCAATCACTTAGAAAAGTAATTGCACACTTCTCCTCAACAAGCCACATGATTTGAAGAATCATTCATGTCTGTAATAGACATTTTTTGCAAGTTACACACTTATGTTTAATAATTGAGGTTGTGGGTTTGTAGAATAGAATAGCATAAAAGAATAGAATAGCAAAATTTGTTTTATCTTAGCAATCACGGCTAATAACTGGATGTTTTTTAAAGGAGTCATATAATGCCCTTTTCACAAGATGTAAAATAAGTCTTGTTTGTCCCCAGAGTGTGAATGAGAAGTTTTAGCTCAAGATACCCCACATATATTTTTTATAGCGTGTTCACTTTTTGAGGGCGAGCAAAAATGGGCCGTTTTTGTGTATGTCCCTTTAAATGCAAATGAGCTGCTGCTCCCGGCACAGAGGGCGGAGCTTCAAGAGCTTGTGTGCTAGCAGCTCCGATTACCTCACACAGACACACAATGAACACTTTTATGTTCAAACCGGAGTTCAAGAAGCATGTAGATTGCAACAGGATGTTTCTGAATGGTTAGTTGAGGAATATTTGTTGCTGATGTGGAGTTAACTATCTTCTAGTCATTGATTCACATATTCTGCCATGATAATCTATAAATCGCGTTCCCGAGGGTGATCTTTATGTAAATGTTAGGGTTAGTGATGTCACTAACCCGTGAAGAAGCTCACTGTAGTCCCTACCAGCCGTTTGTTGTAGTCGTTAAAAAGCTATTTCTGTAAAAGAATGTTGTTTTTGCTCAAACAGCAACATTACACACTAACTAAAGTTAAAAAAGGGAAATGATCAACCACCCAATATACAAAACCATTCATCTAATTTTGTTGGAGCTGTTACCTAGTGGTCAGCTTTGAGTCTGGCATGCGACATTGAACATTGTCCCAATCTCTTTCCAAAAAGTTCTCACTCTCTATTTTAGGTCAGAGTAGAAAAGTTCTCAAATGCTTATGAATCCCTGAAAAGAATAAAAGACACTGTCCGGATTGACAGTTGAGTTGCGCTGTCCTTTAACAGACACACCATAACAGCAATTTAACCCAAAGACCAGAAACGTGTTCTGACCAGAGCTTTAGCTTTACTGCACGGACAGTTGGAAATCAAAATGGCACGCTGCCCTGTTTTTTGTCAGTGGATTTGTTAACACTGACAAGCACAACCTTTTATTGATACAGCCACGAGGACAACCGCTGAGCAAGACGTGTTATAACCTTTGGAAATATCAGACATACCATCATATTTTCTGCTAAAGGTGTTTTCAAGTAGTGCCAAAAATGGGCTCAAAAATGGTATCGCTCTCTACAGCAAATGATCATTCAAGGAGATAAGTGTGTTAATAATTGATTACAGCATTTTATGACAATTTAAAGATTGTTTTCCCCTCTACACTTTCTGTTCTATAGGCTCTCCATTTGGTTTTGCTTTGACACCGTTCACCACACGCTGATGATAAAGCTGAACAAAGCTGTCTGTATTTCAGCATTCTTCATTTTTTATTCAAAAACAAAATGAGCAAGATTGCTTTGTTTACCTGCATAGCTTCCTCAACATCGCACTGAAGCATTCTTTTGAAAACAGCCGTGCCGTATATACACAAGGGATGGGGGATTTCTCGTTATTGCATCATATCCAGAGCTGACAAGAATTCTCTGTGTTGTATGGAGATTGGTCTCCATTAGGTCTTGATCTACAGTAGTCAAGATGTCACCTAGCATGTCAATCCCTCTCAGGAGAATCAATGACAAAGTTTCAGGCTTTATAGGATACCTTTTTGGTAACAGTGTTTTTGTTAGTAACTTGATCTAGAAAAGATAATAGTACCCATGAATTTCCATGTTTTTCCAGGATGTTTCCAGTCAGTCTGTTTTTGGTCTAATTTCATGTACTTGTTTTTTTGTCTTTTATTTAGAAATGTAGTCATGTTTCCTTGTTCCTTGTCATGTGATTCCCTGCCCTCATGTGATCATGTCTTGTGTTTCCCTCGGGCACGTTCAAGTTCAAAACAGTGCACAACGTTTTGCTACGGTTACCGGGTTGAACGTCATGTTTACTGGAAACGGCGTGCATCAGTGTGCATCTCTTGTTTGGTGGGTGTGTCAGAACTGCAGTCCAATCAGCAGCAACATGTATATAAAGCACGCGGTATTAAAGGGAACTCGCACAATGGGTTCAAGGAGAGTAATTTACAAATGTGTTCGATGCAGCTCGGTATACGCAACAACTGAGGATATTAGAAGACATGTTTGTCATAAGTCTTATTGTAAAAATATAGGATATCAACATAATGATGTAGTTTGACATTGGTATAGAAATAAACAATGGTAATTAAGTGCTTTTCCTAAAAATGAGTATGAACTACAAATAGAGTCAGTATGTGAGGCTAGATGTGTTTTAGTCTGAATTAGTGTTCTGGGCGGCAAGTGCAGTAACTGTAAAATCGGGCATATTTTGTAGTATTAAACACATATTTATACCGACTTCATCAGGCTCCAAAAATTCTTCACAAAGAACACAAAGAATGGCCTTCGTCAGCTGCCGTAGTTGCAGCTCTTGCATCATCAGAACAGTGTGTTCAACACATCATCGTTTCTGTTTAAAAACCGTTGTGGAATGTTTTGTCGGGGCTGAATGCAGCCCATGTCTTGTGTTTCCCTAGTCTTATATGTCTTGTTCTGATTGGTTGTTTCAGGTCATGTGTTTCTCTGTTCTGCTTTGTGATTGGTTCATTGTTTGATTATTCACAGGTGTTCCTTGTTGGTCATTAGTCTTTGTGTATAAATAACCCTCATGTTACCATTGTTTCTTGTCTAGCTTTGTTTGTTGTAATTGTTGTTTGGTGAGTTTCTGGTTTCATGGTTTATAGTAGTGGTGGGCAGATCGAGGCTTCGTGGAACACTGAAACAGTTTAAGCAAATGTGTCGAAGCTTCGAAAACAATCCGACACCCGTCTCCACCGTCACCCCTAGTGGTCAAAACACTGTAAATGCAACAAAAACCCAGGCCAATCTTTCAAATGCAATTAACTTATCATCTAACAAGATTATCGAGTGTCTATATGTTCTTCTATAAATTGTCAGGGTTTGTTTAGTTTGTTTTAATGTATGGCGCAGCTAAAGGCTAATAAGAGACTATTAACTATGGTAATTAATTTTAACTATACTAATGTCTAATTAAAATGTCTACAAATGTATAAAACTGATCAGAGATCAGGTAAAACCCACAGACACTTGATCATTGGTTCTCACTGACTTTTATGATTCATGGGTTGACAAGAGATCATCGCCCCCAGCAGTGACACAATGAAATTTCAAACTGTTTCGAAACTGTTATGACATAACGAAGCCTTGTTTACTGAAATCACGTGACTGGCAGTTTGATACACGCTCCAAATTCGGAACAAAAGATTTGTAAAGGTTTCGAAGCTTGAGCACAGTGAGCTCTGGTCCAGAGACACGACAGCACAGAGCGGATCATATGCAGCGCAGACCAGAAAACATATCGGACCCATTTGAATTCTTTCATCAGAATGCTATATTTTAAAGTGATACAGAGATTAGGAGGAGAAACGATTAGAGATTAGGAGGAAACTGCGGCTATACCGAGCTCAACGCCTCTCGCCGAGCTGTGATATAAACAAAACGCTATTGGCTATTTAAAAAAGAGGAGGAGCTGTTTCAGTGGTGTAGTCTAGTTTTTTGTAGTGAGTATACTGTGATATACCAGCCCCCTGTTATATTTACTTCAAGTTATACAAAACTTTGATTTTGACAAGTTGTCATGAAGACTTTAAAGTTTGTGTGTATATGATACGAATGAATGACGATAGTTTTATCAAATGAAATGGTAAAATTCTTGTGAAGTGACTCTCATAAAAGCTCTGCAATGAAGTTCAAATGTGTGCATGTCCTCCTCATAGACGCTGAAAACACGAGTGTCACGCGCGCGTCAGTGTGTAGTAGCACACATTGAGCGCTCATTCACAGAAACACGCAGAACATTCAGAGTTTATTTCAATAGCAGTCTTTTTGAGCTTTAATATTTATAGACACTTAGTACATATCGAGATTTGATTCATTGTATCATTACTTTTGATTTATTCATTCAAAAATGGCCAAATTGCGTGACGTTCCGCTTTACAGCTAGTTCACACTACATGATTTTAAAACGTCGGGCTGAACTGTGCAGTTCACACTACATGACTTGCTCTCTGTGAAATCAGGAGTGTTCAAGTTGTTGAGCTGTTCACACCACACGACACAACGTGATTGATCCGCAACAGGAGGTAACGCACTACACGAGTTGACAACAACTCTGTCACCCAACGATTCTATCTTGTCCACAAACCACGTTTTCTCACGAAAAATCACGCGATAAAATGAACCGAAAATGACGCGAAACAGCACACGCGCCAATACCCAGGGAAGAAGAACACAACACGCGTATGGGCGTCAGACAGAAACTAGTGCTGCAAACTGTTTGCGCGATGATTAGCTCTGAGAAAATATATACACTACAACTTCATTTTAAAAAAGAACACCCAGAACATCAACATTGTTACATCGGCATATATACAGTTGACTTTCCTTTTTCCTAAAAGTATTTTAGTAAAACCTATGATTACAAACAGGGATATTCTTCCGAAAAGCATAAGTAATTATATTTTTATGTCTACACATACTTGTATGTTTAATCTGTAGTTGCTCTGATTGGCTGTAGCTCTCGACATCACGTGAGCTTTGGATATCTAGCATGCTAGATATTTTTCTGGGCTCGGCGACGCGTCTGCGAGCGTCTTTGATGCGTTGTTGGCTCTTTCATACTAACAGATTGGCGAGCGTTCATCGCGCGCTAATCACCCGCGATTTGCACGCGATAACACCCTGACCTGTCGGCGAGCTCAACGATTTGCAAATCGGGCTCAAATCGGGCTTAAAATCATGTAGTGTGAACTAGGCATCAGTTACATTTGTTGCTGGATTCCGCGATTCGATCCGTGTCGCTGCGCAAACACAGACGTCACGGCGGGGTGAATTTATGAATGGAAATTCTTTCACAAAACGATGTTGTTACGAATCCTCACGCTTTTTAAAGTGGGTATACGGAGATCTTTGACATTTCCTATTGGGCATACGGAAATCCTTGACATTTTCTAGTGGGTATACGGCGTATACCTGCGTATCACGTAGACTACACCACTGTTTGATACGTCCCGCCCTTTCTTCCTGCTTCAGTGGAAATTACGTTAACACATTGAATGATGCTGTACGTTTCAAGGCACTTCAGTGGACCTTTAAAAACAAAATGTTTTCCTTAAACAGATTGTTCACTCAAAAATTACAATTATCTCATCATTTATTCACCCTTTTGTCAGTCCAAATCTGTATGACTTTATTTTCTTTTTCTGTGGAACACAATAGAAGATATTTTGAGAAATGGAATGTCAATGGTAACCAGAACTGTTTGGTTACTGACATTCTTTTAGAATATCTTCTTTTGTGTTCTGTAGAAGAAAGAAAACCATGCAGGTTTGAAACAACATGAGTAAATGATTACATAATTTTCCTTTTTGGGTGAAGTATTTAAAATTAATTAAGCAAATTGAGAGCTTTTTTTATTCAGCGAAAAGAGAGTGAAAGAGATAGATGGTGATTTTCTTCACTCTGCACAAATCCACTCAAGCACATGCTTGACTGATACACAACTGAGAAAATGAGATGCAAATACTACACTGTTGCATTCGCATGCGTTCAGTTTACAGAAAAGCTTTTACCATCTGATCTTCCGGCAGAAGGCATAAGAACAATCCCCCCGCTTGCAGACTTGGCTAAAGTTGACATTTCGTCTGTTGCTAAATCAGGTTTCATGTAAAGCAGAAACCAAACACGCAGCAACAAAGAGACTGGCGGTTGGAGACACTATACATAATTCAGCAGAGTGTGTGTGTTAGGAGAAAAATTGGGTTGCTTTGAAAAGCATTTATCAATTCACTCACAAATACTTCAGCAGCGCAACAGGGGAGCTTAATTTGTGCTGCAGTGCTGGTGATCTGATTCAATTCTCGCCCGGGACTCCACAAACAGTCTCTGCCCATGTCCTCCTTGACCTTCCCATCAGTCTGTTGGAGAAAGGTAGGCACAGAAACAGAGGCGTTGTGGGTGCCTTGTGTCTGCATTTGGGCGCTTTTGTATTCCGAGCACGTGCTTTGGAAACGCCGGGACAGCGAAAACACGACGTGGTGAGAAAAACAAGAGCGGTGAGGTTTAGCGCTAATTGAGAAAGACAAAACAAGTAAACATGCCGGCAAATCGATGTCAAAGCAGAGAGCTCAAAAGCTTTAGAAATCTGTTTCTTCTATTTTTTTTCCTTACATTTTGGCTTGGTTTAGCTCCAAATCTTCAATAGTTGTATCCGTATGTTCACACTGCAGCAGAAAACGATTGTCAGTTCTGTGTTTGGCCCTGTTTACACCTGGTATTAAGATGTGTTTTACACCTGGTAAAGTTGTTTTGGTCGATCAGATCACAAGTAGACGAGAGAGACACATTCCCGTTTACACCTGGTGTTTTAATCCGTCTCTTTTGTCCACTTTCAACCACTTCTGTTCTGATTTCTTCGAGGGGAGGGTCTATGGGCTGGGAAATGTATGGGCTTTTTCAGATCTTTCGATATAATGGACAGAATAAGCTCACGCAATTTTCTGATGATCGCGCCCGGAGACGACGGAAAAACATAAGGAGAGATCAGCTTTCGTTTCTGCTCTGACGGTATGTGTCAGAAATCAGGAACGGTGAGAGAACATTGTGCTTGGTTCTTTTTCGTCTTCAAACCAAATTTAAGTCTTCAGCCGTCAAAAGTTTCAATCCCGTCTGGCTAGCGCGCTTCCTATATATGCATTAGTTCAGTAGACGGAGAGTAGACGGTCTTTTGTGGCTGTTTGAACACATTCGACCACATGAGCGTTTACACTACAAAAGCAATCCAGACGAATGCATTTACGACAACCTCTGGAAGTGGTGGAAAGTGGACAAGCTCAAAACGTTTGAGACCCTGTTTACTCCTGTATTTACCGTCGTTACACTCGTTCACCAAAACGCATCTTAATACCAGGTGTAAACAGGACCTTTGAGTTTCTTAATAAGGTTACGTTCACACACAGTTTGTTAATTTACTGAAGTGACAACTGCATCACTCTCTTCCACTGAACCTGGGACAGGTTGCACCAGCTGTGCGTAACTTTCAACTTAGACTATAGTTTTACCGTGAAGGCACACTAAGTTACAACTTATGCCTGCTACAGACTGTGCGATCTTGGCAATCCTAGGATCATTACAATCACACTCTACGACATGGATCTAATAAACTTGGGTACGACATGAATGTAGACTGTACGATGAGGACACCTAGTGAATCGCAGGCTATGACGCAAGTTAGTATAGAAGAATAAAACGTCATCAGCATGGGCTAGTGGTTAACAAATAGAGACAAAATTAATCACCCTTTGGCAATTGTGGTTTTTATGTGCGCTGGAAAAAAAGAGGAGGAAGCGAAAGAGGAGATTATGGATCATGGCCAGGGGCGTAACAGGTGGGACATGTCCCCACCACTTTTTGCCAGGGTCAATATTGTCCCCACCACTTTTTAAAACCTCTGGCGGCACGGATGTAGCCTACCAATAGAAATAAATAAAACATCTCCAGCTGGCAGAGCATTCATTTCATTCGTTTGTTAAATAGGAGGCGATCTAGCGCTGAAATACGTGTTTTTTTAAATCAAGTGATCAAAGTGCTCGTTGCCGCCTGCGATCGGTTGCGCGGTTACAGTGTTATCTCGTGGCTCACGCACAGTCTTCACATGCAAGCGCGCTTCAATCCGTTTCGGAGACTCTTTGTTCGTTCCGGTGAAATCGGAATCCTTTTAGAATGAAAAGGATGCTCGGCAAAAGTTCTACCACTGGCCAATTAAAGGACACACGTCAAACAGTCGGATATATGTATTTATTCACGTGATTCATTAATTTTTAAACAAAGTTACGCCACTGATCATGGCTAGGGAAAAGTGGCCAACTTGGAGCTTGAGGTAAGAAGTTTTAGCGCTGTTGTTGCGTTGATCAATACTCCGTCTCATGTTGCATTTTTATTGGCTGGCCAGTAGACGTAGGTCGTAGCAGCAAACACACTGAGATGATCAGGCTAAATTTCTAACACTGTTAGAAAATTATCGCAGGCTATCTTTGGTCGCAAGACCGTGACAACGGCCATCTTTGAACCTCTCTCACTGTACGATGAAGGACCACTGTTTAGGAGCCACGACCACAGAAATCGCCACGATTGGCCATCTTTCGTTTGGGACAGGCCAAAATCGTACAATGTGTACTGGACATTACACATTGCTAAATATGTTTGTGTTTTTTCCTCACTGTACGCAACTTGTAATATTCTAAAACAACATTCTGAGGCAATAAATACTACATTAAGGTAATTCTAAGATAGCGTTCTATGCGTGTGTACTTACAGCCAGTCAATCAACATTAGACGTCACCCTCAGGCTAAATAACACCAGCTCTGCCAAAAGTGTGCATTGTGCAACCCCCTTTAAAGGGATTCTTCACCCAAAAATGAAAATTCTAAATTCTGTCATTTACTTTTTCTTCTTTCTTCTGCTGAACACAAAATTAGATATATTTTGAAGAATGTCAAACCAAACAGTTGATGGACCCATACTAGTAGTCCATACTGTTTGGTTACATGTTTGGAACAACTTGTTGAGTAGTGACAGAATTGTCAATTTTGGGTGAAGCTGTTGTGTAAACAGCACCTTTGGAGACTCACACCTGTAAGTAAATAGGTTTGTCATTTCCAAACACTGACAGTGTGAACGTAGCTCTGTTTCCATATGGACGACATGGGGCAAGTTGTCACAAAGGTAAGGTTTTGTGACTAATGTTCAGTTACACTTCCTCTAGCATTGGTTAAAAAACTCTTGTAAAATTAGGATAATTTTTTGTAAATGTTATCCTCTAAACCAGTATTATTTGAGTAGGCCTATATACTTTTAAAGTGTTTATTAATATTCTGATTAACTTTTATTTTTGTAGTTTTAGTAATTTTGTTATGTGCTTTTGTCATTTCTATTTGGGAAACATTTTTGTCAACATTTCTTTGTATATTTTATTTAAATTTATTTAAATTTCAGTTTTAGACATTTTAGTATTTCAACTCACCTAGGATGAAATGTTGCCTTAGCAACTACTTGAAATTTGAAGTTTAAGTTGTCTGGGTTGAATACGAGAATGAAGTTTCAATATGATTAAATGCCATTTCAATTACAATGCTCATTAGGCTAAAGCTCTTGAGGGGAATGTCACCCTGAAGCGTTAAGCCTGTATTCTGATTGTAATCAAAGATGAAACCTTGTATCATCTTTATTCTAACCCTTCATTACACTTCTACTGCTGCAGGCTGTAATTTACCTTTTCGCTTACCTCCTCCCTCATCCCCGGTATCTCCCACATCTGCCTAAATGGATACTTAACCTCCACACCTCAGCTGGCCTCCTGTATCCGTCACACCGTAAGCGTCCTGTAGTGATGTTCAGGGTCGATGGAGGTGGATATCATTATTAATCAGGTGAGAAATACCGCAGATGCCAGGATGCATGATGGGAAATTCACCATGATGTGGGTTTTAAATTGCATACACACATACCTTCAACAAATCAATAAACCTGATCATTTGTGAAAATAAATTACATTTTTATAAATCATATTTTTGTATGTTACACAGCAACTGGAAAACTTGATTCTGATTGGTCAACTGTGCCATTCTGCAGTATAATATAATACAATTCTATAATTGACAGTTTTCCGCAGCCCATCGATTTTGGAGGATGACACGTACAAACCGCAAATTCTGTTTTTGTTTATTATATGGCTCTCTGGAATACTTGATTCTAATTGGCATTATGCTGTCAAATTTATTTTTGTCTAATTATTTCATCCCAGGCAAACGGCTTTGGAAGACGACAAAACCGGTGAAAGTCAAATATTTTTTGTTGTTGTTTATTGTACAGCTCTGTGGAATTCTGGATTCTGGTTGGTCAACTTTGGCATACTGCATAAAAAAAAAAAAAAATAAAAAAAAAAAAAATACAGTGGATAACTTAATCTTTAATATTTGGCCACTTCTTTATGATAGTCATTTATTGAACAAGAACATGTGGACATTGAAAACCTGCAAACGCAGAGTGTGGGTTTAAACTTTTATTTTGTAATAAACATATTATAAACAAAAGTATATACAAAATTTTGTAATTTCCAGTGACATTGTTATAAACAAACATTATGTTGTTTTGATTGATACTGTGAAGCTGCTTTGATACAATCTGTATTGTGAAAAGCGCTATATAAATATACTTGACTTGACTTGACTTGACTTTTGTAATCTTGATGAACAACAATTCACATATTGACATATTATATATTATACATATGGGTATAATGTACAGTCAGCAGATCAAGAAACCCGATCAGTGAAAAAAAAAAAAATTTCTTACACTTTGTTTTTTTTATATATTATAGGGCTGTTTGGAATATTTGATTTTGATTGGTCATTCTGCTGTAAAATATTTTAATATAATTGTATAAATGGACTTTATCCCAGGCAACGGATTTCCCTCATATGTTCATTTGATGTCTCTGCTATCACTCCACAGTCTATTTCTACTGACATAATAGAATAATTTCAACTCAAATACATTTTTGATGTCCATTTATTTATTTATTTGTTAAATAGCTGTGTAATAAGTGGGATAATGTGCAGTCAGATGGTCATTATCACAAAATAAACCTTTTCAGGGTGATCGTTTTTTCTCTGCGGGGTCCCGATCACCCTGTCGGGCTTTATTTTGCGATACTGACTCGCTGAATGCACATTATCTCTTATTTAGCTTTATTGTTTTCTTCAAGGAATCATATTGGCACACAGCTCCAAATATATAACACTGAGAAACATGGCAAAACATGTGAACATGCAATATAAACCCCCCATGCACACATAAACAAAGGTAAATGCAAATGCCTCTGCTTTCTCCTCTTTTCTGGCAGACTGAAAATGAACATTATGAATGAATTTGGTATGATCGCGTTTGGCACCTCTCTCTCTTATTTTGTTCTTGGTGTTTCGACTTTGGTCATCATCCAATTGAAAGCCCGGGGAGAGTGCGAGGAAAGACATTATTCATTTCTTCTTTGTGCTTAACACATTAGCATGATGATTATAGCTCATTTTCAATCACGTAGTCAAAACATACAGCATCATTTTGGCAGCCAATGAAAATTTGTAAAAAAAAACAAAACAAAAACAAAAAACACAATAAAGGAATCTGCTTTCCTTTGGGGTCATGTTTATTTTCCACTGTGATTTTCTGCTTTAACTGCTTCCACTGGCATCCATCATACTTGGAAACCAACATAAATGTAGACATTATCATAACCTTAATATTGTTGAAAGAGGTGAAGCTTTATATTTCACTTGAATCGAGATAACCTCGCCTTTAGCTAGTCTCTCCCGCTGGGTTATGCATATGCTGGCATTCTTTGCTCTCATACATCATGCATAAGGTGCCTTAGCAGCAAGGTTAGATGGGAGAGACGTCTGTGAATCTCATGTCATTATAGTGGAAATTAAATTTAACGGTTTAAACCGCAGTAGACTTAATCTGTCAGATTTAACATTAAAAAGTGAACCCATATTACTACTGAACAGGCAATAAAATGTAATTTTAGTGTCATTATTTATTTACACACAAAATATGACTAAAACATTAATTCAAGAAAATACAGCTCCGATCGCATTGAAAATTAAGCACAGGTTTGGTATTGTGTTGGGTTGCCAATGTGAATTGTGTCAGGACCGCTAATTAGCATACATTTTGGATTGGCGTTTATGGTTCTGTCTGCAGCCTATAGCATGGATTACAGCAGGGAGAGCAGTGGTAAACAGAACATAATCAACATAAATGTATTGCAGATATCCTTAATGTTCAATAATTTAATGCACACCATAATTTAAAAAATATGAGTCTGATTCCAAGAGGAATATCAGAAGGCCGAGTTCTGACTGGACGAGAGGAGGAGCTGGGGATGGAGGAGGGTAATTCACTACTGAGCAACGTGATACATCTGCTCATAATACTGAGTGGACCCTATATGTAGGGATGCTGTGATAGGCGTCGTATTCCTATTGGCAGACGTGGATGAGCTGAGAGTCAGCTGATGAGAGCTTGACTGGCGTGACCTGCCAGAACTGACGCTATGCTCAGATGTACAGCAAAAACCAGTGAACTCGATGAAAAGAGAATGTCAATTAAATAAGTCAAATAGCAACTCTATATTTCAGGATGACCTCATTACTTTACTTTTCGTAGGCAAATTTATTTTATTTGGAGAGACACTGAAACTATCAAAGCATGTACAGCCCCTTTGCAAAACCTTTTTTTTTTACACATATGTACAGCTTTTGTATTAAAGCATGTTTTTTAAAAAAATTAAAAAAGGTGAATGCAACTTTTTATCTCGCAATTCTGACTTTTTTTTCTCTCAGAAATCCGTTTTTTAAAATGATAACAGATTGTTTAAAATATTGCTGCACAAAAACGTCAAATTCCCAAAGAAATAATGTATTATTTAATTCAACTTGAACTTGATTAAAACTCAAACTTTTAACAAATAAGACCTTTAAAAATTGTGAATGATCAAAAACATTGTTTCTATTAGTTGTTTATTTCACATGGAAAAGTTGAGAATTAAAATTCATCCATGTAATGTGTGAGGTGCACGGGGAAGTCTTGCCACCCCTTTCACAGAGTGTTGTAAAATTACAACATTGACATTACAAGCTGATGATCTAGACATACAAATCACATTAAAAAAATGTTTTAGGCATTTTACTTGAATGTTGATTTATTCAGTACAGTAAGATGTACAGTACAGCTTCAAGGCAAGTTTGCAGGTTGTGTGAGTTCATGACAGGCCTATTCACAAAATATTCAATATCCAACAGCATTGCAAGGCTGTGAAATAAATACATGACCTATAAGTTGTGTAAATGGTCTTGGAGATAAAAACAAACATCTGCAAGTTTATTTATGATAATATTATTATCTTATTAGATAATATTTCAGTACAGCAGTGGGCCATACAGGGTTAAATAGTAATCATTATATTAAACGCAAAGGATTCGTAAACATCTTTTTAAGTAGCCTAAATAAATAAAATTGTAATTTTTTTAGAAAGTCGTGAATAGTGACTTTTTTGCTATACATTTTTACTGTTTTAAAAAATAAATAAATAGACCAACTACCTCGCTTAACATGCAAATACAAATGCTAAGGCATCATTAGACACTGCTGATGTTCTTCCTTTTATTGTCCATGCATACAGAGTACAAATAAAGCGAGGATGAGGGACAAAGAGCTTTTTTCAAGTGTCCTTCTCTAGAGAGAGACAACTCTCACTCCATTCGCACATCATTATAAACTGAGATGGTTTTTCATCTTAAATTCATTCTCACGAGACTAAATGTGTGTAAGAGAGATGCCAGTTTTCCTGCGGTATTGCATTTGTGCTCTCACACCTTTAGAGGGTAGTAATTACATGCTGCATCGAATATGGTTGAAAAAAGCGCAAATCTGTCTTCTGTGAATAGCTTATGCTCCAGAGATGTCCTGACACCATCTCAGCGAAAGTGAAAGACTGTTCCTGTAATATCTCGAGATTTGTGTAATAATTAGTAGAGCTTACCAAGTCAAGCATCACTGTTACTGCTCAGATTGAGGATTATGGATTTGTTCAAATCACTAACCCCGAGTATTAAACTTGTAGCTTGTCCTTCACAATTTGTTCTTCAGACATGATTGAAACCTCAAATCTTGCTGCTTGTTGAAGAAAGGTGCGCTGGTACTTTTCTGAGGATTTTTTGAGCACTTAAAAATTTGACACACAAAAAAAAATGCATTGAAGGACGGACTAAATCCATATCTAATGCTCGGTTTCCACCATCTGGTTCTCAATCATTTTCCACCGCAGAAATGGTGCTTCTGGTGTGGAAAAAATTGCTCAGCATCTCCCCTGAAACCTGCTGGCTTCAAACCAGGAACTGACACGGTCAAAATCCACAAAATATCATGTTTGCATAAAGCTTCAGCCACTGAATTCATTTGGGACAGATTTCAAACGTTCGCATTAGTACTCAATAAAGATATTAATGACGGGTTAGTATTGATATTTGAGATATATTATAGATAATTTGATATTGAGTCAGTTCCATGACTAGTAGTTTCTAACATTTTAGGGGTCCAAATTTGGAAATATGGGGTTTTAATTTCCTCTGCAGTGTCTGCAATTATGTAGTCAGTAAGATTGTAATCTGTCTATAAGCATATTTTATTTCACAGAAGTAACCCTAAAACATGTTGGATAAACATTGTGTACTATTTGATGACACTAAAATGACTTTGCAGACTGATGCTCAGATGTTCACAGAAGTTATGTAAAAGTAGCCAATCAGATCACTGCAGATTTTCAGCCAACTCTTACCAGTTTGGTGCAATACAAGGTCAGTGAACAGTGTGATGCCTGTGGCTAACAATGTTTTGACAGTGAATGTGACGAAACTGAGAGCGGCATGTTAGGTTTGGTAGACTTTTAGGGATTTAACTTATTAATAGAGAGCTGCAGGAAAATTTCCTTTAAAAGCAGTGTCTGTTTTAATATTGATAAATGCAAGCCAGATAACTACTATGTGACTATAGGACTATGATTTTCCAGTCAAAAAAGCAGAAATGCACAAAGTCTAATTGGATATAACATGACTTATATATCTTTATATATTATGATGCTCAGAAACATTTCTACTCTGCGTAAAGCATCAGACGGCACGAGTGAAAGTAGTCCCTATAGGCCAACATGCTCCGAGACGCTTTATTGGACTGTCACCACCAATATACAATGCAATTTAGATTGCAATCACATTTTAGGGCAGAGTTTAAATGGCAATGGGATCACATTTGATTCTCCCATATTATCACCGGCTTTACTGAGAGACCAATCATTCATCATTAACATATATTTCCCATCTAAATACATCTTCATTAAGTGACAGATTCTTTACATCCCTTAAGGGGTAGTACGCACATCTTGTTAATAATGAGACATTTGTGACATTTTCTTGAGGAATTAATAGACATCCTAACATAAACGGTTCATTGTAATTCTAAACTAAAATGCTTTGCATATTTCAAGAAAAATATGAAATAGAAATGTTTTGCATTTTGGTAAATTGGGTATTGTTTTACCTCATAATACTGTAATTATAGACGTCTGACATGTCTTAAAACAGCAGCAACATTAGCAAGTTAATGGAGATTATGCCAAAATGTTCACTGTTTTTGGTGCAAGAAGCATGACTAATGAACTTCAGGGGCAAACCGCTTAAAAAATGTAGCAGATGGCAAATGATGGCTAACAAAACTTGCTTCTTGCAAGACGAGTCCATTTTTACTCCTGATGAGTCATTGGTTTCAAGCAGTTGCATCGGTTTCATTTGGAGAATTGATGTGCTACATCTACCTCACCCGTCTCTCGTTATCTGGAGGTGGACAGAGCCAAGCTCGTCCATATGTAAATAAACCAGACAGAGCTGTGGGCAGGTTAGGATGAATATATACGCCCCCATCACATGCTTTGTTTAATTAGGTTACGTATACTTGTATAAGGGTCTGTTAAAAGGGTCACTGCAAATATAGATGCTGGCTGTAATTTTAAATTGCTATAATTATTCATTAAGTTGTATGAGCCTCAGAGTTCACATAAAATGGGCCGTGTGCAGTGTCCATAGATTTAAGACTGCATGGAGGTGAGCTTACCATACAATTTCAATTTTGAATGTTGAATATTAATTAATTAATTTCAGTGTATCTTAAATTGTAGGTAATGCATGTGCATTATATGGATTATTTATGCATGGATATATGACATTGATATTTGTGTTTTAAGTCTTATTTACATTTTTTAATGTTAATTATTTTCATTATTGATTTTAATTCATTTTAATTAAACAAGGACAATATGGCATATATATCAATATTTGTATAGATTATTTATACATGACTTTGCAATTTTATTATAGTAGTTCCTTAAATAATTAAATAAATGATTAAATTATTCAAATAACAAATTATTTACTGTAATTATGATCTCTATATTTGGATTATTTCATGACATTAACACTTTTATTTATTTATTTTTTTCATTTTGATTAGTTTTACAACTACCGGATAAAGTTATATAGATAGTTATATAAAATAAAATTATATAGATGATGGTTGACTGGTTATCAGCCCCTGTTGGTAATAAAGCATCTTTCTTAATTGATGCCCATTCAGTAATTGTCACGGTATGTGGAGCTCTAGAACTGAGTATGATCTCAACCACTCCAGCCAACAGGCCAGCCTCTAGGTACTGAGCCCCCTCAGGGGCCAGGCCCCAAGTTTCCACAGGTCTGGTCGAGGGTGAATATCGAGCCCCCGGCCTGTGGAAGTTCTATGATGTCTGAAAACCATACCTGGGCCGGCCAGTACGGGGCTACTAGAAGTAGGCTGATCCCGTCTGGAGCAGAGCGATCCTCTGCCACGTCTGTACCATGGCATCCAACCACAGTGGACAGTGGGACGTCCCTCAAGACGTGAACAAATCCACTTTTGACCGTGTCCCACACCACTCCCAGGAACGTGGTTCTCTAGGCTGGTGCAAACACTCTTTTTTTCATGTTGAGTCTCAACCCCAGGCTCACGGACGACATCTCATATTATTCCTACCTGATAGGAATAGTGAGCACTATTACCTGATAGGAAAAACACGCTCTATGGCCTCCTTTACCAGCAGGGAGTTTACTTCCTGTTCCAGTACCCAACCCTGCACTGGGCCGACTGCAGTCCACACCACCCCACTGAATTTCGGTGGCCGGAATCGAACTGGAGCCTGTAACCCTTCTGTATTGTGCGCAGGACCCAAGGATAAATATTTGGCAGGGTTAAAAACAACCCAATTTGCAACCCAGGGTATATATTGGACAGAACACATGCTGGTTTAAATTAACCCAGTGACATTTTAATCCAGCAGGCTGGGTTGTTGAGAAAACCCAAGATGTAGTCATTTATTTTTATTTATTTTTTACCACTAATGGATTTGCTAATTCTGGGTTATATTTGCTGTGTTATTTTTATAATTTCACCTGTGCTTTACTGTAAAACTATTATTTAAGAAATAATGAAGAACATGTTTAGACTGTTAAAATAATAGTCAACTGCTTGTCAACTGACATTTACAAATGTGTTCAAATTGGAAGCAATGACAACAAACTGCACATTAAATTTAAATGCAAAAATCATTTAGTGCTGCAAAGTTAAATATTGTCAGTTTTAATAAATAAATAAATAAGATTAGTTCAAAAACTATTAAATGTTTAACGGTTTAAATATAGTGACATTGACAGACAATTCAATTTTAAAGTCAGCGAATGCTAAATAATTGTTAAAATATGCTAAAATTTACATAAGTAAAGTCAAATACAGTTAAGAAAAAAGAAAAGTAGTTCTGAACAATGACATTTATACCATTTAGTTCTTAGTAAATTAAAGTGAAATTCACAGATGTTTAAAATTGTATTTTACAGTATGTACACAGTGCAATTTACTTTTACAAAACCGGGGGGTTAAAAGTTACTCTTCAGCAAACAAGGACGTGTGAAGAAACCAAATTGCAGAAGATTGCTTGCCCTCTATTTGGAAGATAACTTGCAGCAAGAACTTCCAGGTAGAAGCACAATGGTTAAGGGTAGTTCATGTCAAATTCATAGAATGCTTTGAGCATCAACAGCTGCAGTGCTTGCCCATTGATGATGATGAAGGATTGCGATATCTGCTGGGCGTTTCCCATAGCCATGAATGGGTTTTTGTGGACACTGCCCAGTTTAGAAATTCCACCATCTTCATTCTAACCTATAAAAGAAAGTAAATACAATACAGATTGTTTCAATGTCAACAGTGTCATTCAGTTGAAGTCATTTCAGTGTTGATTCAACTCAGTTTAATAACTGTGTAAAGTTAATCATGAAATGGAGTTCATCATGATTTCAACAATTAATATTTTCATTTGTCAAAAAGCCATATAATAATTTGTATACTGTACATTACAATATTCCTTAAATGTCTTGTTTGATCTTGTTTTTTTTTAACCAAAGCTGCTTAACAGGAATTGTTTTGAGGTAAGAGTTAAATGTAAATCCAGGCAGTTTTCATCACAAAATAAACTTCTTTAGGCTGATATGAGATCCCTCCACTTTGTGTTGATTACCCTGTTGAAGTTTATTCTGCAATATCAACTGGCTGGATGTACAGTATCCCTTGCTTAATGCACTTCCAGTCAGGTTACAATGCAATTTAAATAGCAGTTATGCAGTTTTAGACTTACTGGTTGAAGATCAATGAAAGCCTTTCTAGCTTCGTCCTTCTGGCCTTCTGTACACCGTGGCAGGAAGAAGAAGAGGAAGGACCAAAAGAGCAACATCACCTCTATTCTCTGCAGAAAAGAGACATAACATCTCAGAAACAGGACCACCTGCAACAAATAGATTCTAAAGTTAGTGCAATAAGCTACAGACATAAAAATAAATGTGCAGTAATGATACTAAATACCTAAAGTTGATCATTTTGAAGAACTAAAACAACTAACCTTGCAGATCTTTTTTATGCTTAAACAGCAACATAACAATGGATGCCAGCTGAACTTAGCGCCGCCCACAACATTTGAGGATGGGAAGTTCGGTCTGGACTTGATCCGTTGTGAAGCAAGTATGCCCGAACCAAAGCTGTTCGGACCAATCAAATTGTCAGGGCGGGCTTTATACGATGATGGACAGATGATCAACAGTAACGTAATCAACCATGTCACCAAAGAGCACTTGGATTGAATTCGTTTACAACAAAGAATGGCTGCCACTGGAGAATTGAGATGTGTAGATTCAGCCATTGCATCTGTTATAGAAGAACTACAGCACATTCATTTTAAAAGGGGAACAGAGAACCGCGATCAAGGCATTTGTCGATCGGAAAGATGTTTGTCCTGTCAGAGCTCTCAAGATTTATGTCCAGATGTCTTCTTCATGATGGAAGTCAGACCTGTTGCTGGTGTGCTTCAGGTCGCCCAAGAAGGAGCTTCCCGCATCCAAACAGACCATCAGTAACTGAGCCGTCCTTCCTACGGTATTCGGTCTATCCAATTGAGTGCAGAGGCATTTTTTTTTTCTGGTTTGGTTGAAACACACCCCATAATCACAGCCCAACGGAGCAGTATCAGACTCACTTTCTGACTAGAATATGAGTATGACGATGTCAGGCTAACATAACACACTAACTAAAGTTAAAAATGAAACAGCATAATAGGGCACCTTTAAGTAATTCTCCACCCACCAATTTAAATCTTTCATCATTTACTCGCCCGAGTGACTTTCTTCTGTGTAACACAAATGGAGATTAACCATACAATTGTGACGATCTGCGGCTGGAGTGCCCGCTTGTGCCTCTGGGGGGCACTCCTTTCTAGTTTATTGTTTTTCTTTATGTTTTACCCTGGACTGATTATGGTTGATTTTATGCACCTGTGTTTTATTATCTTGTTTAGCGCACCTGTCTTAAGCCTGAGTGGCCCTTTGTATCATGGCTGAGTATTGTAAGTGTCTTACTGCATCCTAAGCGTTTTCCTAGTTTCCGAGTGTTTTTCTAGTTTCACGGTTCCTGGACTCCCTGCCTGTTTCTGGTCTTCCCGTCTGCCTAATCCCTGCATTGTATGATTGCTGATCTGGACTGCTTACCTGGTTTTGACCCCTGCTTGTTTCCCTGTACCTGTCTCTGGTTTCTCCTCTTAATAAAGCCTGCGTTTGGATCACCACTGTATGTTTCCGAGAGCAGTTCATGACAGAATACTGAGCCACCCCTGATCCAGCGGCTGAGAGAAACACGGACCTCATTATGGATCCCACAGCGCAGATCGTAAGCCTCCGTCAAGGAGAACGTCCTCTCAAGGTTTTTGTGGCAGATTTTTTGAAGCTCTCTCGTCAGTCCTACTTGGATGATTTCTGTTTAATGATGTTCTTTCGGGGAGGATTGTCTGAACCGCTCGGCTCTGCTATACCGTTTCCGAGTTCGAGCTGGACTCTTACCCAATATATTGACCTGTGCCCGGTTGCATAAAGCACCTGAAGTTTTTCCCTTAAGTATAATACTTAAGGGGCGATTTCCCCTTACCTAAGAGAATAACTTAAGGGTGTTGCATATAATCTCTTAAACTGTTCTCTTAGGTAAGGGAAACATTTAAGTGTTTCACGACAGTGATCCTGGATTCACGTTGTAAAAGTCTGTTATTGCCATAGATACGCAAAACACTAACATGTCGGCATGTCACGTGTCAGTCCAGTGACGCTATCACGCAACACCGCGTTGGCAGTTTGTGTTGTAATGTTGTTCACCGTCTCCTGCTTTGGCCATAGCGGTCAACCCTTCGTTTTTTCGGGTTTCTCACGTATTTGAGCTTTTTTCCCGCTGTCTTCCCGTTTGTATTTTCCCGTAAAATATCCCGTATTTTTACGCTCTGATTGTGTTAACTCAGAACACGCAACTATCTGTGTCTGTAAAGTAGCTTGCAGTGTTGGTCATGGAGGGAAAAACTAAGTTTCGCAGCACGACAAATCACTGAAACACAAGCGCGCAGTGAGTCAGCTAGGCACACAACATGAATATGAATAATCATCCTCCTATTCTTCATAAGATTCCACCTGAACGGCATTTTTTCTTTAAATTCTCGCGTGGATGTTAATGAGATATCATTCGTGGTGAACCGTGCCTCGTCTGAAGCTGACCAAATATTGAAAGCTGAGGTGAAAATGTCGATGCTAATTGCCAAAAATAACGTCGCGTTATGTAATATGTTTGCTTTGTTCATAAATAAAGCACTTTAAACATCCATTGGTCTGTCATTCTTTCTTTAATATATATTGTGTAGTTATAAACTCTTTAGACAGACGTCTAGTATGTTAGCGATGTCAAATATTGCATGTCGATCAAATCGGTATTTTTGCAACAATTTTTAATCGCTAAGTTGGTCCAAAGGGTTCTCCCTATTCCTAAAAAATATTCTTGGCACATAATGATCTTCAGCTGGTTCCATAAATTCAGCCATGTCGTCTTATTTTTGTCCGCGTTACTCTTAAGGTTACGATTTCCAAACCTTAAGTTATACTTAGGAAAATGACCGTTAAGGGGTTTTATGCAACACTTAATGCTTTTTAAGGGATTACTTAAGGGAAAAAACAGCATTTAAGGGAAATTCTAAGTGTTTATGACGTTTCACTTAAATGAACCCTTAAGTAACACTTAAGGTTTTTTTTCTGCAACACCCTTAGGTTTAAGGGAAACATAAGGGCGAACTTAAGGGAAAATTACACTTAAGGTTCTTTATGCAACCGGGCCGTGGCCCTTTCCATGAGCGGTTCGCTTTTTACTGTGGATTTTTTGGAACTTTTGCTTCACAAAGGAACCGACGATTCGCCACTTTACAAGGGACCCACTGAATCCACGTATCAATTGTCTCCCGGTGAACCAGCGCTTCACACGTGCTCCGCCGAGTTTGCGCTACAGAAAAGCCCAGTTGAACCAGCGCCTCGTAAGGGGTCCGCTGTATCCACGCAACATGTGAATCCCGACGTTCTAACACTTCACGTCAGCTCCGTTATATTCCTGCCTCAAGAGTTTTCTACTGAGCGCGTGCCAGCCGGGTCAAGTGAGTCAAGTGCCGCCGAGTCAAGTGAGTCAAGTGCCGCCGAGTCAAGTGCCGCCAGGTCCGAATCAAGTGAGTCAAGTGTGTCCAGGTCCGAATTAAGCCAAGTGAGTGAATCAAGCCCGGTGACGCGCCGTCGCAGAAGGAAGAGAAGGAGGACTCGTTTGCCTCGCCAGGCTCCGGAGGGCGTTCCCAGACGCCTCGACCTGCCGGCCCCGCCTCTGCGCCTCGCCCTGCCGGCCCCGCCTCTGCGCCTCGCCCTGCCGGCCCCGCCTCTGCGCCTCGCCCTGCCGGCCCCGCCTCTGCGCCTCGCCCTGTCGGCCCCGCCTCTGCGCCTCGCCTTACCTGCGCCTCTCAAGCTTCGGGAGCCTTTTCCAGTGGCGGTTTCCAGCCCGGAGGCTTTAGCTTTAAATTTCCCCAAGAACTTTTTTGGGGGGGGGGGGCAGCAGGTATCCTGAGTGGTCCATAGAGGCAGCGCCGACATGGACCTTGGTTCTGCTAGCTCCACCTGAGCTTCCCGTGCCGCTGGTCCCGTCTGGTCCTGAGCTTCATCCGCCCTGGCTCCCTTCCGAGTGTGCTCCGCCCTGGCTCCCTTCCGAGTGTGCTCCGCCCTGGCTCCCTTCCGAGTGTGCTCCGCCCTGGCTCCCTTCCGAGTGTGCTCCGCCCTGGCTCCCTTCCGAGTGTGCTCCGCCCTGGCTCCCTTCCGAGTGTGCTCCGCCCTGGCTCCCTTCCGAGTGTGCTCCGCCCTGGCTCCCTTCCGAGTGTTCTCCGCCCTGGCTCCCTTCCGAGTGTGCTCCGCCCTGGTCGTCGGCACGCCCTGCTCCCCCCTGGCCGTCGACACGCCCTGCTCCGCCCTGGTCGCCCACGCTCCACGGCCCAGGCCCGCCTTGCCTGTGTCCTGGTCCCGTTCCCCTGCACGGGCCTGGCCCTCCGTCCCTCCCCCAGGATCGCCTTCGCTCTCCCCCCCGCCTGGATCGTTTTAGGAGCGTCTGGAAGCCGCTCCTTAGAGGGGGGGTTATGTGACGATCTGCGGCTGGAGTGCCCGCTTGTGCCTCTGGGGGGCACTCCTTTCTAGTTTATTGTTTTTCTTTGTTTTACCCTGGACTGATTATGGTTGATTTTATGCACCTGTGTTTTATTATCTTGTTTAGCGCACCTTTCTTAAGCCTGAGTGGCCCTTTGTATCATGGCTGAGTATTGTAAGTGTCTTACTGCATCCTAAGCGTTTTCCTAGTTTCCGAGTGTTTTTCTAGTTTCACGGTTCCTGGACTCCCTGCCTGTTTCTGGTCTTCCCGTCTGCCTAATCCCTGCATTGTATGATTGCTGATCTGGACTGCTTACCTGGTTTTGACCCCTGCTTGTTTCCCTGTACCTGTCTCTGGTTTCTCCTCTTAATAAAGCCTGCGTTTGGATCACCACTGTATGTTTCCGAGAGCAGTTCATGACAACAATATAGTCCATACTAATACCAGCTGACAATGCTCCCTTTATGTTTTTAGCATTAGTTGAGAGATTTTTTTCCTTTAAAAATTAATTAATTAATTTAAAATATTAACATGAAGCTACTACATCTGATATGCATCCAAATGAATCACAATTGAATCAAGATCGGAATCGAAACACAAGCTTATAAATTGCTAAACTCAGAAACTGGCAGCCTTGTGAGCTACCTATATTTAATTTATAGCACGGATCAAATTTATATGCGTTAAGTTACGCAACGTTGAGGTGATTATCACAGGCAGTAAATTTTATATGTAAAAGCAGCAAAAGTGTATAATAAACATGAACTTACCATTAAACTTGTCGATAAGACTGGGTAACTGCCACTGAAGAGTTTTCCCTCACAAATGTATCCATATGGTTTTCTGACATTCGAAAAAACAACATTTTTGAATCACATCACAAATTTATGTATGTAAAAATACTTTTTGTACCACACATGCATCAAATTACCTCACTGGTCCAACCCACGGCACTGAACATGCACGCACGCGCTTTGAACGTTTTCGCAGTGCTGAAAAGTCGATTCATTTCTGGGAATCATTTTGTTTCAAAATTGGTGAACCGATTTATTTGAACCGGATGGTCGGTTCTTTTAGACTTGCGGTCCCACAACATTTTACATACTTTTTATGTCGTTTACATGTTGGTATGGACAATTGTAGGCGTTTTACATCAGAGCAAGTGAGTCATATTACTCAATTGTTTTGTTTTTTAGTGACTCGAATTGCTTGTCAGTGACAGAAACGACTCTTTCCTCTGTTTTCAAGGATATTCACATATTTCAAGGTTCCGTGTGGTACATAATCATGCAGTGGCGTAGGTTTGATTTTAAAAATTGGTGGGGACGGGGACATCAATATATAAATATATTTTAAGTTTTGATCGAAATTATTGCTTGGGATATATCAGTGTCACTGGATATTGGTAGGGACACGTCCCTAGCGTCCCTATAAATTCTACGCCCCTAAATCATGAACCTTATATTTAAAATAATTATCAAAACAAAAAAAATACATATTATTATCATTATATAAACTTACCTTAAAACAGTTGCACCTAGCTGCTTTGCCCCTTTGTCCTCTCAAAATGACAGTTTGGGAGTGAATTAAAAAATCTCCAAGGCGCGAAACTCGTGAAACAACCCAGCTTGGCAGAAACAACCCAGCGTTGTGACCTAGCAGGTTTAAAGGGGAACTTGGCAACTATTTTAACTTAATAAAACCATTTCGAAATAATTTGGATAGTTAAATAACCTGTTCTGGTGAGAATGGTGACTTCCCCCGTTGTGAAATATATACGGCCCACAGCTGTAGGGGGAGCTCGTGGAGAAAACATGCGACATCAAAAGTGAAAATCAGCGAAGAAATGGCTAGAGTTGCCAGGTTCCCATTTAACCCAACAACTGGAAAATTAAAACTACCCAAAGGTGTTTAAAATGTGATACAATAATCCAACTAAATTACCCAACAGACTCAACCCAGTGTTCTGGTATCTTCGATACCCTGAAGCGGATGACCGGCAGGGAAAAATCTAAAACATCGCTTTTCGATGTGCGGACGGAACACACACTGAGTTCTCTGCTCATCATTTTAATTCCTCAGGATTAAATGCAGCCATAAACACTGGATAAGTGAAATACGGTCTGAATTGTAGGCTGAATTAAAATATCTTACTTCTTAAAGTCAGATAATATTCCATCATTTTAATTTCTTAGAATTAAATGCAGCCATAATCACCAGACAATACTGTTTTAATATTTATTTATATGGTCTTGTAATCTACACACTGCCTCTGCAAACGCGAGATTCGAGTCGTTACAATATATTTGGCTTTCATCCCTCGAGAAGAAAGTCAACAGGTGCGAGGCTGAAACATTCCACATCGCACGGATGTACACGTCGAGATATTTCTCACTGAACACAGCCAGCACCCTCAGGAGCCGACTGTGAATGCCTCGCACCCAAATAGTATTATTTCACAGATCGCAAATTACCATTTTATTGCAGATTCGTAATCTACACACTGCTTTGGCAAACGCAAGGTTCGAGTCGTTCTCAATATATTTGGCTTTCATCTCTCGAGAAGAAGGTCAACAGGCGCGAGGCTGAAACACATGAAAACGGACGGCTGTGCGCCCATCCGACACCCTCAGGAGCCTACAGTGCCTGCCTCGCACCCACACAGAGTTATTGCAGAGTAGACCCGTAATCTACGCGCTGCCTCGGCAACCCCAAGATCTGAGCCACTAGATTCTATATCGCAATCAGACATTTATTTTGGACAAACAACACCAAATAGGACAGACAGTTTGACACAGAGCACTTGCTGAAGAGCAAAAAGCTAACTCTGTTGTGTGCCGGCGTCTCTTTGTAGCTTCCGTGTATGCCGTCACATGTTACGTCATGACGCAGCACCAATCAGGATTGGATTAGTTTCATTCAGACTTAAGGGTGTTCTCCAAAGTGTCGTATCTACGCAGTTCGAGTTCTCTCGAAAGGGAACTGCATTTTTGTATGAGCATGGAGCGGTCTACTTAATTCATTATTTATACCTGCTCCCTCTAAGATCAGAGCTGGCGAGTTTGTGTCCGTGAGATCACGGACTCGGCCGACATGAGTCTCTATATGTCAATTAATACATAACCAATATTTATGATTAGTTCCTGATTAGAAACACAAAATCTAAGTCTAAATTTAAAGTCTAAATTTAACAATAATTTGAAATTGGAGTCAGATTTAGCAAGTAAAATTGAAACTAATTTCTAATAAGTGAACTTCACAGAAGTGTACTTCAAAAACTGAAGTGTACACAGAAGTGTAAGTAAAAAACCTACACACATTATGCCTTCGCCGTTGGATTCCGTCATTGGGCCGACGAGTGGTCCTTACAATCATGACATGAATAATTTGCTAATATTTCATTGTTATTGTAAATGTTTTACCAGAGCCTCATTGTTATTTGGAGTGCTCTTTAAAGCATGAATTTGGTCCTTTAGTCTTTCTCATATACTTTTACTTATATATATTCTGCTTGAGTCTTATAGAATCCAGAGTCTTGGAAGCACAGAATTGTGTGGGATTCTGGAATTTTCACCCAGTAATTTCATCCCAGGGGATGGAAGCCGCAGAGTGACGGATGTTTTCCTCTCCAGGGATTATAGGAGAGCAAGCTCCCAACTCTCTAACTCCTTCATTTCATCTTTCTAGGTCACACTGATAAGGCCACTATGCTACTAATACATCTCATTAAAGAGATGGGGATTTGTGCTTGTGCTAAAGGTTCTCTTCCAATTCAGGGGTCCAATAGTTGTCCTAAATGTTGACATTTTAGCTTTGATGAATTGTAAATGTGGTAGTATAGCTTAGATTATGTCAGCAATTGTTATTTAATTATTTTAATGTGTTGGTCTGATTTTCCATTAAACAGTTTAGAAACCTATGAATGCCAAGATTTAACTCCGATATGTCTTAAAGTAATAGTTTCAATCCTGCTATTATTTACTAATCCTCATTTTCTTTTAAGCCCGTAAATGGAAAAATTTCAAGTATATGATATACCCTTTTCTATAAATGCTTCTTTAAATGCCAACACAAGCACATTTTTTTTATAAAAAGTTGCAAATGCACTGCAAAACTTCCCAATGCAGTTGGAAATCAATCCATACACAAAAAATACCATTCCCGTCCAATGATTGGCATGCAATTGATAGCCTAGTTCATTCTCTGACTATTGATTACTCATCGAAAGTCATTCTTCTGGGTAATGGTGAGTTTTTTTTTCTTTTTGTGTACTATCTTCATATATCTCTGTTCTTGTTCTCTTTTCAACAGATGGCAAATTAATCATATCAAAACCAAGTGCATCAGCACAATTACACTGACAGTTAGTTGATTATGATACATGTAGCAGAACTAATTCAGACAGTAATTGTGTCTGAATTAAAAATGAGTACATGCGCCCCCCTTGTTCAAAACAAGCCGTATAGTGGCCATATTTAAGTGTACTTTAGCACTGACTTCATTGACACTAAATCCATTACACTATCACCGAGGAACAAATTAACTAAACAGTTGCGCCACTTTTAGGTATTTCCAGTTGAACACTCTTTCTTTCTATGGAAATTAGACTCATACATTGCACCAAACTCAGCGCTATTTAACTGGCACAAATAATGTTACACTATTAACACCGAATATGTTTATGTGCATTGATAATGGCAGCAGTTATACATTTAAATGGTGGGAGGGATGACAAATGCTAGATTGTGGAAGTCTGCTGCATCGTCCACAATCATCAAAACGGACCTATAAGATTGGAAAGTGCACATTGTATGAGCATATTTTTGCAATTTACTCATTTGCATAATTCCTTTTGTAAAACAGGCACTATTACAATGCAAACAGTGCATGCAGTTTATTGTCAATTAATTCCCCAGTGAATAACACACAACTGCATTCAACTGCACATACTGTATAACTAGCCACAAGCATGATGTTCCCATAATGCACCTCCAGAATGAGAAAACAGTGAATAATCTCTTCATGAATAAATCGTCTTTATTTAAGATTCTGCTCAAACTGACACAAAAGGAATCTAGTTTATAACCCAGATGTTTGGATTTAAATCTTTCAAAATTACAATTCTTGCAACATCTGCTGTACTTGACACAATTTACATATCAGATTTTTTGTTCATAAACCAATGAATAAATTAATATGAATAAAATTGCCCATGAATCATATATAATTTATTGAGTGTTCTTAAAGGCCAGTTTCAGAACTGCTTCCGTCCCAAAAGCTTTTAAGCTTTTAACCAAAGCAGTGTAAGGAGCTTAATGCAATGTTCACTTAAGTTCCCTTAAAGTTTTTTTCTTCACACTGATTGCTTTACTCCCCCTCGTAATCTTTCTTTTGCCAGATTCATTCAAGTGGGGATTTGCTTCTGCAAATCTGGAGCGAGAGATGCATGTTGCTTCATGATGTCACATGTTGAAGACGCCTGGTTCTGATCCGCTTGGCCTGGCCGGCATTATTACTTTTCAGCCACCATCATCTTTCTCGTATTAAAACTTAACAACTTATGATTTTTTGTTGTGTGTGTGTGAATACACAAGTGTTGTCCTGGTAAACAAAATGCTTTACTATATGGTTCCATCTGTTAGCATTAGTTAATTCATTAGTAAACATGAAATAACAATGACAAATGTTCAGATGACACAAGCCCAAGTCCTGGCTTATACCAGTTCTCACCCAATCTCGTTCCCCAATCAATGTGTATTTCATCCCTTCCATGTCTTGTTGTAGCTATGCTAAACAGACATTCTGTACTGTAAAAATGAAAACTAATTTCACTGATCATGTTTCTGAAATTCCTACAGATGTCCTACAGATGTCAGTGCTGGTTCCTCAGTCAAGAGTCTGGTATATTGAGGATTGCACATTTAAATACCAAATAAACCCTTTATGCAAACCACCCTAGTTCAGCTATCTGTGCATGTCATGACATGCATGCTTGACAATGATTGGCCATCTGGCAAAATTGAGGACTCCAATCACAAGAGTTGCATCGGCACGAACTGAAAATTTCAACCAAGGTTGACACGTTTCCCGTCGAGCAGATCGAAACAACGATCTCCAGCTATGCGAGACAAATTGGTTCGAATCCTGCTGAGTTTAAGGGGAAGACCTGATTATGTGCTGCGCTAGAAACTCAATACAAAAGTGGTCTTCCCCACTGACAGCTGCAGTTAATGAAAGAGAAGACAGAGAGAAAAAGGGAGGGAGAGTGAGAAAGACTGACATGGGACAGCAGTCGTAGCTGAAAAACAAGCTGGAGAGGTGTCTCGAAGCTGAGAGAGAGTGAGCAGGGCTAACTGCTCTAGTGAGTGTCACACTGTAACAATGAACTGCCATGTTGAGAAACCACAAAATACTTGGTGCGGCGGTGCAGTCGATACTGTAGTCGCTGAGCTTCTGAACCGTATATACCCACAAAAGCTCATTTACAGTATCTCAAGTTTGTCTTTAAAGTATTCCTCAAAGTAACACTATGTAGCTTTTCAACCTTCATAATATATTTCCAAGACCCTTGTGATGGTACATCGACTTACAACAGGTTAAATGACACGTATGCCATAGCCTGACGTGGTCTGTATCGCTTGTACTGGCACTACGTAACTTCGGGTTTCGGGTAGTAACCCGAGCACAAAAAGAACTACAAAATTCGACTGCTTTACGTCAAGCGTTACAATAGTCATTATTTTGTTTTTCTTCGTTTCTGATGTCGCAATACATCATACTTTCATGAAATCATGCAACATACTCTACCTTGTCTGTGGACATCGTTCATTCCAAAGCCGGTGCTGGATAAACAACGAGCGTGCGTGCGACAGTAGGCTGCGGTAGGCTCATTTATTTACGACAGCGGTAATGAACAATTCCGCTTCCAACCAGTAGGGCGACCGCAGAGGAAAAGTTACTTGGTGTTGCTTTAAATAGTGTGACCATATGTCCACTTTTTCCCGGACATGTCCTCTTTTTGTGCCGCTTTTTTTTCTAGATAGCCCAAAATGTCAGGGATTTGGCTTTTGCTTTTTACAGTAGCCGTTTTTGCATTGCTTTAGGTCCCGTTTTCTCTCACGCCACAATTGGTCAGTCGTCATGTACGTAACGCAAAAATGGGTCAAACTGCATCTCAATCATTACTCAAAACGTCTGCATTTGATGATTCAGTAGTTTCTGGTAATTTAAATAAAATATAAATATTAGATGGATGAAAAAAAAAAAAAAACTTATTTTAAAAACAAAAATTAGAATGCTTGCCTTGGCAACTGAAATAAATAGTTTACGTTGAAGTACTTAAACTACTAAAATTGAAATAATACATAAATTGAAGCTATATCGTAATATAATAAAAACTCTATAATAAAAACACCAAAAAAATTCACAAAAAACACATGATTAAATAATTACAAATAAACATAAAATAAATAACAAAAATATTATTACATGTAATCAGATTCCAAACATTTAGTTGTAATTAGATAAAATTACATTTTAAAATGCTCATAATCAGATTACAGATATTTTTATGGATTACATGATTACATATTATTCACACAATAGCAGTAAATTATTCAAAATGTATTGATTCTCCCTAATTCTTTTTTTTCTTACTATTTAAATTTTTCCTTTCTAAAGAATCCTATTTTGTGTTACACCATTTAACTTTGACTATATTCACAATGTAGAATGGCCATGTAAATGTCAAATAAATACATTTGTGAAGCTTCTAAATTTGGGGACAAAAGCACCGCTGAGATATAATCATTATTTTAAATAAACATTTGATTTTCATCACCTCACAATCCCCCTGCAGTATTTCATTAACCTCAGTTTGGGAAACCCTGGCATAATATAATGTTTAATGCATTTCATGTTGCTGATAACAAAGAATGGAAAATATTTTCTTTCTCTCATATATATATATATATATATATATATATATTTATAAAATGGTTAGTTTTATAAATATAGGGGCGTCGCGTCGTGCCTAACAACGCCCTTCAGCCGTTACTTATTCACGATACAGCACAGCCTCTTGTACCTTATTGCACACACACATATATATATATATATATATATATATATATATATATTGTCTGCTACATAGTGATAAAATAGTTAGGACATATGTAATCTAAAAGTCAGAAGCTACCTAAAATTTGTTTACATTACTAAATGGTTGGTTGCAATTTATTATTTGTATTTAACATTCCTGTTTACACCTGGTGTTTTAATCCATCTCTTTTGTGCACTTTCAACCACTTCTTTCCTGATTTCTTCGAGGGTAGGGTCTGTTGGTTGGTAAATGTATGGACTTTTTCAGATCTTTCAATCTAATAGACAAAATAAGCTTGCACAATTTAAGCTTGCACAATTTATGATGCACCCGGAGACTACGCATAAATATATGGAGAGCAGCAGCTTTAGTTTCTGCTCTGACGGCTGCAAGAACATGCTGACCAGTGAGTGTGTGTTAGAAATCAGGAATGGTGAGAGAACATTGTGCTTGGTACATTTTTCAATCCAACCTTCAGCCGACAAAAGTTTAAATCCCGTCTGGCTAGCGCAATTCCCACAATGTTTACTCATTAGGTCAGTAGGAGGAGAGTAGAACTGAAGCAAACTGCAAAGGGTGATTAATTACCTTTAGTTTAGTTGATTATGAGCTCAGTCATAACCAACTCATTAATATTATTAAAATATGGCACTGAACATTCACTTTGTCATTCATGTGCACAAAACAGAATGGTATTTCTCAAAGGCCACAATAATTAGTAGTAATATTCACAAAGAAGTTCAAATGGAAATATCGATATTTTCTTGAGATGCTTTCCACAAAGTTCATTAATCATATTACATATAGTATAAGAGGACTGAAAATAAAAGCAATGAGAGAAAGACACAGAAAAATAAGTTACTTAATTGATGTATGATTGTGTCCCCCTTCCAAACCAAATGTCCATGCATCCATGAGCAGCGTATTCATCTTGAAACCAAGCAACAATGCAACAACTTAAATAAGCCATCCAACTCTTTCCCTCAGGCCACTCAGGTAGGAGCTGTCAGAGGTTGCTCATACTTTGTTTTATGGACCAAACAAGCAGCAATATCAGATCTATGCTGAAGTCTAAACTGTGGGTGAGATAGTGAAGGATAAAACGAATGGAGCCACTTCAGAGAGCGATTGAGACGGAGAAAGAGAGAGCGCGAGAGAGAAAACCGGCCCTGGGGAGAAACGGGTGGTGCTGGGATGACATTTTTAGGGCATCCGCTAGAGTTATGGATGAATTGTATAGTATTGCTCAATGGAAAGATTGCCGCAAACACACCTTAAAGTCTCCACAGCATTAACTCTGAATCACAGTCACAACACGCCAGGAGCTTCTGTTTAGAAATCTATGGTAAAGTTAATAAAAAGCGTTTGCCGGAGTCAAAGAGCTGGAAGAACAAAGCCTGAAATGAAGCAAAGGAGTGATGAATCAGATAAAATTGAGTTTAAAAAAAAACAACAAAAAAAGTTGGATTGTAGTTTGCCAGTAACATCAGTATAAAGACCCTTTTTTCCCTCCATATCTTTCAACTCCTGAAAATCTCTCATAGTTCTCATTGATTCCTTTAAGAATATCAATAAGCATTAAGTTGAAAATAAATTACAGGCTAAAGCTCTATTTCAAAACCTCATAAGTGACTCATTTGGAATGCTCTACAAAGACAGAAACTCATACTAGTAGTACTTTGAAGTGCACTGGAGACTCAACAGTGGATGTTAGCATGTTGCTAACAAGCATGCAAAGCAAACACATTGGACAGAAATCTGAGGTAATAAATACTTTTTAAAATGTATAATTTCAAATATCGAATTTAATATATTTATGAATAAAAATGTCTCTCCTATTGTCTTGTCTGCCATATTGGATGTTTCCCACCCCCTATACTCAGCTTGTTGCAATGCTTTCTGTGATTGTGTTCCATGGGTTTTGGAACAAAGCTTATGTGTTTACATTGGTTTTGCATATATCCACTCTGTTGCGAAGAATAAAACGGGTTATAAAGTTTCAAACATCCTGTAATTGTCCTGATAATGAATTATTGAATATCATCTGCTGTGCCAGTGGTGCTTTTTTTGATACGGTTTAGTGAGATAATTCCAGTTTCCTCCACTATTTTGCTTTGTTGTCTTTGAGCGTTTGGAGACACTAGGGGACCATTTCATCGTCTGTGTTTACATAACCCGGCACAGACAGCAGTGTCGCAACCATGATTAGATGTCCCTCATCCTCCTTTATCCCATTTTGCCAGATCCAAGTCTTTTGACAGATTATTTCTCAGTCTGTTTATTGAATATGTGTCTTTGAAATCTCTGAATGTGTTTAGAGACGGAGACTACAGGTGTGCTAGTCTGTCTTTCCCCATTGAATGGCAAATGTTGTCGACTAATAACCGTTTCCACGTGACGTGATAAAAAATGGTCCTCCTCAAAGGGGAGCTTTTCGGCTCTGAAAGCCAAATCCTCCACTGTGCTGCTTCTAAATACCAGGCTTTATTTGGTCTTAGTGGAGACATGTGAACAAGAAAGTGTAATTGTTTAAATTTACCCTTTTTATTCTATTTATATCAACTATGGATTACTACTGTAGGTGCAAAATGAGGGTAAAAAAAAAAAAAAAAATGAGGGTCATAAAAATGATATCAGACAACATTTGGTTATGAATTGACTGATAAATGAAAAAGTATGAATATTGTTTTTAAGAAAATCAATCAATATGCCATGGTTCCTTTATACGAGAGTACAGGTCTTTATAGTAAAACTTTTTTTTAACATTCCACTTTGTTTATTGATTAATACTGGTCAACACAATATTTATGTATTTACAATAATTAAATCATTTAATTAATTTAAAATTATTATAATTATTTTCTATTTTATTTATTTATGTTCTAAATTGATTCATGAATAAATAGGATCATTATCATATCATATGATCATATAATAAAATAACTTATTAATAAAATAGTTAATAGTTAATAAAATAAATAACTCAAATTACATTTACTTATAAGTAAATAACAAATAAATATACATTTTTAATCAATGTTCATACTTTTCACTAAATTTGTAAATGTTCCTTAATATTGAATCTACATGTCTTTATGGCAAAATATTGTTCTAAAATTTTTTTTAGAAACATTCCACTGTGTCGTAATTTACCAATATTGGTTGTCAGCATAATCAATTATTATTTATTTATGGTAGACCTAAACTAATTCATTTATTAATGTATGCTCTAAATGTATTTATATTTTTATTTATAATCAAATTTAATATTTTAATAATATTTATTTATAATTGAATACTAATTTAATATCATTTAAATATATTTGTAATTTCCGTAAATATAATATTAAAACACTCGTAACTCTTATTGTTTCATTGTTGCATTAAATTGATTAGACTGTCTAGGTCCAGTTTATTTCCAAAGCCTCGGTTTCATGCTAATTGCCATTCCAGCCGCTTTTTCTATTTCTCCGGTGTCCCGTCACACAGCTCCTCTCTGACTTCAGAGGCAGATGAGCAGACAGCTGTGCAATATCCTCTCTCATCCTTCCTCTGACCCTAGTCTCTCTTTACACCTCCTCCATCATTCACTCCCTTGAGGATGGCAGGAAAGGATGTAGACGTGACTATCGAGAGGATGGACAGTTTTAATACCGTGCTTGTGCCCCCCCAGGGACCGGTTACCCCTGAAGATATTACAAGCTCCAAAATGAATCACATCCATTTCTCACCGTGCGCAAGATGACAGGAGTGAGACTCAGTCTGAGGGCCGAGACTCTTCGCAACCATTCGCAACGTGGAAGCGAAGGATCACAGGTCGACGCTCACTCCCGTGACCCATATTTAAAGAAAGAGCCTTCCTATTGATATGAGAGATATTACAAGCACCTTAAAAGGTCAGTCATGAGTCATGACGTTCCAATCTTCTTTGCTTTTTTGTGTTTTATCAGTATGTAAGAGTGCGAGTCTGCCTTAGGCTACGTCTACATTCATCCGGATAGATTTGAAAACGGCGTTTTCCTCTAAAAATGCTCTCCGTACACACTAACGTTTTCAGGTGTTTTCCAAAAGTTTCTCATCCACACCGGAACGTCGGAAAATTCACGTTCACCTTATTTTAAAATTCACCTTACTGCGCAGCGTTAAAACCTCACAAAAGCTCACTGAGATGATAGCCTACATACTGAAAAATAAAATAATAAAGATATTGCACAATTCTTCTGGCAGGATAATTTTTTTGAGCAAAATATCTCACCATTCACTGATGCATCCAGGTCACACTCCCTCACCATTATGTACATGACTAAACGTACGTCATCGTTTTTAAACACCTCCGTTTTGACAGGCCACACTACAATGCGAAAACTGCGTTTTAAAATGTATCCACTTTGGAGAGTGTTTTAAAAAACTTTAGTTTACTTTTAGTCTCAGTGTGGACGGAAGAGAAAAAGATGTGTTTTCAAATGAAAATGCAATCGTGTGGAAAAGGCCTCAGTTTAACATCCGACCAGCCTGACACAACAACATCTACTCGAGAAACGCTAATTCTAGACCCTCCTCAATGAATAATTCTAGATACCTTCCAAAGCGTTTGGATTTATACATTAGCTTATTACAACAGCGCATACAAAAGTGTGGTCTGAGTTTCCTCAGACAGGCTGAATGAAAATGTAAATACTCTTTGTCAGGATGTCACTTATGGCACAGCAGAAATAGAGCTGTTTCCCCGGTAACCTCTGTAAACAAAGCAGTGCTACACTTATGATAGATATGTACACTTATAAACACTACACGCTACAGAGGGAAGATGAAAAGAAAATGCCATCACAACTTTTTTCAAGACAGTCATTTCCCTTCAGAGATACATTCATAGAATTCATTCATACTTTAATTCATATAATTTCCCACAGCACTCGGTTGTAAACCCACCCACTTCTTTACGCCATTTCCCCCCCAAACAAAACAAACCTATGTGCATGCTGTGTCTGCGTGAGACTGTTTCTGACTTTACTGGACAGTATTTACTGTGAGTTTTTAATCCTGGCAATCTAATGCAGTTTTAATGATGATTAAAATATTAAACTGTAATTCTAACTGTCAGAAATTGCATTGTGGTTATCGTCAAACTGGTAACCGTTTCATCCCTAACCCTCAAACTAGAGTGAGCTTGGCGGCCCCTCATAAATGTTTAGCGGCCCCTAGTGGGGGTCACAACGCCCAGATTGGGAAACACTGACATAGCTGATGGCAGTTAATCTGAAGAATGGCAGCAATGAAGATTAGTGGACTCTAGTTCAGTGGTTCTCAACTGGTTTGTGACTGACCCACTCAAAAACCCACTCAGCTGAGAAACACTCCTCGTCTAGTTGGTCTAGCAGTTGATTTGGCGACAGATAATGTGAATACATTTAAACATTGTGACCTCACCTGTCACTCATTCTTTGTGTTGTCAATTGTTTGATTGGATCTAGCATAAAATCCAGTTAGGCTCCTAGGCTTTTACAACTATGAGCAAAATAAATCTCAATGGATCAATTTTTTCTCCTTTTCAAATATGAAAACGTTTGAAAAAGCAAGCCATTTCCTCAACCTAAGCGCCATTCATCTCTGTGGTCCTGCTGCATAAAAGTCCATTTTTGATCTATGTCCTGATGAGTTATAAAGAGGAAAGTATGAGGTTCGAGTGCTGCACAGGTTTAGTCAGGAAAAGCCATATAGAGGCTGGTTATGTGATGCAAATATTAAAATGTATTGCATCTATATTTGGACAGTGGGAGAGTATCACACAATGCTGAGAAATAATTTCATCATACACACTCAGAGAGGGGGCATTATGTATTCTCAAGAATTTGTTTGTTTGTTAAGCCAACCATATAAGTTGTCTTTCGCATACTATCATGCTCTACTGCTGGTTAGTATTACACAATAACTTACATTTATTAAGTTGGCTTAGCAAAACATTATTTGTTTAAACAAACTTGTTTCATTCTTATTTATCTTAATGAGTGCAGTTTCATTCATCGTCATATCCAATGTATAATGAACAAGAGACTGTTGTCAGACTATTGTCCAACCTGAATATTAAACAATAATGTTATTCCCTTTACTAGAAAACAGGTAAAATAACACTTAGGCTGCATCCAAATTCACACACACTCCTACTATATAGCAGGCAAATTCACAGTAAAGAGTAGGCAAAAAGTGAGATTCTGAAGTGTGCATATGATGGAAACTTTGCTATCCCATGAGGCCGTGGGAGAGGATTTATGAATGGCAGTGAAGCAATTAAACTGATGCAGGTCACATGATAATGACAATATGGTGAATGTAGTACGTTCGGTTTACATGTATAATATTTTGAACATACCTTTTTAGAAGTCAAGAAGTAATTACTTAAAATAATTTTGGATGCAGCCATAATCTCTAAATGTGCTCTCCTAATGCAGTCCCTTGCCAGGCATGCTGGGAACTGCAGATCCTTTGCCAATAGTTATGTCAACAAAAATGATTCATGTAGTCCCAACACCAATGGATTAAGTAAACTTATTATTTTACATTTATTAAGTGGACTGTAATTAAGTTGTGATTGCTGAAGTTGATTTAGTTTATTTTAATTAATTAAACTGAACAAGAGACTGAACTTTTTTTTTTTTAAGCTTTGGAACATAATGAGGGTATGTAAATAATGATTCTTATTTTGGGGTGAACTATCCCTTTAAATGCAAATGTCATGCGTTTAACTGCTGATTTTAAGAGCATCCTACAGTAGCTAAAGGCTGTGGTTACTGTGGAAGTTATTAATTTACATTCATACTCATTTTCTATCATGTCTTCTTGTTATTTTTTAATGTCTTTTTATTTATTATTTTTATGTATTTTTTTATTTTTTATATATACATAAGTGGACTTTTTCTTTTCTTTTTAAGCCCTCTGACAAAATGTGCCCAGGGCTCTTGACTGAAAAAAGACTGAACAATTCCTAGATATTATCTAGTAAAAATATATACATTTTTAACCAGAACTACAGCAGTATGTTTTTTTCTTTCAGGCAAAACTAATTACAGAGGAACTCATTAGAATACAATCCAAAACAATTACTAATTTACTTTTAATGCGGTAATTATGCTGGTAATTTAAATGTTACAAATTTTACAAGTTTTAATTCTTTTTTTGAGGTCAGCTGCTGACCTCTTGCAAACAACAGACATTAGTAAACTCCATTATGGTCAGGCAAATATAACCACATACTTCATATAATAGAAGCAGCCAATTAGAGCAATCTGTATATATTTCACAGAATATATCTTAGATATCTTATGTGTTTTTTTTTTCTATATGATGTATACAGTTTTGTGGATATTTATTTTGGTATATGCATGGTATGGGTACACACACACGTTATACATGTGTATATGTGTGCGACTGTGCGTGCATGTGTTTCACAACATGATGGCAAAAGCTTTTAACTCAGAACCTGAACTTGGCTCAGGCATTTTGCTAGAAATGCTAACTAATATATAAATACTAGTCACTGACTGATTTTTTTTTTTTAGCAGTGACTGAAAAAACCCTGAAGACTGTACACCATTTTAACAGATTACACTGAGGGTGATCTATTGTAACTTTACTAATTCCCACCTCTGTCCAATCGGTAAACAGGCATGTAGGCCTAATTATATCTTTTCCTGTCATATTAGAATATTAGCAAAATGTTAGGCTTATTATTTGACTACATTATCATGTAAATCTACTGCAATAGCAGTCAGTTTAACTGATAGATGAGCCATAGTCGGATCAGTCGCCACAGATTTCTAAAATGAGGGACGGGCCACAAATCTGTGTAGTTGGCAAAACTCTGGGAACGGATTATGAATTTGTGTGTATGGATTGAAAACCCAAAGGTACAGTTTACAAATCTGAGCACACGGATTGGACATTTGTGAGTATGGTTTAATAATCCGTGTGCTTGATTTGTTAAACTGAAGGAACAATTTAAGAATCTGCATGTGAGTACGGTTTATAAACTGAGGGAACAAACTGTAAAACTTTGGGAACAGATTTTGGGTCTTTTTTTTTCTTTCTTTTTATTTTTCTACAGGTGACTTCCCAGGCTCCGTAGTACATGAAGAATGACGCACAGTCTCTATTTATCAGTTCTCTACATAAATAAATAAATGCATAATCTAGCCTATATGCTTGTCCTGTAATTACATGATTAAAAATGAAAATGTAAATCTATTAGCTATTAAATGTATTTTTATCATTAAAATATGCAAATTAAAATGATGGATAATAATATTATGACGGATTTATTTTTTATTTTTTACAACCGTGTCCGTTACAATGACAGACAATGAGAAAGTCTAACACAACCACTAGGAAGTCTGTAAGCTAAGAGTTTTTTTTTTTTTTTTTTTTTTTTTTTTTTTAGCTTTTAAGACGGAATGCGGAAATTGCATTTAGTTGTTTAAATTAAATTGTATGAGTTCATTAAACCATTTAAGTTTGAAATGTTCTCTTCTGTCTACAGGGAAGAGTAATTTGATTGTTAAGCATCATCACATAAGAGCTTAATATAGAAGCTGAGGCTGTGCAACACTACGTACATGTACACATTTTCCAGACTCTTTGAAGATTTCAGACATCTCTCTTTGAACTCCATAGACATTAAAGTCCTCGCTCTTTGAAAAACTCTTTGGATGTCTTATATGTCTTGGATGTTAAAGTACTATGATCAAAATTTACCATCTCTAACCTTTACCGTTATAGCAAACAGATGGAGAAAAAAATGTTTTTGAGAAGTCAAGTTACATTCTGTTAAATAACACCGAAAATTTATTTTCTGAAAGCTTCTCGAATAAGGATGGGACTTGATTTTGTCCATGGGAGCTGATTGGATAGTTGGCTGTTGTGGTTTGCTATTGCTGTGATCTCAGTGACAGGTTGTTGTAATTGTGTTAACCGTTATTCAGTTGCATAGATATTACTTTGCACAGAGAATTGATTTTATCACATTTGTTGCTACTGTATACGTTTAAAACTGTGGCATTTTAGTATTTATCTCTCTGCAAATGCCATGCCCCATAGTCTTGCATTGCATTATTGTTAACATGATATTCGCTTGTTTTTACCATATTTTGCAAAGTGGAAGCACGCAGTTTTTTTGTGAATGTGCGATACATCCAATTCATTAGCCGCTATAGAAGAATATCTAGAAGAATAACAAAGTGTAGTAAATTGTAAAACTATATGCGCTACAAACCAAGGTATTTATAATTACGAAAATACATTAAAATACTATGATAAGTAATACCAGTCTGCAGTATCAAGCAGCATATCTGTTTTGTACTGCTAAAAATAGCTGGAATCTGGTGAGACCAGAAGCCTTGACACAATCAAGTTACAAATGGCTGCATACGCTCTTACGTTAAAAATAAGGTGGATACTGCAAGCGAGCTACCGATGTTGTCAGTAAAGCTTGTATTGAATCCAAAACAGTGTGAGAGTTCCTATCATTCTGTGCAGGAAGGAGGAACAGTGATTAATCATAGATATGCTTACATAAAAGTCACACATCCCTTCCTCATTCAAGGTCTGGATGAGGTCTTTTTGTGTCTAGCTACCTTTTAGTATAATGCATGGCAGACTAAAAAACACAACACAAACACATTCTTTCTATTTAGAAAGGACATCCTCTATGAACACAACAAAGTTTCATATGCAGAATTGAGATAAAGCACATTAAAATAGGCTCCTGTATCATTATTCACGTTTGAAGTTTATCTTCAATATTAGCGTTCAGTCCCGCTTGTATCTTTAAACGGGCTTCATTCTGAATATTATTTTTTCCGTGACGCATACACGCAAAGCTGAGTACAGTGGCACACAATTGAGGCTCTCTTTGTTGTTAGATGAAGTGAATCTCTAGAGACTGCAGCAGAGAGAAGGAGAGAATGTTTCTCAAAGGAAACAAAGTGGTTTGGAAGGATCTCGGATACATTCTCATCTGAAATCCAGGAGATTGTGCTCCCATAAGAACTGCATTGTCCACTTGGAATGAGACACTGAGTTTGTTCCCAGCTCTTCTGTCTGGCTTCAACCTGTTTTGAGTCTTGAAGGGGTTGTTCAACCAAAATGAAAATTCTGTCATTTACTCACCCTCATGTTATTCCAAACCCATATGCTGTCATTATTTCCAGTGAACACAAAAGACGAATTCCATACAAAGTTCAAAATGGCCTTATATTGAATGGTTTAACAAGGACAAAAAACACACACAGAAAAAAAAAAGTTCACATGAAGAGAGCAACAACCAACATGTCCGATTATTTCCATACGTCGGACCTTTAAGTTGCCCCAGCAGCTCTGATAAACATACAACAGTCTTTTCAGCAGTTGTACAAAATATTCTCAGATATTGGTGTTGTTGTGTGGCAGTGCTTCGTTGGCACCTTGCCGCCTGGAGTGCACACTACTTCGAATTTCACACACTTTTGCGTCACCATATGCACGCAGATTTCCCCTTCATAACGCTCGTCTAAACTCAGAATAAAAAGTGAAAACGCAACGCCACTTTTGCGTTTTCTCTTCAGATCGTTTCCGTGTAAACATGGCCTTAGTGAGAGATCAGAATCAGCTTGATGAAATGAAAGAGACTGTGACAGTGTTTACAGAGCTTGATGACTGATGATCCAAAAATAAGTTGACTATTAAAAAGAACAACTGAACATTAGTACACAAATAAAATAAATAGTTTAAATTGTTACTTAAAAAGTAACATGAATCAATTGACTTGGTTTTAATCAATAGAACATTAATTACACTGTTAATGTAAAAATACAAAGTAGAATTGCATTTGGTTGCTTTTTTATGTAATGTAATGTTTATTTGATCAGGAAAATGTGACAAAAAAAAAAACACATAATAAAACCATGAGGACTTTACCTCCTCATTTCAGAACACCACGGCACACCACACCACCAGTTCCATCTAGACACTTTTTACAGACACGTAAAAGCTTAGGGTCACCACAGACCTTATTTCAGGCTTTTGAAATTGAAACCCCAATTCAAAAAAAAAAAAAAAAAAACCATTGACATTCAGACGTTTCTGGGTTTTAAAACCTCTTCCTGCATCACTCTATTGGTAATTTTATAGAAACTCTCCATAGCTAAGATAAAAAATAGATCAACATTTAGGTATACTTAGAAGGCGATTTAGAGCTGAAACTATAAATGCTGTTACATGCTAAACAAAATGTTTATCATGCCAAATTTCCATAATGAGACAAGATTACGGTTAGGCATGACTATAAAAAGAAGTTTGAGAAAGGATGAAAGATTCTAATTATCCTGAAAATTGTCATTGACTCTTTGTATCGTAATGCAGGTGGTAAAGTTGTATGAACAAACTGTGTTTTGATCATCTCATATTCAGCGGTAGCGCTTGGCGCAGGAAGAAACGTGCATCAAAGGCTGATATACCAGTGAATAGTAATCCATACAGGAATCATGTTGTGCACTGTGACATTAGCCCCTTTAACATACCTACAGTCTTTAATTATAAGTAACCGGTAAATAACCATTAAGAGATCTTGGGCCAGATGTACTAAACAGGGCAAATTAGCATGAGAGTGCAATTCCATGAAAGCGCGATGGGAGTGAAAAGTTCTGCATGGGATTCATTTAAATACTCTCTTTCTATAAATTTTGCGTCTGAAAGGGAAACTCCTAAAAATGCATATGCAAAAAGGTTAGCCGGAAAAATAATGCCCTTTCAGCGCAAATTTTTCACTACATGTCTTTCTAAACAGGAAGACAGGGTGGGGCATATTGAACAGCTCCTCCCCTTTTTAAAAAACACAGCTCGGCCAGAGCCGTTGAGCTCAGTAAAGCCACAGTTTCCTCCTAATCTCTAAACGTACATATGCTACATGTGTAATGGTACATGTATTCTTCCCGAACTATACGGTACAGTCGCACGACGAACACATTCAGTCACAGTCTATCCATACAGCCCCGCCCACAACATTTGAGGGTGGGAAGTTCGGTCTGGACTTGATCCATTGTGAAGCAAGTATGCCCGAACCAAAGCTGTTCGGACCAATCAAATTGTCAGGGCGGGCTTTATACGATGATAATGATGATCAACAGTAACGTAATCATCCACGTCACCAAAGAACGCTTGGGTTGAATTAGTTTACAACAAAGAATGGCTGCCGCTGGAGAATTTAGAAGATGTAGACAGTGCATTCATTTTAAAAGAGGAACAGAGAACCGCGATCAAGTCATATGCGTCGATTAACATACGTCATTTACTCCGTTGCTCTGAGTGGTTGTAGGTCTATCCAATTGAGTGCAGAGGCATTTTCTTTCCTGGTTCGGTTGAAACCAGGCTCCACCCTCACCCAGGCACACCGATCGCCATCACCTGAATATTAATCACCAGCAGCTGTCACCCATCACCTCACACATACTGTATAGTCTTGTCTTTGACTGTATCTATTTGTGTTATCTCCTTTCTGAAGTATACCTACCTTCTTGTTCCTCTCCTCATTCTTCTCCAGTCTCCATGAGATCGTTCTGCAAGATAATAAGGGAAGTTAATCAATACCTGTCAGCTTAGTGTGTTGTTTAGTATGTATGTATGTGTGTGTGTGTGTGTGTGGCTACGGCTACTCACCATTCCTCATTTCAATGTCTTCGCTCACTTGCCCGCTTTGTTGCTCATTTTGTGTTTAATAAAGACTTTGCGTTATTTTCGAACTTACTGGTCTGTTGAATTTTGTCATTGTTTTGGAGCACACTAGCTTATAGATATCTATACGACTAACATATTCATATTATAAGCCATGGGACTTTATCTGTAAAAAGCCAGAACACCATTGCTTGTGTGAACAGCTTATTTGTGTATTTACCGGAAAAGTCATTTTGGTAATTTTATGGTAATTTACTGGGATTACTGTATAAAAGGGGATAATTGAAGAATGGGACAAAAGCGAACTTCATGTTGAACCTCTATGCATCCACAGGTTTTGTTTCCTGTTCATTTCTATAATGAGATGGAATATGGGGAAGTAGAACACCTTAATTAATTGTTTTGAACAATGATCTATTACAGATCCAAACACTCAGCAAAATATTTTAATCCTGGCTCACCCCAATGAATTAAAATAATCAAAAGCATAATCATTAGCTGACATGGTGTACTTACTAATTAGAGGTGCAAATTTAAGCATCCCCATTACTTATTCTTCGCTGTCGTTATTTGATTTGAAACCCTAGCCGGAAGTATTAGCACATTTATCAAGCCTGTTTATTATACAAACCACCCAGAATTCTTAGAATCCATCCAGAACTCCATAGCACCTGCCTAGCAACCATCCAGAGTGCAATCCAGAACACAACAGTAACCATCCAGAATGTTTGGAATCCATCAGAATGTCATAGTAACTGCCTAACAGCCAGCCAGAATGCAGAAAGACTATGGCTGCGTCCGAAATCGCATACTTCCCTACTATATAGTATGCGAAAAACAGTACGCGAGCAGAGTAGTATGTCCGAAATCATAGAATTCGAAAAACAGTAGGCGAAAAGTCCCCGGATGACCTACTACTTCCGGCGAGATTATGAAGTGCGCATACGATGGACACTTTACTATCCCATGATGCCACGGGAGAGGAGTTGTTGTCGTTATATTTGAAAATGGCAGAAACCGGAGACGCGGCTGTAACGTTATGGGCTGTAGAGATAAACACACGTGACACGCATATATCTCTATTGATTCATTCATGTTTATTTATCGATGGTAATATCACAAGCAATTAAATGGCTTTTTTCTTGCCAAAAATCAACATCTGTCATTGTTCATAGGGGTTGTGTGTGTGTTTTATGAGGTAAAATTTATTAGGTAAATAAATGTTATTTGAGAAACTCCACAAAAGGCGTGATCTGCGAGCAGCTGACCGACGCCTCCTCTTGATTGTCGGCTCGGACGACGTAAAAACGCTGATGAAAACAGAAAGCAGAACTAAAAACAGCGCGAAGTTGGTGCAGTCAGTGGAATGGGCTCTTTAAATTTTCGCACTGTTATGACAGCGCGTATGTCACGCGACAACAACATGGCGCATGTAGTACGTCCGGATTCATTCATACTACCCGTATTCATACTATATAGAACGTACTTTTTTAACGGTCGCGAAGTACGTTCTTATTTAAATGTAGTACCTACTCACATAGTACGCGATTTCGGACGCAGCCTATGTACGTAACGGTTTTAGTGAGGGAAAGAACTACAATCCCATGAAGCACTGCGAACAGCATAATTGAATAATAATAAAAAAACTATTTATTTTAATTTTATTGCAAAATATGTTTATATACAAACATTTAGAACGAATCGATTAAGTCATTCGCAGTGCTCCATGGGGTGGGCGGAGTTAAAAAGATTTTTGGCGCGTGTTGCTTTTTTCGACTCTCTGATTGGTGTAATTTTTTAAGTTTTTCACCAGGAATTCTGTGAGAAAAAACAAATGCAGGGCTGACGGCTTCAAAAGAACCAAATACATTCGATTAACAACCTTTAAAGACTGTCTTTAAAGGTTTATAAGTTAAAAGTCCCTATGTGGAAAATGAAGGAAGTTTTTACTTCTGAAGGTAAAAACTACAAATAAATTAACTAATTATAAATTAAAGGTGGGGATGAGACTGGTTATAGGGAGCTTTAAAATTCTGGCTTATGGAGGGATTTTGAAAATACACAACTCAAATGGTCCTATCTTCTTTCCTCCAACGCTGGCCCTGATTCGCGCGAGGGGGGTATGGTACAACCGTTTGATTGACGGACTTACTGTCCAATGATTCTAGGTGGTCTTGGAAATGATTGGCTGGAGTTTTTCGAGTCCTGCCCGTTACACAGAGGATTAAATTGCTTAATTTTCATTTCAGTGCTTCTAACTCAGTGGCTGTAAGTGGGTTATGAATAGGATTTCAAGTGATTTTGAAAAAAATGGACAAAAATGAGAATCACACACCCCACCTTTAATATAGACAAAACAAAATAATTAATCATGGATTTTAGGAAGAAATCCTACTTTCTACAGCCACTGACCATCAAGGGAACTGAGCTGGAAAGAGCTGAGAGTCACAAGTTCCTAGGCCTGCATGTGTCATCGTTGAAACACTGTTGCCACAGTGAAGAAGGCCCAGCGGCGGCTTTATTTGATCAGGCTGCTATAAGGAAGGCAGGACTTAGCCACCGGCCATTTATCCAGGCCTATAGAGGACTTGTGGAAAGCATTACTGTCTGGTTTGGAAGTACCATCCAGGCAGAGAGGAGAGCTCTCCAAAAGGTCATAAAGACTGCGGGAGAGGATCATCGGATCTGACCTTCCATCTGTGGACACTTTATATACACAACGCTGCAGGAAGAGAACACAGATCATTCTCAAGGATACACACCACCACTTAGCTCATTCCATGTTCAGGCCTAAACACTCAACATATAACTTGAGATATGGCAGACCGGACAGTATTATCTCACAGGGTGCGGTTTAATAACAGTTTTTATCCAGCCACGGTCAGACAGAGGATATGGCAGAGGGAACAAATATAACTCTCTCATTTTTATAAAATGATAGGTGTTATTTCCTTTTATATGTTAGTGATGCCTGTGATGTGTTAATGTGTCTGTCTCTGTTAAAAATAGAATGTTTTATTACAGTACTTTTTAAATATTTATATTATGTATTATCTCAGGACAGTACAATACTCCTATATGGAGGTAATAATCTTTATTGTGTTTGTTTGTCGTAGGTTTATACTGTTCTTTGTTTACTGTACCTTCTCAAAGTGTATTTATTGTGTGTGGTTTTGTTAGTTCTTCTTTTATGTTGACTTTTTTAATGTTGACTCAACAAGCTTTGCTACAAAAATTCCTATACTTGTATTAGCTGTATTTGTACAAATGGCAAATAAAAACTTCTTCTTCTTCTGAAACCCAACTGTTGCACTCATAGCAATACGCTAACCAAACAACAACACCATGGCGACCACTCACATTATCTTAGTAATGTAGTGGTGAGTTTAAACGACCAAACAAAACTCATATTTTTATCAGAAAATGTTGAAATCAAGTTTTCATAGTTGTCCACAATATATAATCACACGTGTGTAACTCTTTGCTCTTGACTTACAGGGAAAAAAGCCCCTAGGAACCTCCCTCTCATGCAGAAACACACTGGCGGAGCTGTCAGCAAAGCCAGCGGGGTGAAACGCATCGCTCCTTGACGTGCGTCTACATGTTAAACATAAATTGATTGTTTTCTGTCCCCTTTTATCATCACCACAGTCCTCTTGTCTTTCTGTCAAGGGCGGCCTAATGTTTAAAACAAAACTGATGTCTGTGTGCTCTCCCACCATTCCACTTTTTCATGGATCCTAGACATTTGTACTATGGGGCTATTGTCAAAAGTGTAAGCCACCTGCAGCTCCGGTTGGAGAAGTGGCTTAGATTTCTTGCTCTGCACCTTTCCACACCTGTCATTTGGCATCCTCCACCCCCTGCTCGTTTTTAATGGTGTCGTTCTCCAGAGCTATTCCTGGACATCTATGATACACTCCAAGTGTCCACCGTATAGCTGCACTGTCATTCAGCCAGACAAACTAATGTTTGAGCTCTGTGCCATGTGCCTGTGCAGAATACCAAACAGTGGTTTTAGGGCACATTTTCAAACAAACTGCCAAATGTAGCTTGTATTTAACCAGGGATAAGCAGGAAATTATGACAACATTTCTTGTCCATAATTGCACATTGCATGAGGAAAATGTGTAAAAGTAGTGGCACTATAATTTAAGTCCCCCTGTAGTCAATAATTGTATCCTTTAAAACTCGCCTTTGATCACCAAAATTACATATCTAAAAGTTTTTTTCCAGTGATAATAATTTCTTCATGCCTTAAATAGCTTGAATGTGAGTCTACACCCTTGCTTCATTTAGTATACGCGGATACATGAATATGCATATTAGTCCCCGCATAACCCCAACGCGGACTACCTGTTTCACTCGGTCAACTTTACTGTAGTAAAAGCTGCACAATGGCAAGTGGAAATACTGATTTAATTCAGCCATATACACTCACCGGCCACTTTATTAGGTACCCCATGCTAGTAACGGGTTGGACCCCCTTTTGCCTTCAGAACTGCCTCAATTCTTCGTGGCATAGATTCAACAAGGTGCTGGAAGCATTCCTCAGGGAGTTTGGTCCATATTGACATGATGGCATCACACAGTTGCCGCAGATTTGTCGGCTGCACATCCATGATGCGAATCTCCCGTTCCACCACATCCCAAAGATGCTCTATTGGATTGAGATCTGGTGACTGTGGAGGCCATTTGAGTACAGCGAACTCATTGTCATGTTCAAGAAACCAGTCTGAGATGATTCCAGCTTTATGACATGGCGCATTATCCTGCTGAAAGTAGCCATCAGAAGTTGGGTACATTGTGGTCATAAAGGGATGGACATGGTCAGCAACAATACTCAGGTAGGCTGTGGCGTTGCAACGATGCTCAATTGGTACCAAGGGGCCCAAAGAGTGCCAAGAAAATATTCCCCACACCATGACACCACCACCACCAGCCTGAACCGTTGATACAAGGCAGGATGGATCCATGCTTTCATGTTGTAGACGCCAAATTCTGACCCTACCATCCGAATGTCGCAGCAGAAATCGAGACTCATCAGACCAGGCAACGTTTTTCCAATCTTCTATTGTCCAATTTCGATGAGCTTGTGCAAATTGTAGCCTCAGTTTCCTGTTCTTAGCTGAAAGGAGTGGCACCCGGTGTGGTCTTCTGCTGCTGTAGCCCATCTGCCTCAAAGTTCGACGTTCAGAGATGCTCTTCTGCCCACCTTGGTTGTAACGGGTGGTTATTTGAGTCACTGTTGCCCTTCTATCAGCTCGAACCAGTCTGGCCATTCTCCTCTGACCTCTGGCATCAACAAGGCATTTCCGCCCACAGAACTGCCGCTCACTGGATGTTTTTTCTTTTTCGGACCATTCTCTGTAAACCCTAGAGATGGTTGTGCGTGAAAATCCCAGTAGATTAGCAGTTTCTGAAATACTCAGACCAGCCCTTCTGGCACCAACAATCATGCCACGTTCAAAGTCACTCAAATCACCTTTCTTCCCCATACTGATGCTCGGTTTGAACTGCAGGAGATTGTCTTGACCATGTCTACATGCCTAAATGCACTGAGTTGCCGCCATGTGATTGGCTGCTTACGTGTTAACGAGCAGTTGGACAGGTGTACCTAATAAAGTGGCCGGTGAGTGTATGTTTGAACCAGAAACTGATTTAGAAGAAGAAGTGGAAGAGTGAATAATAGGGTTGTCTACAAATCGATGTATCGGAATGGTAATGCTTTAGCTTTTGCTATTTACAACGTTGGACACATAATGGAAATCAATATGATTAGCCTTTTGCTTGACTATACGTTATCAAACAGCTCATATTGTGTTGCTAATGTTACACACACCTCAGAGTCTGACAGAGTCTGCCTTCTAAAAATCAGAATCCTTAGAAACGCATTGAACAACTTAGAACGTCAGTTGAGAAAGGCATATAGTTCATTATAACATCGCATTTATCATATACATAATTAACCCGCTATGTTGCTAAATGTATCTGATTTTTCATATCAACAGAAGAATATAACCTGGCATCTTTTGAGACTCCCCTGCTTCACAGCAGTTAATGATATGTTAAAGCCCGCCGGCACATTGGTGCGATTGGTTACGACAGCATTTGTGCTGTAGAGAACACTGGTGATATTTTGAGACTGTCTTTAGTTCACTGGTTGTTTTAAGAAGAAAATACTCAGCAATGGCGTTGACTTATGAATTTGCACATGGTTTGCCTTAAAGCATATTAAAAAACGCCACATAGACATATAAACAACATTAAAAACTTGATTTTCACCACTGATGGTAGTCAAACCCTTTTTCAGTAGCATCAACCGAATGGCACTGCGTTTCCACAACCTATTGAGTGCAACAGTCGGGGTTCCAGAAGTAAAAACTTTTGAATTTTTTTTTAATGATAACTTATAAACCTTTAAAGATAGCTTTACTGTGAGCTACAAGGTTGTTAATCAATAGTTTTTGCTTCTGTTGAAGCTGTCAGCCCTGCATATTTCAACATAGTTTAAAAAAATCGTTTAACAGAGGAATTCGTTGTGAAAAACTCCCACATGATTACCCATGATGCTGTACAGAAAATTACACCAATCAGAGAGTTGAAACAAGCCAATTGCGGCAAAAAAAACCTCTTTAGCTCCGCCCACTCCCATGAAGCACTGTGAATTATGTAATAGTATAGTATTTTGCAATAATGTTTTTGTTTCAAATGCATAGTTGTATATTTCTCCATTGTTTTTAATTAGATTATGCTGTTCGCAATGCTTCATAGGATTGCAGTTCTTTCCCTCATAAATTCGTTAAGCATACAGTTGTTTCTATTAGATTTTCAGATACTTTTTTGCTTCAAATCTAATTTTTTTAATGTTATGATTCACCTTGTAGTTGGTTGACGTGGTTCATGGCTTATAAAGCTTTAACAAATACTTTTTTAAAAACCCTATGGGAGAAATAGGGAATGGAAAAAAAATACTTCCGGAACCAATGCAACTGAAAAATTGGACGTGCGCTGTTGCACTTCAGTACAAACTGAGTTACCAACTAATTTGAGTCATCACATCCCTTTTTTTTTGGTTGCAGTGAAATAAATGTTTATGGTGTTTTGATTCAATGATATAGTTCTGAGTTTGACTGAGATTCTTGTTTTTACCAGATAGATACTAATCCAATGAAATCTGGGTCTGTTCATCACACAAAGCTACTGCAAGACTTCAGCAAGACTCACACTGGTTTGAAACAATGTGTGTGAGTAAATTAAATTTAATATTTTTATCTTTTGGTTGAATTATTCCTTTAAACTTTACAAACGAATCTGCTCATGAATCCAGAAACAGACAGACCACAAGAACCCAATTAACCCTGATTAATAATTCAAATTGTTCCCACAGCTTCACTCAATAAGACAAATTGGGCTGAATTAGAAACAGCAGTTTTTCATGTTTTCTGCGAGCGGTTATTGGTTTTTGGAGAACTTTTAAACAGTTTACTTAAAGAGAAACGCAAATGAAAAGGATGGCGATCGATAATTGGGAGAATGCTTTGTAGGGTAGATTGATGAAATGAGCTTCAAGAAGAACACCGCCTGACCATCTCTCTTAATATCAGATTGGCTAGCTGTGACTCTAATTGTGTTCCTGTTCTGAATCTGAAACTCTTTTTTTCTTTCATAAATATTCTGTTGCGTGCAGAGTTCTTCTAGAAGGATCTCTTAAGCACAAATTTAGTGTTAAAAACCCCATGAAATGGTTTGACAAACCCAACTTTTTGTATATTGAAGGGATTGTTTTCTTAAAAAATATAAAATAAAAATTAGTAAATTAATTTGTTGTCTAAGACTAGATTCAAGGTTTGTCTTATGTTATCATATCTTATTTTCTGCAGTGTTTTAGTATTTTTGTAACTATTATATTAGTATTAATATTTCGACTTTTACAGTTGAACATTTATTTTCATGTAAAATATTTACATTTAGCTTTAATTTATTTGTATTTTATTTTCAGTTTAGTACTTCAACCTAAAATATTTTACTTCAGTTAGGTGCCCAGTATGTTTAACTAAACAATGATGTACTAAAAAACGAAAATGTTTTTCCTTTGCGTTTTTCGCGTCCAGATGACAACGTTGTTAAATTGATCCCCGTTAACACGGATCCGCAAAAACTATTAAAACCGCTGTACTCTGCAGGCAGACCAGTAGTTGGCGATGTCACTTAAAGAAACACTATGCACCTGAACACGTAACACGACATCACCATTTTTCACGTTTTTAACATATTGGTTTCAAAATCTTCAAAAGTTTACGTTTATCAGGGCCAAAAAACGCTGTTGTCGTGTAAATGAACGGCTAAAACACATACGCTTTCCGTTTTTAGTTGAAAATGGTCTTGTGTGAATATATATATATATATATATATATATATATATATATATATATATATATATATATATATTTCCTTTGCCTATATAGATGTATACATACAGTATATAGGCCTATATCAATTAACAAAAACGATTTATAATAGTTTTAGTTGTCAACAACAACACTGGTTTTCTGCAGTCTTCTGAATAACTTGATCTTCCATAGCTCCTTGTTTTTGTCAAAACAGCATCAGAAGGATTTGAAACAAAAAAAGTAGGTCACTCTTTGGACAAACAAAACACAGGAAGTCTTAGCTGTTTCCAGTGGGGTGGAAGTGCTTTAAAAATAAACAGTTAAAAGTTTAATGAAGAATGCATTAACAGTTTCTTGTATCTGCCACAGTGTCAGCCCACAATATTTACTGGGTAACATCTCCAAGGTCGCTTAACCTTCATGTCTGATTTAGGAGGTGTGTATATGACTACTGCACGTTAATTTGTTGATTTATTTCCCCTGATATTGTAATTGTGATTATTAACTTAAATCAATTGAATTGTACATAGAAAATTTACCTAAATTGAATACTGTCATCAATATTTTCAGTTATTTATTTGCTTAATTGTGCAACCATGCTTGATGATGAACAATTACGCTTGTCCTGAATTGGTTTTTATGTAACCAGTTTGCCAGTTTGTTTTCATGGGCTGTTTATAGAGCTCTTCTGTCCTTTCATTTGTTTGTTTAGTGGAACAAATTCATCTTATGTCATAAAAACAACAGTAGATAAACCACAATTCCTGAGGGTATTGCTTTTAGTCCCAGTCTGACGCATATACAGCCACCCACAGTGATGGCTCACTTTTTTAAAAGGCCTTGGTTCCGGAAGTATTTTTCCCATTCGTTTTCTTCTTAGAGAATTTATACATTTCATCAGTAAAGAGTTCTAAACCATGAGCCCAAAACAACCAGCTCCCAAGATGAATCAAAACATTGCAAACTGTGATTTGAAGCAAAAAAAAGTATATCATATAAAAAGTTTGGGGTTGTTAAGACTTTTTTTTTTTTTACATTTTGAAAAAAGTTCCTGAGCTTAAAAAGGCTGAATTAGTAACACTTTACAGTAAGGTCAATTAGTTATTAGTTCTGTCCTGAATTTTAGCTCTGTTAAAGTTAAAGTTAATAAAAATAGGGTACAACTATTGATTGTTAGTTCATGTTATGTAGTTAACTGATGTTAACAAATTAGATCTTATCGTAAAGTGTTACTGTTGCATTTATTTGATAAAAAATCTGTTCAATTCAATTTATATTGTTATATGGGAAAAGATGAGTTCCCCTCCGAGGGAACTCCGCTGCGTCGAGAATCGACACTATGGGGAATGCCTTCGGCATGACGCGTCTGAAGTCAATAATTCAATCTTGATTGGCGTAGCGCAATCGCGTCACTCGTGACGTCGCATGTGACGGTGATCCGGAAGCTATAAAAGGTCACAGGAAACAGTGAATGTCAGCTTCTGGTCTTCAGCAAGCTTTCTGTGTCAACCTGTTTGTCTTATTTGGTGTTGTCTGTCACTCTGATATATATAGGCTATATATATTATAGCGAACAATAAGGAGAAACTATTCAGAATGTGCGTCCCCTTGCCTGATATTTAAGCGAGGGTGACGCACACTCTGTGAAGTTTGTCTGGGAGCGGAGCATGCACTGACAGCGCTCGAGGGCGCTGTTGTGTGCAAAGTGTTATTCAGTTACCTATGAAAAAAAAAAAATTCGCCACCCCATATTCCCGTTATTGAGGAGTTTCTGGAGGTTGTAAACCAGGGCACTGGCTAAATCAAATGTTTTATGGCCAGTTAATAAGCAGGAAGCGACTAAAAAAAATAAAAAAATAAATAAAAATGAATGAATGAGCGCTTCCTGCAGACCTAGTCACAATCTTCATGTCAGAGCCTTCCCTTTTTCTCTGATCTCCTTACTGAGGTATTGAGATCGTGGGAAGAATCAGGTTCATCTCATTTATGTTCCCCCTTGTATACATTTACATCTAATGAGAATGGTTATGAGGTGATGCCTCGAGTAGAGGAATATTTTGCGAGATATTTCTCCCCGACATTGCATCACCCCTGATAGCTCAGACATTTCCCTCAAATTTCGTTCGAATTTGTTAGGGAAAGCATGGCGATGGGTCTAGGATTATGGCTGCATTTAATTCTATGAAATTTAACCCTCAGAGACCTAAGGGTATTTTTACAATTCATTTTCCGTCTGGTGTTATTCACTAAAAAAGCTTGTAAAACATCAACCCTTTTGTGCACAGACAATTGACACACCTCTTTTTTTTCAAGACAAATTGAACTTTCAGCATATTTGTGTTACATTGATGTCACCTGAATGTAAAATAAGTTATGGGACCATAAAGACAAATGAAAAAATAAAACGGAAATTTAATCACTCAAATATTTATTGAAATCACACACAAATAAATAAAAGCTAAGCAAATTTCCTCTGGAAAACAGTTTGTTCATGTCTTTGGAGTCCTGGAGCACAGGAATAAACATTGTAACTTCTACAGAACAAAAACTATTTACATTTTTCCAAAAAAAGTCCAGGCGTTTTTTGCCTCATTCACTGGTGCCAAGCCTCAAAGCAGTTCCTATCAGCAATCACACAGAGGGCCACATCACAGGCTTTGCATTTCCAGGGGGTGGCCTGTTTGACCTGCCTTGTCTGCTTGCAGTTCACACATTGCCTTCTACCATAGGAGGCCTTCTTACTGGTTTCAGTTTGGTCTGATGTTGGCACAGGTACATGGTCACTTTGTTGCTGGGTGGGGGGAACAGCAACTGTAACGCCACAGAGTTGGGCTGTCAGCTCCTCCAGAAAAGCTTTGTGGGTCATGGGCTGTTGCTGCTTCTCTGCACAAACTTCCTTGTGAAGTAGGTAACTGTTGGTCGCAGCAATGTCCAAAAAATGGAAAAACAATGTCCTGTACCATCTCATAGTTTTATGGTGAACTGAGTAGTATTGGATGAGTTGATCAGAAAGATCAACACCTCCCATATTCTTGTTGTATTCAGTGACAGGGGTTGGGCATGGAATGGATTTGGTGTTCCAGCCTCCATCCTGAGTTCTTACCCTTCTCTGAACTGTGTTGCCAGAGAAGGCCGGGTGAATTGTGGAGCAGACAGAGACTTCCCGAGTGTCCATCCACTTTACAAAAACCAGAGGGCCGTCACGGATCCACCTGATGGTGCCCCTAGGATCCTTTTTGGTCATGGCATTTGTGGTTGTGCGTGGGCATCCTCGTCTGTTGTCCCTGTAGGTGCCACATGCTCCAAAGTTCATGCTGTAGAGATCCATGAATAGCTTTGGACTTGTGTAGAAGTTGTCTACATACACATTGTAGCCACTCCCTAGGGATGATTTGTTCATGAGGGACATAACCGAGTCGTATGCCAGTCCTACACCAGAAGCAAACACAGACTTCCCCGTGTATACAGCAAAGTCTAAAGTGTACCCAATGCTGCTGTCTGCCAGCACAAAAAGTTTGAAGCCCCACTTAGTTGGCTTCGCCTTCATATACTGGGTCATGCCAGTGTGAGCCTTTGTTGCCACCATCCTCTCGTCCACTGAAAGGTTCTGCCGTGGGTGATAAAATGCTCTGCATGCATGTTTGATGTCATCTAAAAGGGGCTTCAGACGAAACAGCCGGTCATAAGCTGGTGTTCCTCTCTTCCGGTCGTTGTGGACATCTTCATCAGGGTCGCTCATGTGGATGTTCCAGGAAATGACCTGATACCTGTCACGTGCCATCACTGGGTGGGGAAACTGTTGGCTGAAAATGGTATTTGTCCTCCAGTAGTCCCGGATATTTGTCAGTCTCACCAGTGCAAAAAAAAAAGTCAGTCCTAAATATTTGAAAAATTCTTCAACAGTGAAGTTTTTCCAGGAATATTTTTTGCCACTGGCAATGTTTTTTGCAGCGTTTGTGTTTGTGTTATTACACAAAGTGGTTGCCGCACTGTCACTGACAAAAAGTTTGAAAAGGTCCAATGGTGTGTATATGGATGTGGGGCTAAGCTGATGTCCTGGCTTTCTTGTTGGGACAAACCTTTTGGGCACTGGAGGGATGTCTGGCTGACTCTCACTGTTCCATGGAGTTGGGGCTGCTGGCTGTGGTGATCTAGATCTCGACCTAGTGGATTCGAGACTCTGTCGACCCCTCAAGCTGCCGGATCTGGATGCTCTCCCTCGTGACTGTGACTGCAGCCGTCCATGACTTCCTGGCAGCTGCTGGGATGCTGCAGCAGAAGTGGAAGGCTGGGATGCTGCAGCAGAAGTGGAAGGCTGGGATGCTGCAGCAGAAGTGGAAGGCTGGGATGCTGCAGCAGAAGTGGAAGGCTGGGATGCTGCAGCAGAAGTGGAAGGGCCCTCCTCAGTGGAAGAATGGGAACTTTCATGTCTGGCTTGGGTGGGTGGGCTGGTGTCTTCTTCATTATCACGACTGTAAAACAAATAAATAAAGCAAAATATTAGATCATACATATCAGATAAATGAGTGTTTTTGTATTTTATTTCTCACATAAGATAACAATGGCTGAGATTGCTACTGTACCCCCAACCCACCACAGCTATAAGGTGAGCAGTGTTGGAAAAAACTTCCCCCACTACAGCATCCTTTGTGTGTATCTCTAGGTAAACTCACTAAACCTCAGACAAAAAATGGCTGAGAGACAAAGTGTAATCCACAACTCTTACTACTCTGTAACAAACATAGAAAAACAAAATACTACTTTTACAGAACTTATTTTTACATATTTAGAAAACGCTACTGTGCGCATTTCTATTTTATCGTATTACTTTATTTTTATTTTTATACTTTTACTGTAAATAAATAAATGGCACTTACTCTTCAGCGGGGTCTAGACCATCCTGGTAATCTAGTTCCTCATCTGTCAAAAAGCTCTCTTCTCCTGAATATCCATCATCCTGCATGGCATCAAAAAAGGCCAGCGCTTGATTTACATCCATGTTTCTCTGACGATCCATTTTTCTCCGTGTTTCTCTGTGTATCCTTCAAAACAACTTTGCCGTGCGTCTCTCTCTCTCCTCAAAACTACTTCGCCCACTCTCCTCAAAACTATTACCTCAAAACTATTACCTCAAAACTATTACCTCAAAATGATTACCTCAAAACTATTACCTCAAAATGATTACCTCAAAACTATTACCTCAAAACTATTACCTCAAAACTATTACCTCAAAACTATTACCTCAAAATTATTACCTCAAAACTATTACCTCAAAATGATTACCTCAAAACTATTACCTCAAAACTATTACCTCTCCTCAAAACTATTACCTCTCCTCAAAACTATTACCTCTCCTCAAAACTATTACCTCACCTCAAAACTATTAACTTTCTCTCTCCTCAAAACTATTTTGCCGCACATCTCTCTCTCTCTCTCTCTCTCTCTCCTCAAAACTACTTTGCCGTGCGTCTCTCTCTCCTCAAAACTACTTTGAGAGAGAGAGAGAGAGAGGACCGCGCGTCTCTCTCTCTCTCTCTCTCTCTCTCTCCTCAAAAATATTTTGCCGCGCATCTCTCTCTCTCTCTCTCTCTCGCTCCTCAAAACTACTTTGCCGTGCGTCTCTCTCTCCTCAAAACTATTTTGCCGCGAGTCTCTCTCTCTCTCCTCAAAACTACTTTGCCGTGCGTCTCTCTCTCCACAATATCAGAGCTTGGTTCATGCGTAATGACGCACACCAACGTGGAAGACGGATCAGCCTGTCATTGGTCAACAACCTCACGCAAAGCATCATGTGATATCCAAAATGACAGCTAGCATCGAGCTAGCGGCAAAAATTATGGAGAATTGATAAATTATGGACATCAAGTGGATAAATCTTGGATGTAAGTGTTTGGATTTATTGCTGAAAAACTCAGAAAAGAGGCACAAGTTCCGGGCTGGATAGAAACCCTTCTGTAAAGGCTACAAAGACACCAAAGACACCCCCGTGATGGCTAGCTCGTTAGCTTTCTGCTGGAAAAAACGGTAAGAAAATCGATAAAACTTTCATCAAATTATATAAATATTTATCGGAGGTGCCGTGTGACGTCGTGGACGATGCCGTCGGGCTCTGAGGGTTAAATGGTGAAATATCTGTCTTTAAAAAGTGAGATATTTTAATTCAGTCTACCATCCAGATAATTTTTCACTTATTCAAGTGTTAAATATGGCTCCATTTAATTTTGAGGAATTAAAATGAGCAACAAACGTCGAAAGTCGATTATCCCTGCCGGTCCTCCGCTTCAGGGTTTCGAAAACGAGACGAAAATAGCAGGGCTCTGTGCAGCCCTCAGGAAATCGATGTTTCTAGCGTCAAGTACGCTTCGGGACACATCGGTTTTCAGCGAATGCACGCTTCAAAAAATGTCCGCCACAAGGCTTGCGGCCAGGCGGTGTTCGCGTCCGCTCATCGGAAACGGTTCTCGATTATTCCCTGCCGGTCTTCCGCTTCAGGGTGTCGAGAACAAATCCGAAAGAGCCTCCCCTCCGGGGAGCCCTCAGGAAATCGATGTCGGCTTTCCGCTGCCAAGTGCACTTCGGGACGCATCGTTTTCCAGCGAACATATGCTGCACTGTCCGCCCCACAGGCTTGCGGCCAGGCAGTGTTCGCGTCCGCTCATCGGAAACTGTTTTCGATTATTCCCTGCCGGTCTTCCGCTTCAGGGTGTCGAGAACGAAACCGAAAGAGCCTTCCATCTGGAGAGCCCTATGCAGCACTAGTCGTCTCAGAGAGACATTTATGGCTAAATCCCTTGGGGATCGGGGAAAAGGACACCCCGCGGAGCCTTCAAGGAATCGATGTTGCTTCCCGCCGCCAAGTGCACCTCGGGACGCATCGACTTCCAGCGAATGTATTAAACACAGTGTTCCTGTAACATCTAACTCATTCGCTACCTCTCATGAGGCCTGTAGAGAAAATTATTCGGTTAGTTCCTGCCAGAAAAGTGCTTCAGGTCACCGAAAATATTACGACTCCTGGGGTCAGTCCTGAGAGACTGATCCCCCTAGTAGATTATTTAGACGCCTGGAAGGGCCTTCAAAATATATCTCAGTGGGTCCTGAATACAGTTGAGAAAGGATATAGAATCCAGTTCCAGTATAGACCACCTAGATTCAGTGGTGTTATTCATACACTGGTATCTCCTGATCAGGAACAGGTGATGGAACAAGTCCCCCACCAGAAGGAGTCCGGGTTCTACAGCCGTTACTTCATAGTTCTTAAAAAGGATGGTGGGCTGCGTCTCATTATAGATCTAAGGATAGTGAACAATCTTTGAGGAGATTTTAATTCAAAATGCTAACTATACCTTGATCGTTCAACAAATCAGATCCGAGGACTGGTTTGTGACGATAGATCTTGGGATGCTTATTTTCATATTCCATCATCCCACATCATAGGAGGTTCCTTAGATTCGCTTTTGGGGGTAAAGCTTATCATTGCAGGGTTCTTCCTTTTGGCCTAGCCTTATCTCCTCGCACCTTTACTAAATGTATGGATGCTTCCCTTGCTCCATTTGGGACTTCAGGGGATTCGTATCCTAAATTATATAGATGACTAGCTCATTAAACTGGCTGTCAGAAGAACTGACGATTCAACATCGAGATGTTGTTTTGCGTCATCTGAGGTGCTTGGTGTTGAGACTAAAATGTAAAGAAAAGTTCCTTAACTCCTCTTCAGAGAACTACGTTCCTGGGAGTAGAGTGGGACTCAGTCACGATGCGGGCACAATTGTCTCCTGCTCGTACAAATACTATCCTAACCACAATGGAGAGTATTAGGTTAGGCCAGGCCATTACTGTCAAACACACCCAAGGGGTTTTTAGGCCTCATGGTGGCAGCTTCCATCGTAATTCCTTTTGGTCTGCTCCATATGAGGACCTTGCAGTGGTGGCTCCGGACCAGAGGGTTTTCCCCGAGGGGGAACCCTTTTCGCACGATCAAAGTAACGCGCAGATGCCTTCGTTCTTTGGTCATGTGGAAGAAACCATGGTTCCTGTTTCAAGGCCGGTTCTGGGAGCACCGTGTCAGAGAAAGTCTTTGACCACGGATGCATCCTTCACAGGTTGGTGTACGGTTATGGAGGGCCGTTACACCCGAGGTGCTTGGAGGGGCCATCATCTCTCATGGCATATTAATCGCTTGGAGATGTTGGCCGTATTCTTGCCCTGAGGCACTTCCTGGCAGACCTCAGAGGTCATCATGTTCTTGTTAGGACATACAATATGTCGGTGGTCTCTTATATCAACCGCCATGGAGGTCTGAAATCGCGCCGTCTTTCTAGACTGGCACATCAGATCCTTCTGTGGTCCCAGGATAAATGTATCTCTGTCAGATCCATTCATATTCCTGGGGTTGATAATGTGGGAGCAGATATCCTGTCGAGGCAGGGGCTGAGGCCCGGGGAAGGGCGACTCCACCCTGAAGTAGTTGAGCTCATATGGAGAGAGTTTGGCCAGGCGGAGGTTGACCTGTTCGCCTCTCATGAGAACACTCACTGCCCGCCCTGGTTCTCTCACATCCAGCTCCTTTGGGCCTGGATGCCATGGTACAGATGTGGCCTAGGTCACGTCTGTACGCTTTCCCCTGATCGTTCTGCTCCCTGGGGTTCTAGAAAGGGTCAGGAGGTACGGTGTGAGCCTACTCCTTGTAGCTCCGTACTGGCTGGCCCGAATTTGTTTTTCGGACCTTTTTAGTCTCTTGGTGAGTCCTCCCTGGCAAGTCCCTATTAGGAGAGATTTTCTTTCACAGGCCATTGGTACAATATGTCTTCTACGGCCGGAGTTATGGAGACTATGGGTCTGGCCCCTGAGGGGGTCTAACCGGTAAATAGGTGCCCTTTCCACCGAGGTGGTTAGGTCATCCATTCTAGAACCCCACTCTACTAGGAACTAGATATTGGTTAGTGACAGCATTGAACCCAGTTAATTACTGCCCGCTGGCTTCAGTACTGGTGTTCCATTCTGTTCTCTAACGGGATCGCCCGTTCACGTTTAGGGCCTCTGTGGCGGCCTCAGAGCCCTCCGCAAGCCTCTAAGGGTGAGCATGTACGGACATTCCCAATAAAACTCCATGTTCCTGTAGATTGGAGGATGAATCCTGTCATCCAGCCTATTGGCATCAGGCTGACGGGTTATCCCTGGCACCCGCCATGTCCTGTGGATGCGATATATGAGAATATATAAGAATCTGTTGAGTGTTGCCCCCCCTTACTTAATGGTGTGGGAGCCACTCTACCTTATTTCTGCCCTGGCACTGAGGTGCCTGTAGGCAGTATCATGATTCTTCGGAAATTCATCATATAAGAATCTATTTGAGTCTGCTTCCTGCTCCCTGGAAGAGTGGTGGTGCTGCCCCCTCTTACGTGATGACGTGGGAGCCACTCTACTTTATTTCTGCCTTGACACTGAGGTGCCTGTAGGCAATATCATGATTCTTCAGGTAATCCATCCTCCATCGCATGTGTCGGATGGTCAAGGTCATAGCCTTGAGGGCCCTATGTTAGGCCTCAGGCTGTAAGGAGTCAAATCTATCTAGATATGTATCAAGGGCTAGGAGCTATTCCCCTTTTATCAATTAGACAGTTGGTTATCTGCGGAAACCTCTCATAAACGATGTACGTGGTGCGCTTTGGCCTTCACCTCTCATCTAATATTCCTTTACTGTCTGGGGTTCCCATCCATGGGGTCCGTTGAGCCACCGGCTCCAGACCTACCCTTCTTACATCAAACCTTATGACAATCTAGGTTGGATCTGCCTTCTCATTTCTATCGTCCGTGAGTGTGCCAGATGCTTCACACCAGGGTGTATCCTCTCAGTGTGGCGCAGTGGGCATTTCGTTCCCCATAGTGTCGATTCTCGACGCAGCGGAGTTCCCTCGGAGGGGAACGTCGTTCCCTGAGAAGGGAACGAACGCTGCGTCCCTCGGCCACACTTTTCGCGCCCCTGAGAACGACTTGCTTTGACCTATTAGAAGCTGACATTCACTGTTTCCTGTGACCTTTTATAGCTTCCGGATCACCGTCACATGCGACGTCACGAGTGACGCGATTGCGCTACGCCAATCAAGATTGAATTATTGACTTCAGACGCGTCATGCCGAAGGCATTCCCCATAGTGTCGATTCTCGACGCAGCGTTCGTTCCCTTCTCAGGGAACGAGGGTTACAGACGTAACCCGAGACGTTTTCAAATGTTGAAAATGATTGTGCATCTCAATATTTTTTTCAGAACGGTAATAATTATTATTAACGCAATAAAGTTCAATTTCTTAGTAAGAGCATCCCCAGTATAAGCACTTCAAAATGTACGTACTGTCAGGAAGAAGGCAGACAACTACATCAGGTCCTGTCTAAACCCAGGCTGAGAGCTTTAAAATGGCTGTCAGGTGAGAGAACTGGAGCGGATGAGTCATCCGGAGCATCACACGTCAGACTGAGAACGTTCATTAACATGAATAAATTCCTTTGCGCTCATGTCTCCTGAGAGGTCACAAAATGTTGTGTCTGCTTTTGTGTTGAAAGCTTTTCTTTAAGCTAAACCTGTGACAACAAAGACTGTCTGAGCACTCTATTTGGATCATAATGTGTTGTCTCCTGATATCAGCATACACCTGGATAGTGAGTTAAGGCATTTCGAAATTGTATTGCAAAAGATCAATTTTCCAATGTCAGTGACATTAAAGTTACTGACCTCCTTATCAGGTGTTTTGTCATTCTTCTCAGGCTGTAGCATATGAAGTTTATTCAAGCAGCAAAGAGGGATTTGAGTCAGTCTGAAATGGCGTCAAGCCTGAGGCATATAGCTAAATACTTCTCTTGAGCCAGATGCTCATAACTCCAGCCTTAAAGTAATAGTTCACTCAAAAATGAAAATGCTGCCATCTCTTTCACCCTCATGTCATTCCCAAACGCCAGGACTTTTTTTTCCTTCCATGCAACATTGAAGGAGAAATTTTGCTATTTGCTACAGGGGGTGAACAACTTAAATATATTGGTCTGTTTGTCACACAAAGCTGTCATTTGAAAACTTGGAATATTGCACACAAACTTAATGTGTTTTTATTGCACAAAAACTTTGTTAAAACTTTTGGTCTTCAGGACTGCATGGAAATGAGCAACCAGTAGCCTACCATTGAAGATCTCTCCTTTCATATGGGTTTGGATGGTGAGTAAACAGTTTTAATTGCATTTCACCGATTTTTTTTTTGGGTAAACTAATCATTTTAAGCAAAGGATTGCTTAAAACCTAAAGAATATCACCTTTTAATGTTTGCAACAAAAACTAGGAGTGTTGGTATGTCACTGAAACTCTTCTCGCTTTTGCACGCTTGTGTAAATTCTGGAAGTTGATTCATTGCCAGGTGTGTTTTGCTAACTATTGAAAGAGGCACAATCACATTAAGCAACAGCCATTGTGATTGTACTGTATTATATAGCAATAGAAAATAGAGTGAGACAAGGCAAATAGAAGGAAAAAATCAGGCTTCGGTCTTGTAGTTTGTTCTTGGCTTTGTCAAAGACTCTAGTATGGTAACCTGTTTGGTTGCCCAATATTCTTCAAAATATCTTCTTTTAGAATTTTCATTTTTAGGTGAAATATGCCTTTAAGTCCTTTTTGCATTTCTAACTATGCACTGTTACAGTAAATGACCAGTTGCATTTTTATTATTCCCATTTAGCAGTATTTTTCCCTGCGGTCTACAACCCTATCAGAGCCGATCATCTATTTGGGTGAAAATCTTGATGCTATAGCCTCTGAAAACCTGGTGGTTTAAATGGTTTAACTTTATTTCATTTCAGTTTATTTTTACAGCCCTTTTCACAGTACATAATGTTCTGCAGCAGCTTTACAAAGAATCATCCCTTCAGGACCGCAGTGAGCAGCCAAACGCAACAATGCCAAAAACTCCCTGAGAACACTTCTGAAATTAGTGGAGAAAGACGAAGAGGCAGAGATACAATACGTTCAGAGTTTCTGCGAAAGATGTTTGCTGAAATAGAGCATCTTTCTGAGTAGGCGATAGGTCCTTGAGTGCTTACCACAAACACCAGCCAGTGCACCAGATGGAGCTCACAGAGCAAAGACATGACTGCCTTTGGCCACTTCCAGTTCTTGTTCCTCCCATGTGGGGTCCATGGGGCCCAAGCAGACGATGGACCCATTCTTTAGGGGTTTGAAGGGTTTGTTTTCTGCTGTTGTCTCTTGTATATTTAACTGGGATTGAAACAAGTATTTCAACATCCAAAAAATGTTATGTTGAGGATTAAAGGTGCAGTAAGTGATTCCCGAGAAACATTGTTGATATATTAAATCAACCCAAACAAACACACCCCTCCATTCATTGCCCCGCCCCCCAAAATGCACAAACATGCAATGGAAGAGTTTATGTCTTTTGATCATTGCTTAAGCAAAGCAAAATAATGCTTCGTGAAAAATAAAGTGAAGATGGCAAACGAAAGACAAGGATGAACAAAAAACAATCATTCAGTACACAGAGTATACAAGCACGAGTTGGTTCTAGTCGCCAGCAGCTCCAGACAAACAATGACACTCAAAACGGTCCTGTTACTACAGATAACATTACAACAACAGCATATCTTGATTTTATGAAACAGCAAAACCAATGTTACTCACGTATGGAGCAGAAACGTCTGCATCCGTTTTCAGGCCTTCCCGCTTCGGTCTCTCCAGTGCTGGAAAGCTTTTCTAATATTAACGTGGGTGCTAAAGCTCTTGTCTGACCATAACCCTTCTTATATCCCTCTAATCTTTTCTCTTTTGTAATGTCTCTCAGCCATCTCTCTTTCTACAGTCGTCCTTAAAATCTCACCTCTTGCTCACCCAGCTCTCTCAGACATGTATGATCAATAATTCTGAGGTCTGAACCATTTTCAAGTGTTTTAACTTTCCAGGTAAAAGGGCCACTGAATTATGAATGTGTCACACCTCCATGTAGATTAAAAACTGGAAAATTGAGACACTTTAGATCATGTAATCTCTTTTTTTTAGTTTGTCTGTCTAAGTTAATGAAACGGAGACAGAACAATCAATTATGGCTACATTGTTTATCCTCCAGAGTCTCCAATTAATCGTGTTTCTTACACACTTGCACGTGTCTCTTTGACCTCCACCACTGCACCAAACATAACGGTGGTCCGGTGACTTTCAGCATTTAGAAACGTATTCTACTTCATGTATGTATTTACTGATTGATGTTAGTCCAATTCTAATTCCAGGACAAATCAATATGTACAAGAGGTATACAGTATATGGATTTGTATGAAACAACAAATATCTGATTCTCACAAATAAATGTCTGGGTCACCTCGAAAATAATAATAATGAAAAAGAAATTCTATTGCATGCAAAGAAAAATAATCATATGTTTAAATTGTGAAATTTCTTTGACAATTAAATTATTAATTGAATTAATCCAAATGATGGCTCTTTCGGAGTTATCCTGAACATTGTCGTTTCATGTGTCACTGAACGGAAGAGAAGAGAATAAAAAGCAATTAATACATCAACCTTCTTACACATCACATAGGTCCTTAAAAAAGGATTTAAAACAAAAAACGTTCTCTTCAAGACTCACACAAAGAAATTAAATTATATTGTTAGAGTTAAGACTTTCAATACGACCAAAATAAAAGCTGAATTATTATTTTTCATAAGGTTGTGAGGCAGCATTGTGAAATTGCCTTTTCTGTGGGGAGCTCTTCAATCATGGCCGACTCACACTCACAACATGCTCCTCTCTGGCCAGAGAGAGGAATGATGTGTGGATGTGTTCGTTTGCTCTGAAGGCTGATGGTCAAAGAGAAATTGTAGAGCATTGGGAAAGACAAAGGATCTCTTTCCCGATTTACAGGCCCTCCTATGTGTTCAGTAAGCGCAAAAGGACAAAAGGAAAGTTTGTAGTTGGACAGCAAAACGTTGGTGGAGGTTACAGTACACATCAAACTGTCCAATTACACTGTATTCACAGACACACTGCCTTGGAAGATTTGTTACATTTTTTTTTTTTTTTTTTTATTTACAGGGTAAATAATTACAAGTAATGCAAGTAACTATTCTATGAGTAATTAGTATTTAAAGAGTGAAGTAATGCATACAACAAAATTTTGATTAATTGCATTATTTTATTGACTGCCACTTCTGTCCCCATGTTGAGAGAAAACATAAGTAAAAAACAAACAACCAAGTCCAGCTCAGGTGAGAAAAAAAAACAAAAAAAAAAAAGTAAAAATTAGTCACTTATCTTTTTTAGGGAGTAAAGCAATATTGTAAAGCATTATTTTTTAAAAGTAACTTTCCCCAACACTGCTGAATTAACAAGTGCTTTGCAAAATGTTACAACATTGTTAGGCACAAAAGCAACAAATGGTTACATTTCCTGTAGAAAATGTGTTTGATTCACAGTGGCTCCCTTGTGACAAAAGAAAACTTTAGCATTTAAAAGGAGTAATAATATAATTTCGAAGAATATTAAGTGCAGAATATAATGTTTTCGACCTCTGTTATTTGCGATTAAATGAAAATGTATTATTGTTTAAATTAAATTAAATTAAATGAGTTTAACTTTATACATATAAAGTGTATTGTCTAAAACACTGAAAACACTGCCATTTATGATAAACTAATATGTAATCTAATTTAAATTGAAACTTGTATATTATGCATTTAAATATATTTGTACAGAAATATATTACATATTTTTAATGAAGTTGCAATTTAAAATAGATTTACTGTAGTACTGAATAACACAAAACAGTTAAAGTTGTACTTGTGCTTTAATGTTAGTAAGCAGATCAAAATAAGTATACTTTAAAGCATGACACCGTTTTTTTTATTAAAATGTACTTTAAAGTCAAAGTGTAAACTTTTAATTTGACATTATTACAAAATGCACTTTTTAAAATACTGAGTTTACTCTCTATACACTTAAGTTGCCTTTTATTTCATTAATAATATACAAGCACATACTGTATACTTTTTAGATTTGAAGTATACTGTAATTTATTCATCATTCTCTCTGATGTGATCTCTAGATATGGCTCAAGACAATCATAGAGATTTTTTTGATGCATTTTATAATCTAAAAAAAAAATTTGTAAAAACAACCTGCGTAATGATAATGCAAATGTTATATAATGCAAACACTGTATTGTCAAAATGTAGCCTACTTATACACTGTAAAAAAAAAAGTTGGATTAACTTAAAAAAGTAAGTTACCTGGTTGCCTTAAAATTTTTAGTTCATTGAAATAAAAAATTTGAGTTAATACAACAAAGGAGATTGGTTTAATAAATTGAAACTCAAAATATTATGTTATCTGAACTACATTAATTATCTAAGTTGATTTGACAAAATATAAAAAGTTGTGATAACAAATCATCAAAATTCATTTTTACTGTGTAGGGTTAGAAGTTTAACTATCAACTTTATCCTCTCGAATAAATTGATAATTCACAAATATTGTTTCACATATGAAACAATAGTGCCTAACTAGTGGAATGAATGCCATGAGAGACTGACTGTATGCAGTGTGTATTCTGTCTGTGTCATTAATTATACATGGCTTGTCTTTAAGATGTTTCCCCATGTCTGATTGACCAGACCCACCAGTAATGACAGCTGAGGTCACCGTATCGACTTCTGACTCTATCCCGGCGCACACTGATATTCCCAAAAGTCCTCCTGCATTTGAAAGTTATTCTGATTGATTCTCTTCAACATTTTCTGTGTTGTGGTTATTATTCCACAGCAAGATTTGGGAAAGAGAAAGAACAGGAGAATGAGAGAGTATAAAAGGAGGAACCATGTATTTTTTTTTTGTCACACTGTTCTTTGAAACTTATGAAAGTAGTAAAACTTTATGACACTTGAACAACTTTTGCTGTAAAAAAAAATATTACACCATTGATTTATCAGATGATATTGTCCAAAGCATGAAAGTGAATAACAAAGAGCAAGCAATATTAGCTGTAAATAGAAATAAAACTTTCTTAATTTTTTCTTTTGCATAACTTTTACTGTTGACTAAAAAATATGACTTTGTCGTTTGACAGCTCCATGCAAGGAACAGACTGAAAGTATGAATTGATTATCAAATATGGTAACATCATTTAATATATTCTGTTAAACAATGTTTTTTTTTAATTTATTTTAGACAATGTCTGAACTGCTTTTTTTTAACACAATTAAAAGTGGATGATGATTTATAAGCACCAAAAAGTAAAAAAAAAAGGACCCTAAAAGTAGTAGTAGTATTATATTTCAAGTCTTTAAAAGCTACAGTACATGCAATAGCTTTGTGTGATGAAAAACACAACATTATTAAATGATAATCTGTACATTCCCCCTCAAATCTGCACTTGTTTCAACTTTAGATCCATTGTTGAAAGTTTGATGTCGTTAAAAGCAAATGCCATCGGTTCCTGGTCGTGATGCAGTGATGATTTGAAAGCAAATGCTTTGGAGAATATCAGTATTTCAAAACACAGTCACGGTGAAAGCATTTGAAAATCAGCATTTGCGATGGCATAAAACAAGAGCTGACAGTGTGTCATTAAGTTATATTGGCAAACAAAAAGCTCAGTAATAATTTAGTTTTCATCTTCTAGACTAAAATGTTCTGTCCAAGTGTTCATCCTCCATCTCTCTTCGCTCATCTTTTTAAAGAGGATCAAGTCCCATGGCACAAAGCCAAAAAGAAAAAAAATTTTGTCAGGAAATTCTATCTCATGAGAACCACCATCCCCGACAGAAAAGTCTTCGCAGTGCTCTTCAAAGTCGGCTTGTAAACTCATTTGTGCACTATGATAACATGTGGATTTGGGGATGTAATTTGATATTTTCATTTGACCTCTGATCCCGAACAGACCTCAAACTGATAGAGAGCTTGATGTTGCAATTGCGTTTTCTCTTTTGCTTCAAACGCTTTTCTCAAAATAAACAGCTGATGTAATTCAACAAGTCTTAAGTAATCCCCAAAAACAGTGTTTTTTTATTTAAGCCCAGCGGCGGGGTTATCGGTGATTCATAGTCAGGGCGGCGGTGAGGTGCATCTTCAATTTAGTTCCTGTGAATTGGCTAGCCATTGGAGATCATTTTCTGGCTAATGTTGTGCTTCCTGGAACTGATGGCTGTAAATTGCTCAGAGGCAGAGATATCACCCCAGCACCTCCCCAGGGGACAAAAGAGACGGGGTTGGTCGTGATGGTTAAATTATACACTGCACTGACTTGTTCGCACTGTGAAAGGACGATTTGGCTGCAGAAATGCCACTTATGCCGAGTGGGGAAGTTGAAGTGCTTCACAGGGGAAAAAGTCACAAACTAGGAGTGGGGGACGAAGTACATAAATCAAGCAGGTACAACGGGGCAAAAGGTGCACAGGGGTAAAAGGCCCATTTAATCTTATTTTTCTCTAAACCACTAGATGGCACAAAAACGTGCCGCAGCACTTTCCAAAACATCCGCTTTTCAAGATGCACGTGGAAATTTGGCTGATCATTGACGGAATCGCGGACAGCAGCGGAAAAGTTGATTCTGTGCAAATTTGATTTAAAATGTTGTTGATTTTAATAGCACATGAAAATCGACAAACATTTTTTATATATTTTGAGAGTCTTGATATTTTGAGGTCTTCTTTATGATTTTCAGTTTTGTTCAAGGTAATTGAAGCAACAGTTTTTCAAAAACGGAAGAATATGTAAAAGTCTCCCATGCTGTTGGGGCGAAAGGGACAATAATTAACATGATAATAAACAGCTGGCTGACTTTTCCACTTGTTGACATGACTTGGTAAGATTTACAGTGGTGTGAAAAAGTGTTTGCCCCTTGGTAAATATGAACAAAGATGGCTGTAAAAAATAAATCTGCATTGTTAATCCTTTTGATATTTTATTAAAAAAATTAGCAAAAATCTAACCTTTCATTGAAGTAAAAGAATTGAAAGTTGGGGGGAAAATCACATTATGAAATAAATGTTTTTCTCCAAAACACGTTGGGAACAATTATTTGCCCCCTTTTATTAAATACTTTTTGGAACCTCCTTTTTCCAAGATAACAGCTCTGAGTCTTCTCCTATAATGCCTGATGAGTTTGGAGAACACCTGACAAGAGATCAGAGACCATTCCTCCATACAGAATCTCTCCAGATCCTTCAGATTCCCAGATCCATGTTGATGCTTCTTCTCTTCAGTTCAGCCCACTCATTTTCTATAGGGTTCAGGTCAGGGACTGGGTTGGCCATTGCAGATGCTTGGTTTTGTGCTCAGTGACACATTTTTGTTTTGATTTTGATGCTTGTTTTTGGATCACTGTCCTGTTGGAAGATCCAACCACGGCCCATTATAAGATTTCTAGCAGAGGCTGTCAGGTTTTGATTTTTTATCTATTGGTATTTGAAAGAATCCATATCTGAACAAGATGTCCAGGACCTCTGGCAGAAAATTAGGCCCACAACATTAAAGATACAGCAGAGTATTTCATTCTACACATGGGGTACTTTTTTATCCCTGTGTGCACCAAACCCATCTTAAGTGTTTGCTGCCAAAAAGCTATTTTTTTTGTTTCATCTGACCATAGAACCCGTCCCGTACCGTATTTGTTTCCTCCGCGGAAAGTGGAGGATTATTTTGAGGCTGAGGCTTGCAACTCGTCATAGCTGCTTAGTGGAGAAAATCAGATCATACTCACAGTGCATCATGGTATTTATGTTTTTTTTTTTGGCTGGGCATTTGATGTCATAGTAATTTTGTAATATAAATATATGAAAAAATATACACAAAATACTATGATGCATCACATAAAAGGTCAGAAACTCTTCCCAGTGATATTTCCTGAGGGTTTCTGACCTTTATGTGAAGCATCATAATATTTGTTTGTATTTTTATGTACATTTATGGCCACTCAGATACAAACGCCTGCCTCCTCATGTCACTGGAGATTTTTGGCTCCGACTATAGCTCTTATTGTGCATTATTTAAGTTCCGCCTTGCCATTTGCTCTTGTCCCCAGAGAGTTACGAAGCTGTTTCACATTGGACTCTGTTTGAGTGACAGATGATGGAAGGCCAGGCTGAACCACTGCAGCAGGGAATCATGGGAGAGAAGGACATGCAAGATCTGGTCTAGCAAAGAGGGAGCTTCAAACAGCATGAGAGCTGTGTGACTGGGCCTGTGTTTAATGTATGAATTAATGCATGCTTGGGCTGGTCTCGATCCCGTACGTGACTGGCATATTGTCCCCCGCTGTCTGTCAAAGGCACAGGAGGACCTGCACATCTTAAAAACCTGGAACGATAAGGCACCTTGGAGATCACAGCTGGAATGTTAACTTTGCAGGCCAGGTTCTTTGGGTTATAAACCATGCAAATGGTGTCGCCTGAGAGAATGCTTCACTTAAGAAACATTCACAGTTTTTATTCGAATGTGATTTTCATTTAAAACAATATTCAATGTTGGAATTTGTTTTTACGACTCCTAATTTATTGGTAAATAATTTGTGGGGGTTTGCAGTCGAACGTGTTGACAATTAGCTTTAGAGGTGGAGTAATCTATCGTAATTTTATCATGTTTTAATGTTTTAATTTAATATTATGAAGATTGATGGAAAAAACGTATGACGTATGAAACGTATGAAAAAAATGTTTCAATGCTTTCGCTTTCTCTCGCAAGTTTCCACATGAAACTTTGCAGTCAGTCGCAAAATCTTTGCGTTCCCTCGAGAAACTGTGTTCGCTCGCAAAGAACTCAAAAGGTTTTGAAATATAATGCAAATGCTGGGTAAAGCCTGGTCATTTTCTTGGGTTATTTTGATATTTTTTGCATTTGCAGTTTTTCTGTAACTCAGAAAAAAGCTGGTCATTTTTACTGTCAATCCCCTCACATACCTACCCAGTGCTGGGTCAATGTAACCCAATGTTGGGTGGTCTGTGCCAGTCCAGTTAAAACTGTATACTGTTCTGTCCTGATTTATTTCATGTACGTCTACTTGGAACGTCTACTTTGCAAACACAGCATACACTGATCTACACTCAATGCAAATGACGCGCCGTTGCCACCATTGAAGTTTAACCTCCCGCCAAACGAATTCGTGACCAGGGCTGAAACACGACGCAAAATCACTGTCATATGTAACAAAGTTTACTACAATAGGAATGCTATTTGTTCTAGTGCACTAGCAACACAGCTGTGGCCGTTCTTTGTTTGACGGGTTGAAACTTATACTTTATATTATATACACTCACCTAAAGGATTATTAGGAACACCATACTAATACTGTGTTTGACCCCCTTTCGCCTTCAGAACTGCCTTAATTCTATGTGGCATTGATTCAACAAGGTGCTGAAAGCATTCTTTAGAAATGTTGGCCCATATTGATAGGATAGCATCTTGCAGTTGTAATACCTCAGTTGTAACGAGTGGTTATTTAAGTCAAAGTTGCTCTTCTATTAGCTTGAATCAGTCGGCCCATTCTCCTCTGACCTCTAGCATCAACAAGGCATTTTCACCCACAGGACTGCCGCATACTGAATGTTTTTACCTTTTCACACCATTCTTTGTAAACCCTAGAAATGGTTGTGTGTGAAAATCCCAGTAACTGAGCAGATTGTGAAATACTCAGACCGGCCCGTCAGGCACCAACAACCATGTCACGCTCAAAATTGCTTAAATCACCTTTCTTTCCCATTCTGACATTCAGTTTGGAGTTCAGGAGATTGTCTTGACCAGGACCACACCCCTAAATGCATTGAAGCAACTGCCATGTGATTGGTTGATTAGATAATTGCATTAATGAGAAATTGAACAGGTGTTCCACCACATCCACACCTGCTCTACTGGTTTGAGATCTGGTGACTGTGGAGGTTTGAGTTTAGTGAGCTCGTTATTATGTTCAAGAAACCAGTTTGAGAAGATTTGAGCTTTGTGACATGGTGCATTATCCTGCTGTAATTATCCATCAGTAGATGGTTCACTGCGGTCATAAAGAGATGGACAGGGTCAGTAACTCAGGTAATACTCAGGTAGACTGTGGCGTTTAAACAATGCTCAATTGGTACCAAAGGACCCAAAGTGTGCCAAGAAAATATCCCACACACCAATACACCACCAGCAGCCTGAACTGTTGATACAAGGCAGAATGGTTTCAAGGTTTTGATGATTTTGGTGAGCCTGTGTGAATTGTAGTCTCAGTTTCCTGTTCTTAGCTGACAGGAGTGGCACTGGTGTGGTCTTCTGCTGCTGCTTCAAGCATCGACATATTGTCTGTTCAGAAATGCTTTTCTGCATACCTCGGATGTAACTTCAGTATTTGTTTTGGCATTTTTTGTACTCAGTGCTTTGATATTCCTTGTGTGCATGCGTTTGAAACAAACCTCTGGTAAATTCAACAGCCAAGACTTGCTACTTGTGCTACTTGTGCTCCCTTGACAAAACTGTCATTATGAATATCAGGACAACTATATGCACCAATAAGTTCTATTAGTTCTGCATGCTTAAGTTCATGAAGAAAAGAGAAAATAATTAAGACTGTAAAAAAGAGAGTAAATTGAAAACAGCTGGAGGTCACAGTGCCCGTCACTGTTGCCCATCTCTCAGAGCTATTCCATGAAAAAAATGGCGTGAATAAAAAGATCATTTCCACACACACACACCACAATTTTTTGCCTCCCAATACAAGTACTGAGCTAATTTTACCCCAGCAGGCACAGAATGGTGATCCAATGCGGTAGGATGTTCCTTTGAAGTTTTCTGAGTGTGCTTATTAGGGGACTCTGCTAAGGTGCTTTGCAGACAATTTTTAAAAAAAAAAGAAAATAAAGCTTATTGCTGTAAATTTTTCCAATGTCACATTGTTTTCATAACAATTAAAACATTCCCCAAACTCTTAGTTCTTATTAGTTTTAAATATATATATAGGTTTATGTATTTATACATTTGTATTTATTAGTTTTATTTTGTTTTAATTATTGTACTTTAAACTTTAAATGTGTATATTATTCACATTATATAATATAAATTTGAAAGTATGGTAGTTTTATTCTGTCTCATTGTGTCTAATTAGCAGACTTCAATGTTACAATTACAGAATAATTACTATATTTCTAAATTATTTTATATATAGCCTATCTATAATTTATATTGTTTTAATTTATATATTTTTGCTTCATTTAAATAAAATGAAACAATTGAACGTGGTAATGAAACAGAGGGTAAATGTGTTTGAAAATGTTCTGAAAATATTGTGACAATAGAAAAAAATAATCAGAATGGTGTTTTATTAATGCTAAATTTAGAATCAGTTTTTCTTTCCTTTTTAGGTGAAATGCGACCTGGTTTTTGTGATATTTAACCTTGTACGTGTATGGACACTTCTTGTTGAAATGCTGAAGTTAATTTATTGTTACGGATGTGTGTCATTCAACTTCTTGAAGATGTTCCATACAATTACCCAACAGAACAATAATTCATCTCTTCACATAGTAAAAATAATGTCCTGACAGATACAATACAATAAGAACACTGTTGAAAAATAAAACTAAGAAAGAGAATCAATGAAACTGCTCTTGAAAAGCATATTGCATTTGCATTCTAGTTGAAAGATAGTTTCTACTGTGAACTTTCCATCCCTATGCAACCTTTTTTTGCAGATATAGGCTGCTGTGATTTGATCTTTGACCAGTTTTATAAACCCTCTGGTGGTGATAAGAATATGGGTTGGTTTAAAGACACTGCTCTCAAATCAATGAAAAAGGACAGCATTATCTGGGAGCACCTTTCGGGGGTCTACGGGGGGTGGTGATTGATGCTATCATCTTTAACCATCTCTAAGGTATTTGTTGCACAGTGTGAGAAATGCTCCTCTCTCTTTGTGACCCTCCAACACCCTGATGGCCCACTGCAAAAAGGCCTTTTTGTGTGTGTGTAGATCCTGTAGAAAAGGAACTTCTGATCTGCTTTGCACTCAAAGCGTTTGCCTCAAGCACTGGAATAAAGGCTTGACACCTCAATCAAATGTTGCTTCAGTCAAGAAAAAGTAAACTTTCACATTGCATGGAGAATACGATCGTTTAGTAATCTAAGTCCGGCCTTGTAATTTCTTGAGGTACTGAAAACCTCTACATTCTTTTATAAATGTTTTGATTAAAACATCAGTCTGAAGCATAATCTAGAGTTCAGGAAGCAACAATCTCATTCATTTCTCCATACAGTGATAATGTATAAACCTTTCAAAATATGAGCTCTGATATGACATACATTCCATCAGTAAAAGCAGAGTGTGAAGGTTGAATAAGCAGAGTAACAGCACAGATGTACATAAAATATTGCAATCCATATGACATAATGGGAGATATATCAGAGTTCAGAAGAGGACAAATTGCTTGTGCATCTGTGACCAGGACAGCAAGTCTTTGGTGTATCGAGAGCTCTGGTATCGAGGGTAATGTTGGCATATCTCCACATGGGACGAACCGCATCCAACAGGAGTAACCAGTTGCTAACCCGGAGTGTATCCAAAAAACATAAAACCACATTATTATTGCGCACCTCGATTCTCCTGTGTTAACCACAACGGTTTCAACCTTCGTCTGGAAGCTCCCCAGAGTCCATATTATTGGTCGGGATGCTATAGCCAAACCTTTGGTCACTCGTGCCAATGCTAAATGTCGGTTTCATTGGTGCCAACAGTGTAAATCTTGGACTGTGGACAATGTGAAACATGTATTGTTCTCTGATGTATCCACATTCACTGTCTTTCACATTTCCGTGGGAGTTACGGTGTGGAGAATCCCCAAAGAGTCTGAACACCCAGGCTGTTGATGCCCAGAGTGAAACACGACGGTGGATCAGTGATGTTTGAGCTGTAATATCATGACATTCCTGACTGTGCTTGATGGACTAATGAACCATTCTGAAGGACCATGTGCACCTAATGTTTTAAACATTGTGCCCTGAAGGTGGAGCCGTGTATCAGCATGATAATGCGCCAATGCAGCAAGACTTGATGGTTTGACAATATGGTTTGATGAAAATTAAAAAGTGAAGTTGAACATCTCCCAAGGCCTGCACAGTCACCAGATCTAAAGATTTTTCAGCCACTTTGGGGTATTTTGGAGAAGAAAGTCAGGAAACGTGACTGACCGCAGTTCTGGAAGAGGAATGGCTCAGAATCCCTCTGGCCACTGTGAAGGACTTGTTTCGCTCATTCCCTAGACAAACTGATGTGTTATTGGCTGCAAAAGGAGGCCCTATGCCATACTAAGAAATTATAGTAGCCTAAAACCAGATTTCATTGTCCAACCCCCTTTACAGTGATATTTTAGACTATTTTATCAGTGACACACAGTTAATAATTTTGCATTGAGTTGCGGAGCTGGTTGGTTTGCTTCATGGCATCAGATGTTTTATTGTAGCATTTTCTGAAGTTCCTTTGTAGAAAATGAACATGAAAAATAGATCCAGAAACAACAATGTGAAAAAGTATTCGGTCACTTTTGCACTCTATTCTGAGCCATTCTTTTCTTTTGTGTGCACATGCATTTATCTTCCTATGCAATACGTTTTGCAACAACAAGTGGCTTTTATTCATAATAGCTTCTTCAAACAGCTCGTTTTTCACATCTTCTTTTGAGAACTTTATTGTAAATGATTGTTCCTGAATGACTACAATTGGCAATCACAAGTATTTACTATTGAGTTGCTCTCGCTGATGTACAGTTGATAAATAAGGAGTGCTATACGCTTTGATGCTGTCAGAGCTGAATTGCATCATGAAGATGGAGCCTCAAGCGCTCTAGGTGTACCTGATGTATAATCAGACCCCTGATATTTAAGATCTTAATTAGTCTTTAGATTTAAAAACTAAGACTGGAGGGGATGTTTGATTTGGCAAACTAGATTTTGTGAGTCTCTCAATTGAACTAAACAACAACAGACAGATGCTAATGTATTAAATGGGCCATATTCTGCACTTTAATAGAGGCGTGTAATTCTTTCAAACCAGGCTCAATGGAAAAACTTACCTGTTGCAACGTTTTTACCAAATTATATTATGTTGCTTCTTGTATGTTTCACGACACTTTCAAAGGGAAATATCCGGTGAGTGGTAAAATAAACCCCCTCAATAACTCTTTGAAAGACTATCACTGAAAATACTATTTGCACTGCTGTATCTTTGAGACAGCTGATGATATGTCTCTTTAAATGAGAGAGAGTGAGGTTTGGAAGCCGAGGACCAATGATTGCAGGCTCAACATGACAATGGCGGTTCATGAGGTGAATTTCAGCAGGCAGAAACCATTAAATTAACATCAGCTTGAGAATGCTTGCTGAGGTCTCTATAAGTGAACCATTTAGCAGCTACAAATGCCAAAAATCCAATTAGCATGAACTAATACAGAATACACAACAGCATTATTAAAGGTTACACGTCAAATGTGTTTAAAATCTATCATAAAATGGGACTCCAACCACCGCAGGTGTGGCAAGTAGAATTATTTGGCTCAAAAGGCCACCAATGATAATTGGCCCTTTGTCCGAAATAGTTTTTCAGTTCAGTTGTGAGTAGGCCTGTCACAACTTCTCAATTAAATTAGAGTAATTGGTTTCCAATAACATGCATTCGGGGCCACATTTAAAGTCTGGTGCGCTTTGTGTTTCATAGAGCGGTGCAGGTATGACGTCACTTTGTAGGCCAACCGACAGTTGGCACAACACTGGTTCCCTCAACAAAAACCCAATAGGATTTTCAATGAACTTTTGGATTATTGCAAAAAAAAAAAAAAAAACTCTGTGATCAACAAAACTTTCATGTTTTGTCCATCAAGATCATTTTCACAGATGAACACAACTTTAACAACATTTGAAGCCTAAATGCAGTCGCCAGAAGTAAAAAGCTAAAGTTAGGCTATAAAACAAACTACACCACGGTCCCACGAATTCATCGTCACCATCAGTAAGTTTCTGACAAACATTTTCCCAGACAGAGACAGTTAGAATAGTTTATAAAAGCAAAATTATAAGCATAATGAGGCTGTAAAAGTGGACTGAGCTCAATTGCACTGACATACCTTAAAATATGTCAGTGCCATTGTTTTGTCTCGAGATACATAGCAGTAATGTTTTTTTTTTTTCTTTTTTTCTAAGGCACATTTATAAAAGCTACTTAAATGCCCTAATTGAACTAAGGCCTAATCCTGGCTTAACCTAAACCCTGTCTGTGAAACTGGGCCTTAATGGTTTAAAGTCTCTCATGTTCACCATGGCTGCATTTATTTCATAAAAAAATACAGTAAAAACAGTAACATTTATGACAAATTATTACAATTTAAATAACTGTTTATGTTTTAAAATATAATTTATTTTCACACTGTTAAAATGACACACATCACCTTTAAATTAAACCCCTTATTTCTCTTGTCCATAAGAGGACATTTCTTATGCCCTAAACCATTTAAAGAAAAGGAGCTTAATTTTTTCCAGAATGTGAATGCTTCTTGATTATCTTCTCTCTTCACCTTTCTGCTCATCCCATGTTTCTTTTTCATTTCTCCTCCAGCTGTCAGTATCACGTTCTGGATCAGTGAGAGAGGCCAGATGGCATCAAGCACATGGATCACCCTTTCTCTCTCTCTCTCCTTCTCTTTCTCTCTGTCTTCTTTCCTTCTCTGTCGCTCTCTGCCCTGAGCTGAACTGTGTTGGAGTGTCAATTCAACTTTCTGTGCAGGCCAGCTGAGTTCCCCCTTGGTCTCCTTTGGCGATGTGAAGCCCCTTGCCCTCTTATTATTCTGCTAGCTCCTCACACCAGTTCATTTTCAATGCCCCTTCTCTTCTCTCTCTCACAGTGAGCCCTCACAACTCTCTCTGCCTCCTACAGAGAGATCCATTGACTTGGTCCTGTAAGAACAGTTGTACTGCAGGCTGCTAGGAGCATCTGCACATGCTGATTGATGAGCTGCCCTGCTTGGAGGCGCTAATACACTAAAATGGGGGGTAGATTTAAAGTATTGCACTGCTTCTATCAATAATGAATAATGAAATAGCAAAATCGATCCGGAAATGTTTACAGCAAGGAAAGGACGGCGCATTCCCAACCTGGGTGTCGTCAAGCGTACTTGATTTTAGAAAAACTGATTATGATTTTAGCCACAAATAATTTGCAATATAGACACAGAGCTGTTTTTCCTAGCTGAGTGAAAAAAAATGGCTTTAGTTACTTGTTTTATTCATCATGAGGAATTGATTGGATCTTGAAAATTGTCTCTACATTCTTAAAAATAAAGATTCTTTATTGTCATCTTCCTGGAAGAAACTCCAGAACATCCATGGAACCTTTCAAATGCCCAAAAGGTTCTTTGTATTGGAAAACGTTTCAATGTTTTTGAAACTAAGAACTTTTCAATAACATGTTCATTCCATAAATGGATCTACAGTATGGCACCGCTGCAAAACCCCCTTTTTGAACCTTAATTTTTAAGAGTGTATATGACAAGTGGCTTGATGATGTCTACCAAAACTAAAAATCATTTCAGAGGTGGAGCAAGTCATAATGTTTTGATGAACATTATGTTACTTTGGCATTCACAATTAAACCAGGAACATGAATTGAGAAAGTGATGTCAGTTTTGATTGTTAATTTAACATCTTTGGTTTGACTCATCAACTGTTACAAAAACTAAAAAGTTAAATACTTAAAACTACTTTATTCTGACATAAAGGCTCCTTATTGGACCAATAATGATAGATCAAAAATCATTATAAGCAACAAGTTTCTAGAGATACAACCTACTAACCTACAATCAATCAATCAATCAATCAATCAATCAATCAATCAATCAATCAATCAATCAGTCAATCAAGACCAACAGAGTTCTTTGCATAGGAACACGCTTCTGGAACTAGACGAATGAGAAAGACGAAATATGGTTTGTGGAGGAAGGCCAACTTTTAAAGGACTATTGGCAGGAATACCTGGTTGAAAATCTTGATTCTTTATGAGAAATGTCAGATGTCTTTACTAAAGAACATCACATTTTGATGAACTCTACAGTGCAGCTGTATATCCCAGGGATTCACACCACAGAGGAATGGGACATTGCCAAATAGCATGTTCTCCAGCAGAAATTGACTCAAATCCAAGTGAGGATCAGCTTCCACATGCTTGGCCTTGGCCTGGCAATTTTCCAAATTGCACTTTAGTATTGCATGCACACGCACACACAATATATATATATATATATATATATATATATATATATATATATATATATATATATAGTATATATTTATACTGTATATATGCTTTGTCTTTTTAAAAATAATAATAGAATTCCAATTTGGATTCAAACATTTTCCCAGCTGACTCAGCATTTCATTCACCGTAGTGTTTTCCAGTTGAGTGGACACATTCAGTTTCTTCAGACAATTCAGAAAGAAATGTACACATTTTCAACTCTCTCTAAAAAAAAAAGAACAGTGTTGTTATTGTTAACTAAAACTGAAAGTATTAGAAATAGTTTTCATCAATTTAAAAAAATACATTTTAATGAAAATAAGTAATGTTGGCAAGTTTAAGTTTAAGTACTAAAATGACTAAAACTTAATTACAAATAATTTAAGCTGTATATAAGTACTGCAACAGTGATACTAAAATACCACTGAAAAAGAATAGAATGAACTCTGTGATCTGTATGATTCGTGCTGTGCTAGATCACAGTGAAGGACTTGGGAAACAAGAATTTATCAATAGGAATGAAACTATCCATATTCCATTTCAAAACAACTTATTTTTTATTGTTCATATGCATTGATCTCTGATGTCCTCAGATTCCCCACGATTTTTATATAGAGTTTCCTGAAGTGTGTTGAATGGACATTGGGGCGATCGCACGAGGAGCCTCTAAAAGAACATTTCTATAGGTCTGCTTTTAACTTGAAACCTTTGTCCATCTGCAACAGGGATGCTACATACGGAATGAAATGATCTACTGCACCAGCAGGGCCTAACAGAGGTATGTTAACCAGTTTCGAACAGAGACAACCTCTATGTCCCCGCATGCGGGCATAGGGTTGGCGATCATACATTTTCCAGTGCCAGGCTGAGAAGTATTCCTCTATGGGATTAGAAAAGGTGATTATGGGGGTAGGTGCAAAACTACAAATTGTGAATGTGTGGCAAACCAGTTTTGGACCAGAACAGCCCAGTGAAAACTAATATTGTCCCATATAACCACAAATCTAGACAAGCATTGTGTAAATTGCATCCAGAAAAGTGAGATTATGGTGTGGCATTGAGATGGAGGACCCTGTTTTTAGTGATGGCAGCACACATCATATTACCCCCACGCTGTCCAGGGACATTGGTAATTGCCCTCTGTCCTTTTACATTTCTTCCGCGGCGCCTGGTTTTGGTGAGGTTGAAGCCAACCTCATCCACATAAATAAATTCGTGGCGAATTGCGTCCATCTCCAATACGCTCTGTAACAGACAAAAGGACATACAGAGGAGTAAATGTCTGCAATTACTGGAAGTAGTGTTGCATACATACCTCTGACATAGTCAAGAATCTGCGACATGACTTTGTAGAGTTTTTCAAATGGCACCTTGTAAAGTTGTTTCATCGTCATTTGGTGCCGTTGGAGGATGCGTTGTATGGTCGACAGGCTTACAGCACTGATGTTGTTAAATATGGTGTCATTATTCAGTATGTATTCAGTATAGGAACTGTAAACAATTTACAATAAAATGTAGTACAGCATGATAACCAACCTCATTCATTCAATGCAGTGCAGTAAATGGATGGCTTATAGTTACAAATGTTTATGCAATACTATGCAGTCATACGTATTTTACAGTACATAACTGCAATGCTAAAATAGTCATTAGATAGTTGCACACCTGTTCTCATTTCTGAAGGTTCGAATTATAGACGCCACTATAAATCGACTCAAGTTGGGTCTCATGGTCAAACCGTGGTTGATCACATGATCGACAAGTGTTGCCCTAATCTAATCAGAGATGGCTCTCCTTCCTTCTCTTCTTTGCCTTCGTCCTTTTCTTCTTCTTCCTCTTCCTCTTCCTCCTCTTGCTCTCTGTCCATTGTTGAAAACAGGTCATCTGACCTTTGACCTATTTATAGGTATTATACTACAGTAAATGGACTGCATTTATATAGTGCTTTCACAGATCCAATGGCCACCAAAGCGATTTACATTTTGGCTCACATTCACCCATTCACTCACTCATTCAAACATACACTGATGGGAGTGTCAGCCATGCAAGGCACCATCCAGCTCGTCGGGAGCAGCTGGGGTTTGGTGTCTTGCTCATGGACACTTCGACAGGTGGAACCGGGGATTGAACCACCAACCTTACATGAACCACTGAGCCACTGCCGCCCCAGAAAAGCAGTGATTGGTTAGTGATCAGTTAAGCAATTAGTGTTTGCACATTTGAGAAGTGTATGTGTGACCTGGGGCACGTTCAAGTTCAAAACGGTGCGCAACGTTTTGCTACGATTACCGGGTTGAACGTCATGTTTCCTGGAAATGGCGTGGACCGGTGTGCAACGGGGTTTGAGGCACGTTTTCTTTCTTTGTTTGGTGGTGAGTGTGTCAGAACTGCAGTCCAGTAACTGTAACATCGGGCATATTTTGTAGTATTAAACACATATTTATACCGACTTCATCAGGCTCCGAACATTCTTCACAAAGAACACAAAGGGCCCTATCTTGCACCCGGCGCAAATGACTTTGTACACTGACGCATGTATCATTCCTATTTTGCACCCGCGCAAAGCGGACTTTTCCCTCCACAGACGCACATCGGTAAACTAGGAAATGAACTTGCGCTCTCTGGGTGGGTCGGCGCAAAAAGGAGGTGTGTTTCGGCGCAAACATTCCCTAGTGCTATTTTGCAGTTCCAGAAAACAATTCCGCCACTGACCAGAAAAAACCTAGTCTAAAGTCAGTGGCGCGTTGTTCATAAGGCTATTTTAAGCGCGCATGCTTGGCCATAATGCAGCAGGTGCATGAGGATGTAAAAAAATGTAGGCATAAATCTAGCTTACATATTTACCCACATTTTTGCAGGCTAATTGTAGTAATGACATGGCTGATGACACCATTTTTGATGCCAGCAACAATGAGTGAAATACGGTTTAATCGAAAACACACAAAACCCCGCTGTGTAATTGAATGAACATTCTGCATACTGAAAATGTGCTTCAGGTGTCAGATGGGTCAGGAGGCACTTTACAGTACAGTCCTCAAAAAGTTGCAGCATCTTTGTGGCATGTTGTGTTTTACACAACATTTCCATAAATCAAGGTTGTGTTGTTGACATAGATGAGGAAACATTAGAGGACTTAAGGAGACGTGATGGTGAACTGCATGTGCCGATGCCACTTAACCCAAATGCCCCAGCAGCAGCACGGGACAGGAGAGCTTATTTGGCAGAAGAGCTGCATCTATAGTGAGGTAAAGCAAATTAATATCGGTCTAATGTTCGACTACATTTCAAAAATATAACCATGCATATATTCGTGATTCAGAGAGAACGAGTCCAAACCATCCGAAAGTATTTATTTGTGACATTTCTTTATTTACATTTGTCAAAATTAAAAATCAATATCAAACAGTAATTGATAAAAAAAAAAAAAAAATACAAACGGAAAATTAGGTTGAAAAGAACGTCGGTCTCCTCGGCTGTGAACCGCTCCTGCCGCGCGCCTGGTAAATCCGCCATAATAATAACAATCCGCCATGCAACATGCGCACCTGCTCTTAAAGGGTATGTTGGATGGCGCTCTGATTGGTTTATTAAAAAACCAACCCCTTTTAAACTTGCGTCGGGCACAAGAGTCGTTTATCCCGCCGGTAAAATAGCAACAGCGCCCAAGACCCACCCACAAAGTTACTTGCGCTTCGCGCTTGATACTTGCGTTTCAGATCGTTATAATAGGGCCCAAAGAATGGCCTTCTCAGCTGCCGTAGTTGCAACTCTTGCGTCATCAGAACAGTGTGTTCAACGCATCACCGTTTCTGTTTAAAAAACGTTGTGCAACGTTTTGTCGGGGCTAAATGCAGCCCATGAATAAGCGTAGCATTTTGATTGGTTGTGTTTGGAAAAGGAAAGCAAGTCACTTCCTGTTAGATTTTTGTGTTTTAGGTATAGAATTGTGTGTAGTGTTTTAAAAAAAAGTGTTTTATCCAATTGAAAACTGAGTCAAAGGCTGAGAAATAGCTTATGGTCTTAGATTTGGTGTGTAGTTTTGCACTTTGAATGAGAGGTTTCAAAAGATTTTGTGTGTAAGCAGTTGGAAAAATCTGTAAAAGAATAATGATGGACGTGCATGGATAAATCATTTCAAATAAATATTGATAAAAAAAACAACAAGAATAGTCCATTTTGATTTCATGGTGACTTTAAACATGATGGTTCTTATTATTGCAATAGTGTTCCTACTGTACTTTGCACAGCATATGAAGTAAATTAAAAACTAAACTAACAAACTATATTATTAGATCATCTGATTCCATTTGGGAATCTTCATGGAGAATTATTTCCTTCAGCCCAGTTTGTTTCCATTGCTGTGTTATTTTTTGTAATCAAATGATTTTATTCATTAAAATGCATCCCTGATATAGAGACTTTTCAATGTGTGTCCCTCAGCTGAGATTAAGTTATAATAAGTTAAAAAAAACCTTCATAACACTGCATTACTATTAAGCATGCCGGCTGTTTCGCCTCAGTTCACACATTGATTGTGATCACGGCATCAGGGAAGCCTACTGTGATTTGTGACGTTTTTGACATCGCTGCGTGTGATGAGGTTAAATGCCATGCAATTTTAAATTAATTTGCGTAATGTCCAAATGCTCATAATAAATGTCTTTGAGGGACTATACACATTGGCCCGGTATTGAAAAATAGTGAGCTACTTAAGTTGACAGCATTTACCTTAATTCTTTTGACTAAAATAAGGCAAGAGATGGCAGACAACGTGTGAGAAAATTCGATTGCAAATATAATTCAATATCATAAACTATAAGAAAGTGTTCCAATCAAAGTCAAGTCAACTTTATTTCTATAGCGCTTTATACAATACAGATCAAAGCAGCTTTGTAATAAACATGAAGATAATGATCAATGCTGCAAACTTCATTAAATGACTAATTTAAATGTGAATATCTAAAACAGCTCTACAGAAGACAATAAAAGTATCATGATTCAGCTGAAGTTGCTTCAGTTTTGATTCAGTTCAGTTCAATAACTGTACATTTTAATTATGAAATGAGTTATATTCAGGGATAACCTGTTCTACAGAAGAAAATAGTATCATTATTTAGCTTGAGTCAGTTCAGTGTTGATTCAGTATACTTCTATAAAAATGTTGACGTTGCGAAATTTGTCAATTATTAAACTAATTCTATTCATCTATGAAGCAACTCTGCAGAAAACATCATCCAGCTCAATTCAGTTCAAGTTTTGTTCTTATCCAATATCAGTGTCAGTGCATTCACTGAAATCACTGAATATTAGGTGTCTTTCAAATCCCAACTAAACAAGCCAGATGTGACAGTGGCAAGAAACCCCAACTCAAGTGACAGAACGGCCTTGTGGAGAAACCAGGCTCAGTCAGGTGGTCAGTTCTCTGGCCAAACGAGAGAACATGATGTGATTTATGTGACTGTTATGTGATATTTGTGTGGTGCATTTTTTATATGGTGTCACACTGTTGCATTTTGTGTGAGGAATGCAATTTGTATGGTACACAGAGAAGAGCGTTCCAGATCGGTCACTTTTGAGGTCCCACTTCAGAAAGGCCTGAGAAGCTTAAAGAAATACAATTTGTGTTTTTTTTTTCCCTTTCAATTGAAACGGCAGGTACAATCAGCTCGGTAAAGTTAACTGTGCGTAAAACTTTTTTTCCTGCTTAATCTCAGGTTTTTTCCGATACTTCTAACTGCAGTCATAAGTGTGTTGAGACCTATAAAGTGTTGAGAAGTCGGGCTCAATTTACATTTTATTATAGGCCAAGTTTATATTAGCACCAGGACAGTCAATACGATCACTCTCTTCTCATTTGACCATATCTCACTCTGCAAACTCAGTCAGACGGCATGAGTCTTTTCATCTTCGGTGTCGGGATTTTTCATTTGCCTTTCTGAAGGGGAATAATTTTCCTGTGTGAGAAGCAATAAAACTGCAATGACATTAGAAAGGCAGAGCGATCAATATTTCATATTGACGGCTGAACCTGAAATCACAGGGGTGCATTATGTGCACTCCACTGTCATGATATAAGCATTGTTTGTGTGAGGTTTTATTTGATTACTCTAATTATTAAACATGCTTTAGAGACCATACGTTAGCCAATACATGTCTGTCTCTTGCAAAACAGGACTTTAGCATGCATAATTTAATATCATAGTTTTATGGTACATCTGCATCACTCTTTTGCATTATTCAGGTAATATTAGGCCTATAAGAAAGCAAAATAAACATGGAGAAGCACTATTGATAATTTGCCCAACAGACAAGGCACACAGGAGTATGTGTACACTGACTGATAACTGGTGTCAAATCATTACATTGATTCAGACAATCAATTGGATACCTTAAAAATTATTGATTATTGCATATTGACATATTGAGATGTCTATTAAAACTACAGTATTTATCCTGGAGCTGAACTTGCACAGTTTTACTCAACTAATTTAATTGTAACCAAGAGATACACTTATAGAGCACGTGTTTGACATCAATGTCACAGCAGACACACACAAAAAACATTTGAAATGTGCTGAAACACATCAACACATGAAAGTTACATTAAAGTTGAACTTTTATGTGTTGAAATGATTTTCCTGTGCTCATTGATACATTTTTTCATGGAGAAACAAATGCTATTATATTTAATTGTAGTTTTATTTGCCATTGCCAATGCAGAGTCCTGTATTTAACCACATTTTGATTGTATATGTGAAGTGGCAAGACAAGCAGATGTAGCAGTAAGAGCGGAAAAGAGAGGGACAAATATAGAGACAGTGAAGAAAAGAGATGATGAATGGAGTGACAAGGTTGTGTCATTTCAATTCAGTAATTTCAGGCGATAAATTCAATTCATGAAGCATAACTCGGGGGAAATCCTGCAATGTTTGCCCTCCTGTCTTGTTTTGCACTGAACTCATGCTATTCTGCTCCAATGGAACATATATGAATCACAGCTCAACACATTCTTTCATATACACTCAAAGCTTGAATTTTAATTATTTATGTATAGTTAATGTCAAATACAACAATGATAACTGGTCAGATATGTAATTCTGTCATGCCATGACAGCTCTCTGAGTGTTTGGCATGGCTACCCTGCTGCTGTTTTGCATTCATATTCAAAATTAATGCTCACTGGTTTTACTGTGAAAGTTTCAGTGCACTGGAATGCGTTTGTCAATGGGACAGCCAGAAATGTCTGGTACCCTGGGCATAAATCCCTAAATTTAGTTTTGATTAAATTGGAGCTAAATAATAGAGTTGGGGAGCCTGAAGATCTTCAATTAGTAGTACTAACAAAGCTAACTAACCCCCTTTTTAGGGAGTAAAATCATGAAAATTTGCAATATTGAACAACTGTGATTATTATTACAGCTGCTGGTTACAATTAAATTATTGAAATTTCTTTCAGATTGGGATTTGATGAGGTTTAAGGTTCACTCTCTAATAGGACCCATGGTATTTATTAAATAAATCTATGGCATTTCAACACAGTTTCCCATAAGCAAGCTGAGGGGGTTTCAATCCCCAGTGCAAGCCTTGGAGGGGTCTTAAACGGGGAACACAAACAAAGACACACACACAGAGACACCTCTCTGAACAGTAACCTCAATATGGCAGCGAGCGGTTTGTTCCCCGCTCAAGCCCTCCAGGGCATGAAGATATCATGTGGATCAGATCAGCACCTGATCATTTGAATTTCAGAAGCTTTCCTTGATATGCCCTCATATTTGACATTGCGACCAATGGTGCGAATAAACCATTCCATCTGTGAAATTTGAATCTTTTCAGATATGCGGATCTGTCAAGGTGGTTTTATATGGGTGAATTTATTCCTGTTAAAACTCAAAACCAACCGATTAGATATATTGTTGAGAAGTATGCTTTATATATGCATAAATATAATTACATTAATGCCTCAGAATTTAGCCTATGATTGAATTCAAAGAGATAGTTCACCCAAAAATGAAAATTCTGTCAGTAATTACTCACCCTCATGTTGTTCCAACCCCGTAATACTTTTGTTCATCTTCGGAACACGAATTAAGATATTTTTTATTAAATCTGAGAGCTGGATCACTCCTCCATAGGCTTCTAAGGGACTGAAACTTGTTCCCCCCGAAAAGTTATTAAAGACATCGTTAAAATAGTCCAAGTGGCATAATCTTAAGTTTATCAAGCGACGAGAATACTTTTTGTGCGCAAAAACAAACAAAAATAACGACTTTATTTCAACTATTCGTTTCCATCTCTGTTGGCCTCTAGTCCGTTAACGTAGTGTGATAGCGTTGAGCGTCTACCACAGAAGCGATACGCAGTTTTACTACGAGAACTATCTCGAGGCCGACCAAGAAGGAAAGGAATAGTTGAATAAAGTCGATACTTTTTGTGCGCAAAAAAAAACTAAAATATTCTCGTCGCTTGATAAACTGAAGATTGAGCCACTGTAGTCACTTGGACCATTTTTACGATGTCTTTAATATCATTTCAGGGGAACAAGTTTCAGTCCCTTAGAAGCCTATGGAGGAGTGATCCAGCTCTCAGATTTAATCAAAAATACCTTAATTCGTGTTCCGAAGATGAACGAAAGTCTTACGGGGTTGGAACAACATGAGGGTGAGTAATTACTGACAGAATTTTCATTTTTGGGTGAACTAACCCTTTAATGTTATTCCAGACCTATTGTACTGTTTTCTTCTGTGGAACATGAAAGATTAGTAACACTTTATTTTGATGTTCCACTTTAGACATTCTGTTGACCATAAGTTACATTGCACCTTCATGTCAACTATAGCAGTCATTCAAGTATTAGTAGACTCTGCTTAACATCTGCTAGCACTTTATTTTGATGCTCCCCAACAGACATTCTACTGACCATAAGTCATTTTGCAAGTACATGTCAACTAACCCAAACCCTACCAGTCAATACTCTACTAATACTCTAATGAGAGTTAGTTGACATGTAATGAAAGTTAGTTGACATGGACTATATGTGAAACGTTACTTATGGCCAACAGCATATTTAAAGGGGACCATCAAATTAAAGTGTAACCAAAAGATGTTTGGAGGAATCCTAAAGACCCGTTCACACCAAGAACGATAACTAAAGATAAAGATAACGATAAAGAGATAGTTTTTAAAATCATTCGGAATATAAAAGAATAGCAAAGTCCACACCACAACTATAATGATAACGGCACAGAGGAATGATATCATTGGAATCACTTTCAGAACGATTTATTTTCCAGCTGATGAACGATAAAAACATTGACAGCCAATCAGAATCCATCCTGCTTTAAAGAGCTCGAGCATTTAAAGCGAAAGACGACAAAACTGTAGCAGCGCTTATAATAAACAGAACGATATCTTCTACTGGTGTGGACACTAATATAGTTATCGTTATAGTTTTATTTATAGTTATTGTTCTTGGTGTGAATTGGCCTTAACTCTTCTCCTTTCCTTATAAAGCCATAGAAGCAGTGGTGAAGCTACTGGGCCCACCCACTCAAAAGTTGGTCATTTTCCAGAAAGGTGTTTGAAATAATTAAATTATGAAAAAGTAGAAATTAAGAGAAAGTCACATAAACCACACAAAATCCAATCAGACTGAATACAGAGTTTTCAGAAATGCGATTTGGATAGGATTTCAAATCACATATGAATGTCATGCAAAACGTATGTAAAAATAGCATACCATGTGATTATTTTTTTTTTTGCCGTTCACACATGCTAAATCTGAACGTAGCCAAAGCTTCTTTGTTGATTAATTAATTGATTATGTTCAGGTGTTTCTTGTTTCCTTATTATCCCTAGTATAAATAGCCCTTGTTTTTCCTTTGTGCTTTAGGTCTTGGTTGTCTTCTCCTGTGATTTGTTGGATGGTCTCTCTTCTGGTTCTTGTTTGCTTTATGTTTTTACTTTCTTCTGGTGCTCCTGTTGTTTTTTATCCCTTTATTTATTGTTATTAAACCATTTATCTGCATTTGGATCCAGTCCCCCCTCGTCTTTGAGTTCACCTTCATGCAGTCGTATGTACATAACATTTGAGGGCTACTGTACTGAAGGGAAAGATGTCCAGCCAGTAGCTACTAACATTTCAGTGTTCCTCACACAATGCTTATATGATGTAGGAAGGCTTTAAATATATCACATACAAGCCTGTAGATATATTTTAACCTTGCACCTCCTTATGATTATGGATGGAATGCGCTTTGTGTCTTTTGACACAAATTTTTCTATATTATGAAATCTTTCATGCTCACCATTTTTCATAGTCAAAGGCTTATGTATTACAGCACCACATAAAAGCCCTGAGCACTGGCCATGAATCCTTCTGGTGCACATGGCCTTTTGTCTTCAAGAGGACAAACTCTCTAGAGAAATAGATGTCCATATATAAGTTCTTAGAATTATTAAGATAGTATCTATCTTACAATGGGACCATAGATTAAAGTAGAAATATTTTCCCAATATTTAAGGAAAAAGATTAATGTTTTTATTAGATTTTTAATTTATTTAATTAAATATCTGATAAAATATTTAATTAGAGAACACGTCTATTAAAAGTATAATTTAACCTTATTTCTTCTGTATTCATTTATCATTTTGGAGAAATATGCCAAAATAATTCTTGACATTTTTTTACAGTGTTTTATTAATCAAATTAAAATGTAGTATTCACTTTGAATTTTACTTATTCTACTTTACAGGTTTTATTTAGACATATTGTAACTATGATGGGACCAGTTAATGGCTGTGTTTATGTTGCTTACAAAGTTTTACTGGTTTACAAAGTTTAGATATAGTGTGATATAGATGTAAAGTGGTGATGAAGCATGTTGCGATTGTCTCTCTCTCTCTCTTCCTCTTTATCTCCTCTCTGTTTCTCCTCAACCAACTTGGCTCCAATACTCCTCCACTGCTCATGGGAGATGCTGACATTTAACAGCACAAAAATACCTAAACATAATCGCTTAAAAATCTCTCGTTATGCTATATTATTACCAAATATTGTATTCAATCTTTTTTGTTTGTTTTCTTTCAATCAGGTTTTGCATTTTTTTTTTTTTTTTTTGGACTGATTTACTAAAGGTTTTCAACACAGCGTAAGGGTTAATTCTAAGGGTTATATATATATATATATCATTAAAGCTGCAGTCAGTAACTTTTTTGGGTTAAAAATGATCCAAGCACAAAACTAGCCAGTGTTCAAAACAATCTGCTTGCCGTAGCTCGATTCAAAACGGTAAGCTTGTAATAATGTTTTTAGTTCCAGAGGTACTGGTGGGTTTCCACGGGAAATTCGAGCATGTCTTTGCGTCATTACGTCACATCTGTACACACAAAGAAGGAGTCTCGGCTAGTAGGCTATATTGCGTGTGAGGATGTTGGAGGTGGAGATTTATAGCCTTTTCTCACAGCACTTCATGCAACTTAACTTTTCAATTTGATGGTGGATCCAGAAAGGTTCAAACGACAATCACCAGTGACAACTGGCGAATCACCCGTTGTTAAATGCAAAAGACTTCGGAGTGGCTACAGAAAAAAAGATTCTGCAACCGGTGCCGGCCCATGCGAAAACAAGCATTTCGAAAGGGCTTTTGAAAGGTGGCGTGAAGTCCGTGTTTTGAAGGGGTTCAAAAAGAACGCAGAAACGGCTATTTTTTTTAGCTGGACAGGTACGACATTTCAATGGTTGTAACGCACTTGATCACTTAATTAATACAAATTCGGAGTACTGAACTACAGGTAGCCCTAATACACATTAAATGCAGTCACCAATGCTGATGTTGTTAACATTAACAATTTGAGAACAAAGTATAATTTGCACAGTTTGATGTGATATGATAAAAGATCGTTAGATTTAATCAGCGCGGTTTACTGCAATGCTTCCCCTTAGTTGGTCAGAACAAAAGTGATTGTTACTTGTTCAGATTACATTTTCCAGTGAAAATTCTTATGTTGGTCATACTTTCAAAAAGTAGAATCTGTGATTCTGAATGACAGTCTCCACACCGGCGCGGTGACTGACAGCCACACATTCTCCACAAAACACAAAACATCCGCGCTGTGCCGTGCCGAGGCACAACCCACACTGTTAACAATTTATTGTAATTTTACAGGAAATTCCTGGCAACTAATTGCAGTAAATTTACAGCAAGTAATATACAGGATTTTTACTGTTTACTGTTACAATAAAGTACTGTATTCATACAGCAGTGCTACTGTGATTATAGTAGCAGTATTACAGTAAAATGTTGTAATTTAGTACAATTTACTGTATATTTACTGCAACTAAGTTTCCAGGAATTTCCTGTAATTCCACGACTGACTTTATATGTCAGATATCTACAGAAGTTCTTATTGAGAATTAACAGAGGTTTAGATGTTGATGTTTTAAAATCACCATTATGGTGAATAGTGTTGCCTTTAGTTGGGCATTTTGACTCTTGATGATTTTGTAAATACATGGTCTTTGTAACAGTGTTTACCAAAACACATAATTTATTGCATAGAAAGCCAGAAACAAAAGTGGTCTGGTGATGGGCCTATAGTTTACCAGATAATAAAGTTAAAAAAAAATGACAGAATGTGGTTAGTTGGTATCAATAGATTGTGTTCAACAACATTAATTTCTTTATACAGATCAGACATCAAGCTGTTTTTTTTCTTTTCTTTTTTTTATTATTGGGAAAGTAATATTTGGACACAGACATCAAGAATCCACATATGAATCTCAACAATGGTGACATGCCACAATGCATTCTGGGAGGCACCATAGTTTAAAACGTTTGACTCCCAGCATGCATTGTAGCATTAAGCATGTCACCATTGTTGAGATTCATATGCTGATTCTTGATGTCTGTTTGTTCCTAAAATATAATTTCCAAAAAAATACTGCAATATATATACAAATTCTGAATGTCTGCTTTGTGTCAAGAAAAGTGATTCTACTTCTACTTTTTGATAATGAGAACTCTAACACCTGAACACCTTTGTGTTTGTTTCCTTTGTAATTAATTATGTGTTTTAGTAAACACTGTTACAAAGACCAAAATTGCACTTAAAATGCCAAGAGTCAAACTGGCCAACTAAAGGAAACACTGATCACCACAATGGTGACCAAACATTTTAAAACATCAACATCTAACAGATATAAAGTGAGTGTGGTTAGTAATAAGTGAAGCTGGTAATGCTGTTTGTGGAGTTGTTTAATCCTCCTCTGCTGAGATATTTAACAGCGGTGTTCATCAATAATGCTCAATCATCACTCAATTAATCACTTAATTATGTCATTAACTTTACCACTGCTTCAGTGTTACTTTAACACTCTGTAGAGTGGGACCATATGTGCTCTGAGCAGTGTTGATTTAACACTGGGGATTTATCTGTGACCGGGTCCGGTATTAAATATCCATAGACTTTTAACATAGATTGTTAACGTTTCATACCTGAGATCTGTTCCTTCTTCCAAAAATGTTTGATTCTGGTACCGTTGGCCGCCGCCGAGCAATTTAAAAATTCAAACAGCAGCGATCCCACAATGCTATGCGGTGGCTGTAAAATAATGCTTCTACAGTGTAGTTACAATAACATTACAGGACTGTCCATACATTTCCCATCATGAATTTGCATTTACAATAAAACATGAATACAATATGTTGTTGTAAAATTTATTGTAAAAAATACATCAATTGCTAACAGTGCACGTAAAGTTGATAATTCTGCAATTGCAGATTTTGAACAGAGATGGCAACAAAGAGGAAAAGCTACATACTGCAGCTTTACGATCAGGGTTGGGGAGTAACGGAATACATGTAACGGCGTTATGTAATCAGGATACAAAAATCCAGTAACTGTAATCCGTTACAGTTACGTCAAAACATGTAGTAATCAGATTATAGTTACTTTTTAAAAAAAGGGGGAATACTTTCAGGATTACAATGGTTTAATTTAAAACTAAATAAATCTGTATTTTGCCATAATAACACTATATTAAGCGTTGCTTGATTAATGACTCACGCTCACGACACGACTCGTGTGCCACTCGCGGGTGCATGCGCAAAATAACAGCTCTCTACAACAATCTCCTCAGACACGGATCGAGTCACTGCTGCTAGAAACGATGCTGTCCACGGGTAAAAATGCTTTTATTTCTTGGAAATTCCGCTGCTATTTTGTTTTTAAAGAAGAAAATGCCAACAACATGGTTGTACAGCGCAAACTGTGCCTTCCAGCAACGAAAATTGTGATTCAATCTGTGTCTGAGGAGATTGTTGTAGAGAGCTGTTATTTTGCGCATGCACCAGCGGGTGGCACACGAGTCGTGTCGTGAGTCATTAAAGCAACGCTTAATATAGTGTTATTTGTAGTAGCCTATGTATATGTATATCTATTTTCCTGTTGAAGAAACATTTCTATTTTATTTTTTCCTTGTACATGTCAAGTTAAAAATAAAACAAAATAATCTGTAATACCATACTGTAGCCACTAACGTTAGATGTCTGTAGTCCTTTACATAAATATTTATTCAGGGCTGTGAAATTCTTAATAAATAAAAGTTGTTGTTTTTTAAAATAATATCTGTCCTTGAAGTAATCCAAAAGTAATCAGTTACATTACTTTAATATTGTGGTACTTGGATTACGTTACTGAATACTTTTTTTATGAAGTAATTTGTAACTGTAACGGAATACATTTTTAAAGTAACCCTCCCAAGCCTGTTTACGATTTGTATGTGTTTGAAAGACTGCATTTATTTAATAAAAAATACAGTTCAAACAGTAATATTGTGGAATAGTATGACCATTTAAAGTAACTGTGTTTTATTTGAATATTTATTCTTGTGATGCGAAGCTGAATTTTCAGCATCATTACTCCAGTTTTTAGTGTCACATGATCCTTCAGAAATCATTCTAATATGCTGATCTGTTGCTCAAAAAACATTTCTCATTATTATAAATGTTGAAAAGCGCTGTGCTGCTTCATATTTTTGTTAAAAAATTTGATCTTTCAAAATAGAAAGTTCAAAAGAACAGCATTTATTTGAAATATTTTGTAACATCATAAATGTCTTTACTGTTACTTTCGACCAATTTAAATTCCCATTGCTGTTTGAGTAAAAGTATTCATTTCTTTAAGATCAGTGAGTCCATTCAAACGCTGAATACTGCCAAAGGTCCAGCTCTTGTTTGTGAATATGGTCCCTAGTCAGGGCCGTCGCTATAGTGGGGTGAAATGTGGTGACAATTACAGGGGTCCCCACTGCTCAGGGGTCCCACTAAATTCTTTAGTTATATATTACCTACTCCTACTCTTATGAATCATTATAGTAGGCTATATTACAACGTCAGCTTGTATGCCTGAGAGTTTAATGAAAACCACAAAAACATACAATTTAGTTAAATAAGGGGTAACACTTTATTTCTAGTCTACTTTAGACATTTTACTTATAAGTAACTTTACAGCTACATGTCAACTAACTGTCATTAGTAGACTGTCTGCTTAATATTTGCTAAGACTTTATTTTGTCCGGAATCAGAGTTGAGGCTGCTCTGAGAACAGTTGAAGTTAAAAGTTACTGTGGGTGAGTAAATGACAAATAATATACATTTTAGGGTGAATGATTATTTCAGAATATTTAACACAATGCAAGAAGTTTCAACAAACAAAATGGTAAAAAATATGCACAATGTGCACAGTCTACAACAGTGTCTTATCTCCTCTTGGCTAATGTTTTGCAGATGACAAAGCATATGATGGCAAGAGAGAAATCTCTCCCTAAACTGCATTGCCCAGAACTATCTACACTAACAATGACACAGAGTCTATTGTCTTTTTTTTTACCTCAAGGCCAGTGAGTTCTGACATATGTCTGCAATTTTGTTTTCGTAAGTAATTTTCCAACCAGCATTGCCCAGAGGTCTGCAAGGTGACCTCGTTTTCTGAAGAGAAAAATTCTCCACATCTGAGGCAACACGCTTTGCCTTTCCTCCACTCAATGTGGTGTGTAGTCCTAGACCATGGCAGTTGTAAATAACAATATTTTCTTATGATGTATCCTTCGTGGCTATTTGTTGCTGGCCTTCCGCAGATGTCCAAAAAAAAAAAAAAGCCCTTGACCAAAGCTTTCCCTTTATGCAAAACCATGCAATCAAGGTCTGTCTCTATTGATACCACAATAAAAACATCTCGATGAAGTGCATCCGGCGAACAGGAATGAACGGTTCACATGCGCTGCAATTGAGAATAAAATGCTTTCGATAAATTCCCACTTATGTTGTAGTTTTCCGGTGTCAGTGGGTCAGATTATTCAAATTGTTGAAATGAATGTGAATGAAGACCTGGGGTCATGTTTCATTCCCATTGCATAAACCAAGAGAAATATAAAAATCAATTAAATAAATGAAATCCCAAAAGCATGTTGCGATGGAATTGGCAGTGGTTTAGTCCTGTGGGAGATCATTATGGGCTTGAACAAAGGAACCAGGGCGAAGGTTCCCTGTAGACTACAAAAGCTCTAGGGGAGGAGGGGCGATACAGCTTATAATAATAGCTAATAATAACAAAAAACAGTGGGGATTCTGAATATCACAGCATCTACCAATCTCTAATACAGACAGTGAGATGAAGCTAACTTTGTCCAAGGATTAGGATAATGTTTTGTTGTTGTTTTTTTTCTTCTTCCAAGAAATGGATTTCTGGTATACCGGGAAGTGCATTATCTTCTTTTGTTATTTTTTTAAAAGCCCTGGGATGAGCTCTCTCAGCATGGAACTTGTCCTTCAAATGGTGAAGCACGTTTCATCAGGAAGTGATCCTCTGCCACTGAAAGGTCTGAGATCATATAGCTGGGTCAAAAACGGGGTATAAAGTTAGCTGGTTAGCATGGGTAGTTGTCCTGCTGGTGTTGCAGCCAAAAGATAACTTGCAGATGTTTCATTAACAAATCTGAGGAGCATTTCCCGTTCAACGACATAACTCACCGCTTAACCGCCATAGTATCATGCATTGTTGTTAACATCATCTTAACATCATCTGCAAAAGAGTGACAAAAGTAGTAATTTATTTCAATGATTTATACACTGTAAAAAATATTTTAGCAATTTAGTTATTTCAACTTATATTTTTTTGTAGAGATAACTAGATTGTCCAGACAACAAGAAATTTTAAGTTTTTCTTGTCCTCAACTTATCGAAATAAGTTAGTTATACTAAAAAAAAAACATGCAAAAAGATAACTCAAAATAATGAGTTAAGTTTTTTACAGTGTATCATAAGAAACTCATTAGTTGGATAAAACAACAAACCAGCTTTTAACAGTCATTTGTTCGGGGTTCAGACCCCACTCTTCCCTCTGTATGTTTTTTAATTCACTAAAATTAAAATTCACTATTCACTATTTGTTTTTGATTCGGATACAAGTTGCATGTTGTTGTTTCAACAGACTCAACAGAAATAAGTTTCTCGCTGTTATTTTGTGGTACATGGCCATTTTTATTGAATCACATTCAATACAGACTGCGAATTTACATTTGCGCATTTACGAGAGCATCACAATGCTTGCGTCTTAAAGTATGTTGACGAGATAGGATGTTGTTACATGATCTCGCATTGGAGTTGAATATCTTTGTAATACACTTTTTAACTTTTTTAATTATGATTATTTGCACAAACAAAGCACTTGAGCCCCATCATAAAATTGTGTTTAACCACTGGAGTCACATGGATTAATTTAATGATGTCTTTACTTCATTAAAGTACTTTACTTTAGTGATAGGACTTTACTTTCTGGGGCTTGAAAGTAGTAGTTGCGTAGCTGTCAATAGAGGGTCAGAAAGCTCTCAGATTTAATTTAAAAGATCTCCATTTGTTTTCTGAAGATAAACAAATAGCTTACGGGTTTGGAACGACATGAACGTGAGTAACTAATGACAAAATAAAAAATAAAAAAATATAATATAAATAAATAATATATATAAAAAAGTATTTCAATAAAATATTTTCACTTTAAAAGAAGTGTCACTGTGCTTGCTTTTTAAAAACATATTATCCCCTTTCAACTTCATTACTATAATAGCAGGTCAAACAAATTGATTGTATAGTAATGACAGAAATAACCAAACACTATAATATATGACTTTTTATGCATTAGATCTTTAAGAAAGAACATTCTGACAGCTTTTTTTAGATGACATTTTTCCCCCTTGAAATTGGCAACGTGTCAATTTGTTCTATTCTTTCAGCTTTGGGGTATTTTGTTAATTGAGAAAACGAGTCTGTTGCTTCGTGCTTCATTAAGAGAACTTCTTATTCTAATTCGTCTTATCTCAGTGCCTGGATCCAGCTCCTAATCAGTGCTATAGGACTCGTATACTGGTTTAATCCCCTCCAGACGATCAAGTTAATTAGAGAGGCCAGTTCTAATCACCAACTCATTACAGATATTAATTTCCACTGTATAGACCAGGACAAGTAAATTATGGCTGCTTAATTATCGATGTCTTGAAACTTGAAACTGAGACAAACTGAGACAAGAACTGTACAGCATTAGCTGATTTGGTAGAAACATCTTTTAAGGGTCATGAAACCCTATCATGAAACTTATTTATGTAAAGAGTTATGTGTTGAACATCATAGAAGACAATAACTGTGTTTAAAATCACCCCTTATAGACCTCATTCAGAGCACTGCCATGACATGTATGAAAGCGAGGCTGTGAGGGATAGACTATTCCGTGTTTTCAATGGCATCCGCTGTAAATTTCTGTATTCATTTCCTAGATCACTTATAATTTTCCACAGCTTATATTGTCAGGAGTTTTTCATCCACTGAAATTTCTGTCAGCAGAACATTCCAAAAACACATTAAAGCATTAAAGAGATGTCTATTCCTCACAGCCTCACTTTCATTCCCGTTAAAAATCAAAGATGGCACTGCTGTGAATAAGGTCTATACCCTCATCCACTAGTCCCTACATCACTCCACTAATAAAGTCCACTTAAAGGAGTGAAAGAAAACGCGCTGGAAGGGCTGCCGCTTTTGCAGAGTTTGTGCTTGCTGTTAATAATCATTTGAAACTTTGCAAACTGACATCTCCAGGTACTAATGAAAAAAATGATCTTGAACTCTATCATAGAGACTAGCATGTGAAAGCTATTACGCTGCAGCCACAGGACTAGCAGTTTGGAAAATGGATGGATGGATGATTCAGCTGCGGGCGCCATCTTCAAGAATTCATTTGGCACGATTGTCACAGTTCATTATTGGTATTCTCTACCCGTTGAGTGTACATGTACATCACTCCAACACTCATTATTGCAGTGGATTGTGCCCGGTTCGAATCCTGCTCGGAGCTCAGTCGCTAGACCGCCTAAACCTCACTCCCATCCGGGTCACGGCACCAAATGTTCTACTTGACCCGCGCCGAGCAGGACTCGAACTGGGGTCAGCTTGGCATCCAAGACCATGTCCTATCTATTGGAATTGGGGAATCCTGAAATCTCAAAAACTGCTTGCAGAACTCACAAGTAAATAACATATTTCATACCGGCAAAAAAATCTGACATCTTAACTGTCCCAAACTTGTTGTTCCTGAACTGAATTTTTCAGGCTAGAGTACAGTCCTAGTGCACATCTCAGAACTGTTTCTATAGCATCCGGAACTTCTAATGGCAGCTGCAGTGACGCAATGACTTTACCAACTGACAGTCATCGTCTCAGTCATGGCCTGATATGTCACTCCGTATCTGGGTTTCAGTAATAAATTGGTTTTCCATGTAGACGTGTTTCATCACATGTTGGCAGGAGCGCTCATTGTTGCAGTTGTTGTGTTCACAGCCACCTGTTGCTTTCATAAGTCAGGAGCTTGACCAGACATATAAGAGTGTAATTAGAAATAAGCATGATGCACTTTCTTCGATGTTCAAGCTGATTTTTAAAAAATTAAATGAAATTTAGTTGTGCTACAATAGTTCCAAATCTGCTTTGCCTTTATTTGTATCTTGTCTCATGTTTCTTTTAGCATAATTTTCATCACTGTACTTTAACTCTCATCTCTTCATAATGCACATGCATAATGCAGCCAGAGTCTGGGCAGCCTATTTGTGTTTTCATTTGCTCCATCGCTGTTTGCCCATTCTTTTCAGTATTATTTTCTCATGCCTTGTTTGTTGTCATTGCCTTTTTATTTGTATGTAAATTGGGGCTGTATATTTCTTTCACAGTTCCCTCCCGGTCACCCCTGATGTAAAAATAAAAAGGAAAACTGCAAAATTGTTGATGATGCTGCCCAACTGTTGAGAGGACATCATATCTGCTTTCTTGTGTGACTTGATCACTGGAATGACATGACCTGAGCATATTTCAGAATGAGCTTTTCATGATAGAAGTAACTTGTATATATCAACTGTATCTTTATATTAATTTTTTTAGAAAAATGTATATAAACCAAAGCTCAACCAAACCTTTTAGGATGTGCCTAAACAAAGCTTTTGGTTCTTGCAGAAGCTCAAAACGTGCCACGTAACACAAGAATGAACCTTATTGTTTCTTTCTGAAGAGCAAATGTGCCACATAACACAAGAATGATCCTCATTGGTTCTTGAGGAAACTCAAATGTGCCTCGTAACATGAGAATGAACCTCATTGGTTCTTGAGGAAGCTCAAACATGCAGAGTAATTTATTAATCTTTGTTAATGTTAGTAAAATATAATTGTTCATGTTCCCAATGCATTAAATAATGTTAACAAATACAGCTTTTAAATGTTGATATTTACTGATTAATGCTGCAAAATTATTGTTCATTGTTAGTTCATGTAAACTAATATTAACAAATGAAATCTTTTGTAAAGTTTTATGTTAAGAAATGTCTGTGTTTGATTTTAATTACATAGGCTATTTATTTGCTTTTGTAGACTGAAAAATTCAATTCCTGTCAGAAATGTCCAATGTGAAATCTGGGTTTTTATTTTGAGTTTGTCACTTAATTGGATTGAGTTTGGTATAGTTTGGGATTAATTGGAGTGCATCTATGATGCATTGATATGATGTCTGCATAGGCTGAACACTGTTTGGAACTGAACCATCACCTCACTGCCTCTCTCACTATTTTTCATTAACCTAATATAATCAAAGTGAATGGCAAAACAGAGAGTTGCCTGAGACAGACTGTGGCCTTGATGTGCCTAAATTCAGTCGGTGTGACCTGGATCTCCATTCAGCCCAGATTCTCATCATTTATATTCCTGTGTGAGCACCGCTGCGCTGCTTTAAGCATCAGGGGTCTAACACTGACTACTGGAGTTTTAATACAGCATGGAACAGAGGCCGCTGGAACCGTTAATGAAGGGTCCTTTATCAAAGACGTGGTACCACTGGTTATCTTGTAATTGGGAGACGAACAGTGACCTGATTCATGAAGCATGTCACTTGAATATAAATTTACTGTGCCATGTTAGCTTAAACTGTGGACTTTTAATTATTTTGGTAGCCTTTTTCCATTTTATTAGAGAAAAACTTACTCTATGAAGTCGGGGAAAGTTCCTAATCTGACCTCACATCACATTTGTCCTTGTTTTTTTTTTTTTAATCCAGCCCGTACATTACCAATTATTCTCAACCTTTCAACTGTGCCACTAAATTGATGTATTTGTTCCTTTTTCCCCACCTTTTAGCCTCTCTGGTGTTTGAAAACAAGGCAGACTGCAGACGTCGAGAAGGAATGCAGAGGAACACGAGCCTGCAAAGAAAGCACAAGAGTAATGTCACCAAACAATTGCATTACTGCACATCAGGGGTTTTTACTTATGCAACGCTGCTCTTTTGTAGGACACTGAAGAAATGCATTATGCAAGCTGATGTTCTTCAACTCAGACTGTTTGTTTGTCTGGTAAGTGGTCAAATTGGAGAGAACATTTAAGGGCCCAGACTGACTATTGCAGTATGTTTTATGAAAGCATGTGCAAAATGTGCAGGGACAATGTGTTTAAGGTAAGACAGACAATATTCATTAAGTATAAATGGGAACCTTGGAGTCATTTGTGAATAAAATCATCTCCGTCCAATGGTACAACAATCAAGCAGACCTCTTGGAAATATGGAAACATTCTCCACTGCCCACATTGAATTCAAAATTCTAAATGTGTATATAGGAAGACTGCATATACAGCAGCACAGCATGTCTTCACTCTCTGACATGACTTGTATGACCTGGGCCCGTATTCATAAAGATTCTAAGAATTCTCTCAGAAAACTCTTAATTTAGCTTAAAAACTTTTACGTAGGAGTCTTAGCTTAAGAGCGATTCAGGACCGATCTGAGAGTAACTCTGAGTAAGGAAAAGACAAAAACGTTCATCTTAGTGAGGAGGCGGGGTTGACCCCGTTGCTATGTATGACACAATCTTATCTTTTGAAGACTGCGATTGGTTGGTTGTCCAAGAAGGAAAAAAAGAATGATTTAAGTATACAGGTGAAACTCGAAAAATTAGAATATCGTGCAAAACTTCGTTCAGTAATTCAAATTAAAAGATGAAACTAATATATTTTTTATATATAACTATAAACATATGCATGATTATACTTTTCAGAGGGCTGACATTTCTGTGTTTAAAATTCTTTTTTTTATTTTATTTCATGTAATATTCAAATTTTGGGGTTTTCATGAGCTGTAGTTAATCATCGACATAATAACTTTATTATTAACGATATTAAAATTTTTCGAGTTTCACCTGTAGGGTCTATTAGAAGCCTTCACTTTGTAATTACATGCGGAATTTTTCCTATTTGACCGCGCTCACACACACACACACACAGAGACAGTATATATATATATATATATATATATATGTGTGTGTGTGTATATAAATCCTTTTTTTATTTACCATGCTGTTCATTTCCTATAAGGTATTTGATTGGCTTAGAATGATAAAAATTGTTCCACTCTTTCCAGTTACACTGATTGCTGTCGTGTCTATTTAAGTGGTGGTTTGAATGTTGGTTTTAATGTATCAAACTCACTGTCATCCATCGTCTGTAACACATTTCTTCTTCCTCTTTGTCTTTCTGCCATTTTCTCCTCTGCTAAAGAAACTCTTAAGCCTCTTAAAAGTCCTCGTCCGTGCTCCTAACAATTTTGACCTCTTTTAAGGGTTAAGATGCTTTCTGAATTGCTTTGTTCTTTACTAGGATTTTTTCTTTAATTTTAAGAGTAAACGCCCACATTTCTAAGAATTTTCTTAGAATTGTGTCACTAGGAGCTACTCATTCTTTATGAATACGGGCCCTGTAGTTTTGTTTATGCTAGTGTATTCATATTAAATATCCTGGTGGTCTGTTGGTTAGGCTTTAGTTTTCTCACAGGCATGGTCTGGATTTGATTCCTGGCGAGGGAATTTATAATATTAAATTTCCCCTCCGGGGTCATTAACATGTCTGTCTATATCAAACAATAACCTACTGGATTTCCTCAAATTATTTTTTGAAAATTGAGCTTCACTGATCTAATGCACACTGAGGCTACAAGTGGTTAATTATCTTTCATCATCACGTTTCATTTTATATAAGCTTATTAAATGAGGATGATTCATACCATGACGAGTCAATATAATGACATCTCAGGGGTGCCTTTAGTTGAATTTCATCAAAACCTGTCAAGAATATGTCCAGATCACATTTCACTGCAAAAAGAAATATATATAAAAAAATAAAATAAAAAAACATAATATATCATATAATATAATAAAATAAAAATAAAATAAATTAATCAATTAATTATAAAATAAAATCATAAAACAAAAAAAAACAAAAATATATTGGAAAAAAAATCTATATAGAATATAATTTCAGGGGTGAGGGCTTTCTCATTAAAACCTGTCTAGATCACATTTCATTCAAAAAAAGTAAGTAAGGAAGCAAGTAATTAAGTAAATAAATAAATAAATGTCTATCTAATATAGGTTATACAATACATAATTAACAAATACAATTCATATAAAATAATAATACAAATCAATGCACACATAAGAATATCTCTAAATGTACAAAAATTATATTAGTATTTTTATTGTAATACAGCAAAAAAGACAATTACAGTAATGACAAGCACTGTTGAATGACAAAAGAACAAAAAATGAAATGGATGTTAAGGTATAATGAGAATCATAAAATGTAAATAATTTAATAATAAAAAATGTAATAATGCTCTTAATTGTGAAATAAAGAAAGTCCCAAATGCGACCTGCACATGTTCTTGCCAGGCTTTGTGGAATCAGGTGCTGATATTCTATAATCTCAATAATCTTTTTTATTTTTATCCTTTAGGATGAGGAGAGAGAAACTGCCATATGGCAATAATTTAAGATGTATGAAGAGTTAATTGGCTAGTGGTTTGCTCCCTATGGAAGTGTGGCAAGTCCTGTGGGAGATTACACATCACATGTTCAACGTCTTATGATATTAGAATCATGCAATTAAGTGTACAGAAAATATGTCAGCCAACACACGACACTTTTTGATTTGGAACATTGATTTGATGCAGAAAATGCAGCTTTGCCATGAAGACGTAATTGCTTTTCAATAGACCCTAATTTTAAATCCTGACTTGATCTTCGAATGTCTTTCAGCTTCTGCAGCACTTCAAAGTGATCATAAATTGGGTCATATTTGTCAGGGACAGAATCCTTCCACTCCCAGGAAATGTATTCAGAGTAGGAAAACACACAAAATCATTACAAAAATTGAACCGTACACCCTTCAGGAATAGCAAGTAATTTTGTTTACAAAATCCTCGCCTGAATCTCAGGTCGCCAGCACAACTAAATCTTTGCCTGCTTTATTGTTCATTTTAAACTTGCAGGCAGACGGCTGATACCGAGCATACATCAAACCAAGGGAGAGATTATAAACGAAAATCCGCCAGCTGTTGGTTGCAATGTCCTTTGGGACTACTTTTCAGTCAGATGATATTATATCGGGAGGAAGGCTTTGCATTGGTTGCTTATGTAGCCTGTCAACCCATGCAGTACATTGTGAAGTCATAAACAGGTTATTTTCCCCTTAAATATTTAGCACATGATCCAACCCATGCGATGTAAAATGCTACCTCCCTAGGAAAGACAAATCCAGAATGAGAGTTCAAATAGACAGCATTGAGATTAAATGGACAGCCAATGGAGGCTTGATCTTGCTTCACAGATTTCCCCCCTGAAAATAAATTACAGTAATCCTGTAGTTTCAAATGAGATCTCAACAATTTCCTAATCTGTGCTCAAAAGTCTGCAATCAAGTCAGAGGATCTTATGAATATTTCACATCTCATTTATCCAAGATCAAATGATTTGAACTGTTTTCCTCATTCATTCGATAGCTTTCTGTTTGCATCAATGAATCATTATTGTCCTGTTTATCAAAAAAGTGCCTTTGAAACAATCTGTATTGTATAAAGAGCACGATTTCTATAGAAATACAGGTGACTTAAAGGAGAACTCCGGTCAATTTTAACATTGAGCTTGTGGAGTGCGATAAAAGAGGAGACAAGAGACGGAGATACGTCGAGTCAGCTTTACTCTCCACTTCAATAAATCAGAACTGTACAGCGGTGAGATCGACACAACAACCTTAAACCGGAAACCTAACACAACCATTAACCCGGAAACTCAAACTCACTTCCCCTTTCCCTTAAAGGTATATTCCCTTGGTGAATGTCTCTTCAGTCTTATTTGTGGGTCACCACAAGCTCCTTTTTTTGTACATTTGGAGTGCTGTCAATACAGAGAACAACGACAAAAATCGGTGTTGCCTACACCGTGTTACGTCTTTTTAAAATTTGCGCACGCGAACTCCACAATCGACTGCTGTGGACTTCGACCGAAAACAGGAAATAAATACAGGTATGTGAGCTGGCTGAATTAACATAATTTTTATTAATATCTTTCACATCTACTGCAGTCAGATTGACCGTGTTCACTCTTAATAACACCACTCACATGGCTGTGTACTTGTAATGACACATCAAGGATGTTAAGAGGCTAAAAGCAGGTTTAAAACTTGCCCCGTTGAAGTCAACAGGGTGCAAATTTTAAAAAGAACACCGTGTAGGCAAAGCCGATTTTTGTCGTTGTTCTCTGTACTGACAGCACTCCAAATGTACAAAAACAATTAGCTCAATGTTAAAATTGACCGGAGTTCTCCTTTAACTTAACTTGACTTTTACTGTGTGTCAGCAATAAAAAAGAAAACATTCAGTCAGTGTTGATATTAACTAAAATGATAAATAAAACAATGACGTAAAGTTTATTGAAATAAAGCTGAAATGAATTCAAATGTAAATATTGGATGACAAACTTAAAGGGGCTTTAGAATTCAGAAACCATTGTTATTCGCGACACCGGTGGCTGTTACGTGAACTGCAGCCAGCAACTTATTGCTTGTGCTCACACTTAATCACACAAAATGTAGGCCTACTCGAGTATTGTCAAGTTTAATAAATAAAACCCCAAATATATAGTACATAGTTTTGGCATTATCCAGCATATTATATAACCAATAATTTCATGTGTCCGAATGGATGAGAGGCTCTCAGGAGCTCTCATAAACATCACATCTTTCTAATTTTCCCATCAAAAACGGGGGAAAAAAAATCCATCACATAAAATTGGCAACCTCTGAAGTCGGGAAGTCGCTACAAGCTGTTCACACATTGGCAACAAAATGTGATTACTACATGAAATTTCTAACATATAGCCCCTTTACACTAAAAAACATAATAGGAAAGAAGACATTTTGCCTAAGACACGAACTGGAATAAAATTAGTTCATGATAAATAAAAATAAAAATAAATTAAGGCTTAATAGAAATATTTTTAAAAGCAAATGTTAATAAAAAGTCAAAAGCACATAAATTACTATAATGAAAACGAAACCTGAAAATACAAAAACTATATAAAATGATACATTTAAATAAATGTAAACTCTTAAATACATTTAAATTAAGTCTAGAAAGAGCAATCTTTGAAAAAAAAAAATCACATCAATTTAAAAATAACCCACCAAAAATGCATTTATTTCCGTACATAACATCCAGATTAGATTACTGATTGTCTTAGATTTATTATTCGACAGTTCATTTAACTTTTGCCCAAAAACTTTTAGGAAATCCATAACAAACAAACAAGCGGATGAAAAGTGTTCTTCGAATAGAAGCACTGCATGAGGCCTTTCTCTTGTGGTTCAATATTTATATTGTATTCAAAGCCCAGGAACATTACAGAAACAGCTGCTCAGAACTTTCTTTAACCTCCCAGGAGTGAGCAGTGCAATGCGATCTGCAAATGTATATAAGCAGAGCTCAGATGTAAAGGGTACCTGTGTTCAGATGGCTGTGAATGCAGTGTTGCTGGAGTCTGTTCAGGAAGGAGGTTTTTGTGCCCCTGTCTTTCACCGACTGTAGTCTCTTTCCCAAGGCGCTGCACAAGTCAGCAAAGTAAATAATTCATCTTTCACGGCCCCGTTCCTATTGCAAAAGATGAGACATCTTGTATTCTGCTCCACAGGAAGTGTTTGAGGTGGAGACAAATAGATGCTTGTGCAGTGGCATGCTTAAAGTTTTCTCAGGCTAAGTGACAGTTGCATAGGACAGCGCTCCCTAATAGACTGCAGAGCTGACAATAACAGAATGGGTCAGAATACTAAACGGCTATGCATTGTCACAAATAAGGAAGAAAGCGGTGGGAATGTCTCTTGTGATGCACTGGTGCACATTGCTAATTGATGCAATTGTGTCAATGAAAGTTGCATGACAGTTGCTTGAACAACAGAGCTTGCAATTCATCCCATTTAACCTCAAGCTGTAGCCTTTTCCCCATTTGACACATGTCTGAAATAGAGGAACTTTCCAGCCTGGACATGACAGACCTTCACAGCAGAGCCAAAACCAGGTTACCCGGCATCCTTTGAGGAACGTCAGTGACATGATTAAGAAGTCCAGTGTGTCTCAGTAGAGTCCTGACCAGACCAAAAGAATAACCTGTAGTGTCAAAAGTAGAGGCGAAAAGAAAGTCAGAATAATGAGAAAATGTATTGTAATGTCAAGCGGCTTCTCTAGGGTGGGTGTTTTAGACGCATGGTATTAAAATGTACCTGACAGAGATTTTCCATTGGGGAAGGTTTTTTTTTTTCTTCTAGAAGTGTTCCATTACCAAAAAGACAGGGTGCAAACACGTCCGCACGCACCTACGGTTTGGCGAGCCGCTTTCTATTTTAAGACTTTATGCAACTGTGGGGTAACCTTTTGGCGATTACCATGCAATTATGAGTCATGTACTTGTCCACAGTGACCCCACAAAAATGATTAAAAATGCACACGAGGGAATCGGCTGTTCAGATTATGCTGTAATAATATCTTGCGAGATGTATAATGTAACATTATATGTAGCTGTTAATATGGATTTCCAGGTGACTAGGCTGGGCAATTTGTAATATCCTCTCTCATTTCAGATTCTCATCACTGGACTTGTCATAAAAGGCTGCACTTGGGTGCACTTATCATTTTACTATGTAAATAATGCAAACTAGTGTGTATACAAAAGCAAAGTTCTGTCATAAAACTCTAGATGGTGCAGGTTGATCCTTAGTTCCTTCACTCAATCTGCTTGCAATCACATCATTCTCTACAGGGCACAGCTGATTGGCTCCTGCTATATCAGTAGCCAATGAGCTCGCTACTCAACTTTCAAAAAACTGTTCACCATTTTCTTTAGCAGTTGCAATACGCTTTCAGAAACCCTCCATCTTCCCCAGCTCCACCTGTAATTCATTTATTTTGTACAGCAGCAGCATGTCTTACTTGCTCACAGCAGTGTGTCATGAATGTATTGGTTCTAGCTAATCCTGTACTTGCTCTGCAGCAGCAGAAATAGCAGATCTATTCTCCCAAGATCAAACATATCAACATTGTCAAATCCATCATCATGCCAAACACTCGGAGTGTTGTCATGACAGAAATAATAACGCAAAGATATATTCCTGGAGCATTTTGAAGATTGAACGGGGCATTTGATAATTTAGTAAATGTAGTAAAGTTGTTTGTTTTAAGGTTTTTTTTTTTTATATATAAAAATCAGCCATGATTTAGCGTTTAATTACTTTTTTCTATCTTGTGGCCTACAAACCTAAAACTGTAATATTTTTGTGGAAACTGTGATACATTTTTTTTATTCAGAAGAACAGCATTTCTTTGAAGTAGATTATTTGAACACACACACACACACACACACACACACACACACTGACCGCAACGTTTCTCTTTACATTTCAATAAAAACCTTTTTTTTAAAGGCAATTTGAAAGGCATTCTCAATTCAATTTCCTGTAATCCAATTCCTTTCTGCATTGCTCTGTGACAGATTTGCAAACAATCAATGCTGAAACGTGTCACTCAAACCATTAAAATAAAAGTTGAAATGATCCCAGAAATAAAGTCTGCTCCTTGTTTCTTTTTAAAGGATCTGCATTTGACTCTTATCATTAGTTCTTAAAATATATACCCTGCTTTCTCAGTATTACCTCACCGTGACTGGCTGGGTCTGAATATATAATAAGCATCATTACCATGTCAGAAGTTCAGAACAAGTTGTTTTTGCAAATTTCAATCAAAACTCTTATTTTTACTCCATGGGAACAATGTGTTGATTTTCAAGAAAAAATGCAATCCTCAAGTGACCCCATTGAATACTTTCTTTAGGTCCTTCAACAAACTTCTTTCAATCTTCTATCCAACAATTATCTATCATCCTGCAAACTGGCTCTGAAGCTTATGCCTTTACACATAGCTGTTATTTTTAGTGTGGGGTTTTTGTGAACATACCTTGAAACCGCTCCAAGGATGAATAGCCATCTGGATCACTGAATAATAGACACATCCCGTCTGCACTGGCTTGAAACACCCCGTCTTGCTGTTTGGAAACGAACCTTCAGGGTTATGACTAAAATAAGAGCTGTTACCTTTTATTCTTCAGTTCGGTTTTGCAGTGACTGAGAAATATGAGAGATCATTGTGTTCAGAGAAGCTGTTAAGGTTTGTTGCAATGAGAAAGAAACTGCTTTGTCCTAGACAATTTGGAACAAAATGTTTTAACAGATAACGGTCCGTAGCAATTTTTAGGTTGTTGGGAATGAAAAATATCTCAGGAAAATATGTTGTTTAACAAACTGCAGTTCACACCATTTCCTTTTACCTAATATTAATTATTGATCAGACAAAAAAGAAGCACAAAGGGAATTGCAAGTCAATATTTAATCAAGAGCGCCTGCTGGATCTAGATGGGTGTGAGGAGAAGGGCATCATTATAACACACAGGCAGTCCACCATCTATGATGGGATTTCATCATACTGTTTCTTTGGTCAAACAACTCAGGGGGGATTTTCAAAGTTGTACACAGGCAGCATTACAAATGGATGCCCCCAACAACATGTCCTCATTCCTCACGCTGCCTTTTTATAATGAAGTGGTGAAAATGGAAAAAGATGAAATGAGAGGACAAGGTCTTCCAGGATGAAAGCTGTTGACCTTGTGTTGGATATGATTGGCTTCAGATGGCATAATTTGGTCCAATGTAGTCTCAATATATTCTGTAACAAGCTAGAAAACAGAAAACGGTTACACTTTATTTTAAGGTGTCCTTTTTAGTTACAGTGTAATTGTATATTTAAGTATAGAGTAATATTAAGTAACTACATGTGTTACTTAAAGGATAGGTTAGGATTAGGTTGAGGGTTAGTTGCATGTAATTATGTATTATTTACTGTTATTACTACGGTAAGTACATATAACATTTGTAACAAGGATATGTTAAACCCTAATCCGAACCCTGTATTAAGTACATGTAGTTACCTAACATTACTCAGTACATAAATGTATAATTACAATGTAACAATGACAAAGTGTAACAACATGTAATCCGTTACAGCTCCTGAGAAAGAAATGTGTAATTAAATTACAGTTACTTATGAAAATGTTAACGATTACAAAGGGGGTTACATCAGAATATTGTCTGTAAACATCAATGTAAACATACACTCACCGGCCACTTTATTAGGTACACCTGTCCAACTGCTCGTTAACACTTAATTTCTAAGCAGCCAATCACATGGCGGCAACTCAGTGCATTTAGGCATGTAGACATGGTCAAGACAATCTCCTGCAGTTCAAACCGAGCATCAGTATGGGGAAGAAAGGTGATTTGAGTGACTTTGAACGTGGCATGATTGTTGGTGCCAGAAGGGCTGGTCTGAGTATTTCAGAAACTGCTAATCTACTGGGATTTTCACGCACAACCATCTCTAGGGTTTACAGAGAATGGTCCGAAAAAGAAAAAACATCCAGTGAGCGGCAGTTCTGTGGGCGGAAATGCCTTGTTGATGCCAGAGTTCAGAGGAGAATGGCCAGACTGGTTCGAGCTGATAGAAGGGCAACAGTGACTCAAATAACCACCCGTTACAACCAAGGTGGGCAGAAGAGCATCTCTGAACGCACAGTACGTCGAACTTTGAGGCAGATGGGCTACAGCAGCAGAAGACCACACCGGGTGCCACTCCTTTCAGCTAAGAACAGGAAACTGAGGCTACAATTTGCACAAGCTCATCGAAATTGGACAATAGAAGATTGGAAAAACGTTGCCTGGTCTGATGAGTCTCGATTTCTGCTGCGACATTCGGATGGTAGGGTCAGAATTTGGCGTCTACAACATGAAAGCATGGATCCATCCTGCCTTGTATCAACGGTTCAGGCTGGTGGTGGTGGTGTCATGGTGTGGGGAATATTTTCTTGGCACTCTTTGGGCCCCTTGGTACCAATTGAGCATCGTTGCAACGCCACAGCCTACCTGAGTATTGTTGCTGACCATGTCCATCCCTTTATGACCACAATGTACCCAACTTCTGATGGCTACTTTCAGCAGGATAATGCGCCATGTCATAAAGCTGGAATCATCTCAGACTGGTTTCTTGAACATGACAATGAGTTCGCTGTACTCAAATGGCCTCCACAGTCACCAGATCTCAATCCAATAGAGCATCTTTGGGATGTGGTGGAACGGGAGATTCGCATCATGGATGTGCAGCCGACAAATCTGCGGCAACTGTGTGATGCCATCATGTCAATATGGACCAAACTCCCTGAGGAATGCTTCCAGCACCTTGTTGAATCTATGCCACGAAGAATTGAGGCAGTTCTGAAGGCAAAAGGGGGTCCAACCCGTTACTAGCATGGGGTACCTAATAAAGTGGCCGGTGAGTGTATGTTGAATAACATTAGCTTTTAGTTTTGCACGATGCCTCCTGCCATTTAAAGGCCGTTTAGTAAAGTGGTGCTATTCTTATGCTTTTGATTGATTCTAATGCTTTTGATTGGTTCTTCTGCTCTTGATTGATTCTAATGCTTTTGATTGGTTCTCTTGCTGAATTTTCAGTACACCACATATGACAATTACATCAATCCACGTTGCTGCTGAAAGATGATGATTTTAAATCTGTATTTGAACTCAGAACGATCTCAAAGTAAAAAGAGGCGCTATAATGTTAGAAAATGATTTTTGAAAACATTTAGTAGAAATTTAGAAATGTAATAAAAAAGAAATCAGTTTCATTACTTGAATAGGAGTAATTGAAATAATTACACTACTTATTTTTATTTATATATATATATATATATATATATATATATATACTTTTGTTCAGCAAGGATACATTAAATTTACCAAAAGTGACCAAAATATGTTCAATTGTTATTTCTATTTGAAATAAATGCTGTTCTTGTGAACTATATTCATAAAAGAATCCTGAGACAATATATGACAGTTTAATCAAAACATGAAGCAGCAAAACTGTTTCAAAAATGTATGATAATAAGAATTGTTTCTTGAGCAGCAAATCTGTCTTGATCCCCAGTCACTTCACCATTGCACTACATTTCCCATAATCCCTCCATGGTCTCACCTGCACTCTTTCAGCTATCACCCGCTCCTGTTCCTCATCACCCTCGTCAGCAGCACCACACAAAAACACACCTCGTCTCCCTTGATTTTCCAGACTTGTTCATATGAAGTAAACTACTTATGATCCAGCGTATCGCTTCTTCCCACCTGTCTCAAGTCTCTTCTGTCCTGTTTACCCTTATACTCACCACAACTGACGAGGTGTGTGTGTGTGTGCTCATCCCCTCATCTGCTCCTCCATCCATGATCTCCTACATCTACAATCAGAGGAAAGTCACGTTTCAAATCTTTACTCTCTTCAAAGTATATATCGAAATTCATTGCCTTTTTTGCCTGACTTGTTCTGAGCTGTAAACTGTCCATCAACCCCATTCATCTGTGTCTTAGTCTATATTCCATAACAAAATCAGCATATTAGAATTATTTCTGAAGGATCATGTGACAGTGGCTACATTTATGTTGACGGCTCAATCAGACAGGGGGCCCTATTTTAATGATCTGAAACGCAAGTATCAAGCGCGAAGCGCAAGTAACTTTGTGGGCGGGTCTTGGGCGCTGTTGCTATTTTACTCTTGCGCCCGACGCAAGTTTAAAAGGGGTTGGTCTGAAGTAGCTTCATTATTCATAGGTGTGGTTTGGGCGTAACATGAAATAAACCAATCAGAGCGTCATATCACATTCCCTTTAAGAGCATGATGAACGAGGTGCGCTTGTTCCATGGCGCAATACTATTATAACGGCGCATTTACCAGGCGCGCTTCAGAATCGGTTCACAGTCGAGGATATCGATGTTCTCGCCAGGGCCGTAAAAGAAAAAAAGTGACATTGGGGATGGGACAAACCCACCCAAATTAACCCACGCCGGAACACGCCTCCTTTTTTGCGCCGACCCGCCCAGGGAGCGCAAGTTCATTCTCTAGTTTGCCGGCGTGCGTCTGTGGAGGGAAAAGTCCGCTTTGCGCGGGTGCAAAATACGAATGATAGCCTACATGAGTCAGTGTATAAAGTCATTTGCGCCGGGTGCAAGATAGGGTCCATACAGTTCTTGAGGAAGCTCAAACGTAACACGAGAATGAACCATATTGGTTCTCTCACGTCAAGTGAACATGCTTGAGCTTCCGTTCACCATATAATGTGTGCTTGGATGAATACATGTGAATAAAAACCTAAATTTAAATCTGTTCATCATATAAAGCGATCGAGTCTCTTTAGAACTGAACTGCTCCATTACAATCACTTTTTGAAGTGTCAATGTGGTAGTTGTGTAGCTGTCAATAGAGAGACAGAAAGCTTTTAGATTTCATCAAAAAGATCATTTGTGTTCTAAATATGAACGGAAGTCTAACAGGTTTGTAATGACATGAGGGAGAGTAATTTAATTTTCAATTTTGGATGAACTAAGCCTTTAAGTTTATTTTGAGCTGTGGCCATCGTGCTGCAGCCACGAATCAACTATTTAATTGCTTAACATTTTATTGGACACTTATACCTTGCTTTCATGAATTGAATTGCTTTGATAGAGAAAGCAGATTTCCACTTAATGATTTTGGTTTCTACTTAAATAATGCCATTATAATGTTCAACATATTGATTCTGGTAGTAAGTGTCAGCACAACAATTTCAGTGCTGGGCAAATGAAATGTGGCAATCATCATGCCAGCTTTATGGAAAATAGCAATTGGATTATCAGCCTCAATCTTCACATCATTACACAAGTAATCAGGTGGTCAGGCACTTCAGAGAATTTCCCAAATCATATTCTGCAGATGACTGGAGTGAATGCTGTCCAGGTGTTGAGCTACAAAAGAAATCGATACCTTTTTGTGCTTCATTAATTCAGGGTATCTTTTCAAAGCTGTTGCGTAAATTATTATTGATAAATGATGTTTGCAGCACACAATGGTCAATAAAGGTTGAATGCCCAGTTTGCTCAATTCTGATTTTGTGAATGAACAATACATGGTGGCCCTACCAAAATTGGCTTAATTACACTTGAAATGACTATCATTGTATTCAATAAAAAAATAAAAAAATCACTTATTTTACTGATTTTTTTAAGTGTACTTCGGTAGCTGACAACTTCAGGCGCTTGCTGCTCTCTGTAAAATCACTTCAGTAGTATATATATGTATATATACATGTAGTTACTGAACATGGAGTGTGAATAAGTAGGTTTAATAGGCCTTGCCCTGCCACTTTTCAGCGCTGCGCTCGTGTTCGGTCTTCCGGTTTGTATTTCCACAGCATGACGATAAGATCTAACGTATTTATCAATGAATTGCTTGGTTTCAAATCTTTCTGGTCTATTGGCATTTGTTATGACATCCACTTCAAACATTACAATGCAGCACTGTCATTATTCACCTGGCCATTAGAAGATGCTCTGTCTGAGAAATGCATGAATTCATCTATTCAAGGGAGTAATGGAGTAACAATAGGATGTTAATTCTCTACCCTCATGGAAAGGCCAAAGCCATTAGAAGGCAAGGCTGCAACCTTTAGCCAAAAATGCGTAACGGCTAATGCTAACGATCCATCTGTGTCAGTACGTAGGGAAGGAGACCAGAGGCCATTTTATTTTTTAATGGATGTCAATGGAGAAGAGGCTTCACTACACTGAATCAATGGCTTTTGTGAAGAAAAATCTTCTTTAATGAATCGTTTGCTTGTCCACTGATCTTCAACATGAATTTAACTAAGTACATATGTATTCAATTACATTAAGTTTAGTGTAGTGTAATCTTTAATGTAGTTTTTTTGCCCCCTGCAGTGACTAGTACTTTGCAGCTAATAGATTCACTTTTTTTTCCGCAGTAAAGCACATTCCACAAACAATGCAGTCCTACTGTAACTTTACTAGCGATATAACACCAAATATAGAACATTTATTCACAAGACCAACGCGCTAATAATCCACAAGAAACTGATTAACGTAAACTGTAACTGACTGTCATAAAACTTTGAACGATTTGAAATGACGTCACTTCCATTACACGATAGGCTGAGGTGCCTCACATGATCCAAGTTAGCTGTTACACTTTCTCCAATGGTAAGAGATACAGACCCTCTCGTCTCCCTATAATGAGACAATCTCTGGAGAGGCTTTCCTCATACTGTTTTAGGCCTGTTGACCCTGTTTGAGGAACTCGTTAGTTCTAAAGCTCATTCGTAAGTAATTATAAGTGCTACTTTTGCTTTGTTAATAATGAGTGTTTGCAGCATATGGTTATGGTTTGCTTAGTCAAATGTTTTCATTGTCTACAGAGGGTTTGGGTTTTGTGTACATGTGGACTACTTGGTGGCTTAAACTATTGAGAAGACTGGAACAATGAGAGAGTTGATTTCCATATAGACTACTGCTTAGCTGTTACAGCTGGATAAACAATGCTGTATACATCAGACACTGATGCCAAATTACTCCTCATCTTGGATTTTTGCTGTGGAATCATGTGCACTCAAGTGTTTTTTTATTGTTTATTTTTTATTTTTATTGTGCTCTTCAACAAACACTGAGCAAAGGGAATGGTTATAAATGACTTTAAACCAAAGATTGTGCATTGTGATGGTGAACCATTTTTGAAGCCTCTGTTGAATCCAGTTGTTTGATAATTGATTGTTGGTGCCATATTAAATGTTTGTATTGGTCCCTTATTTTGTGTGACATTTAAATAAAGATCTAATGGATGGGTGTTACATACACATAACTTTCATTAACTCTACAATAAGTAAATCCACTTCACCAGCTAATTATTCTTTAACAGCGTTGCCATGGAAATATACAGAGCTACCGCTAAAACTGAAGTTCATACACAGAATTCTAAAGATGGCTGCGCTACTGATTCTTTGCCGCAAGATCTAAAGAAAAGCTAAAATGTGATTAAAATGGCTCGGTCTGGTCCCCCCAAGCTCAGATGTCAAGCTATGCCCATGAAACACAGCTGTTTTACTTTTTCTTTTTAACGGAGTGTACATTTTTAAATGTCCAATGTCCCTTTTTTAGGCCACTGTATTACATCAATGAAAAAAAAAAACCTGTCTATTCAAACTACACTAGACTGAAAAAAGCACATCAACGGAATACAGACATAGCCAACAACATCATAGAGATACAACAAAAGAAAATGTGGCCTTTAACCGGAGTCCTACAGAGAAAAACAACAGCAATTTTTGGAGGCAGGCTCTCACTGGGGTGGGATCACGAAGGACAGACGAAAGCAGAAGGGATGTCAGGATGAAAGAGTGCCGGAGGTGGTGGGCCAAAAGGTTGAGCAGAGATGAGGAATAGGGAAGTAAGGATAAGAGGTGTGGAGGCAAACAGGAAGTGCTGCAGGTGCAACACCGGCCAACACTTCTGGCACAGGGATGAAGATGACAACAGGAAGAAGAGAGAGAGCGAGAGATCAGGGCAGATGAGGATAAGAAAAGCAGGACTGGGAAGGGTAGGGTTATTTTTTCCCCTTGTGAAGAAATATAATGCTGAACAAAATCTATTACATATATGTGATCTCACATTACCACACCTGTACAACTATGATGGCAAATGCCAGACACCAGATGAGAAAAGAGCCGATTCTTTTTGGCCCATCAGCTTCGGTGGAAATGAACAATATGACACCTTGGAAAAATGAAATGAAATGTCAGGAAAGGAAGAGGTTATGCTATGAACTGGAAATATATTTACCTTATCAAGATATATCTGCCTTGTTGTAAATGCCAGATTTGCATTGACAGATGATTTATATTACACTTTGATTCATACCGGAAATTGACATAGTTTTCTAGATCCTGAAAAAAAATAACTATACCAGTTTAAGCTGCTTTATTAAGAAGTACATGAAAGGTGCTGTAAGCATTTTTTCTAAGAAATGTTGTTGAAAGTGGATCAGTCCGTGCACCACAACACATCTTGTAGCCAATCAGCAGTAAAGGGCGTGCCCACTCATGATGGGGGAGGAGAGAGAGTGAGCAAGAGGGAGATTTGAAGAACGACTGTAGAAAGAGAGATGGCTGAGAGACATTACAAAAGAGAAAAGATCAGTGATCACCAAAGATCACTGGAAAATTAAGAGTTATGACAAGGGCTTTAGGACCCGCGTTAATATTAGAAAAGCTTTCCAGCGCTGGAGAGACCGAAGTGGGAAGGCCTGAAAACGGACTCAGAGGTTGCATTTGATTCTGCGCCGTATGTGAGTAACATTGGTTTTGCTGTTTCACAGAATCAAGATATGCTGTTTTCAAATGTATCCACAATGGAGAGCGTTTTCAAAAAGCTTCGTAAACGCCATCTCATTGTGGAAAGAAGGCCAAAACGGAGAGAAAAGGATGCGTTATCATACGAAAATTATGCTTTATCATACGGTCTTAATATTTATTGGCAGATTTCATTAAACCAGATTACTTTAACCTGTTAAAGGGGTCATGACTTGAGGAACCAAATTTGCCTTGATCTTTTGGTATTTAAGAGGTCTTTGTACCATTTAAAACCTCCTGCAAGTTTCATACCTTAAGACATCCTCCCCATTATAAACAAACAATTTATTTAATCAAGCTCTAAATACAGCTCGTTGTGGATCCACGGTATGAAGTGACGTCACGGTACGAAGTGACGTGCCAGTCGTTTGCATATGACCGCCTCCAGCGCAGGACAACTACGCCTCATTTCGCATCATCGCATCGTTGTCGCGCGGCTCGCGCCCACAGGTGAGCAAGTGGGTCTGTTTACAAGAAGATTGATGCCACTCATATGTGCTGTTCCTGGCTGTGGACAAACAACATGTTTGAATACGCTGACGTCAGGGAAAAATGGATGCAGTTTCTTTTTTTGTGGACGTCCCAGTCACGGCAGTGTTAATTTAAGTGTGTGTTCTCTACATTTCAAGGATCAACAAATCGCAGTATGATGCTGGCTTTGCCAGAAAACCTTTGCTTAAAGATCAGGCCGTGCCCACTATTCTGGGCCCAACAACAATGCCGCAAACTGTAAGTAACGTATTTCATCTTAAAACTACTTTTTATGCATAAGCACTGACGTTAGCCAATCATAACAGTAGGCTTTAACACTGAACTCTTAAAGGGGAAACACCCCCAAAACAGACTGTTTGAACCAGAGGATGAGAAACAGGGTGGGAAAGGGTCATAAATCACGCTTAAAAGGTTTTTGTCCAAAAAAACTATAGTAATACTATAATTGCACCTAAGGGAACATAATAAAAAAAAATAAACTATAAAAACATGTCATTAAACCCTTTAAATTGGACTCACTCGCTCTAAATCAATATGCAGTTGGTAGAAATTACTAATAAGAAAAGGTGTGTGCAAAAAACATAAGATAAGATTGGCTTTATTGTTCCGAAGGAAATTTGTCTTGGACACATACAATACAATACTGCTGTTTAAATACAAATGACATACGACATACAATACATACAACATCCTATAAACATATCCAGTGCTTAATTTGTAAAGTGGGAGGTCCCGGAGCGCAGAGGGGGGGGGGTGGATCCGGCAACTCAAAACGGGGGTTGGAGGTAACGGAACGAATTTTTTTTTACACTGCCTACATACACACACACAGCGTTGTTAATGTTTTTTTAGTCAGAGAAGCTATGTAGCTGTGTGAAAAAAAAAAACTTAACAATGCTGTGTGTGTATCAGGGCAATGTTTATTTTAATTTCAGAACATGCACTGCATAGGTGCGAAATTTTTGCTTGTTTGGGATCTGAGCAGCGTATTTGGAAATAGTTAAGCAAACTTTGTTGTCTTTTTGACATTTTTCCCCTGAGTGAAACGAGGCTAACAGCAATCTCAACCAGCACTACTTGCGCATTTGTCACTTGAAGTGCCTCCGCTCCCTCTCCCCCTTCTGTCACACCGGACGAGAAGCGTCGCGTCTAGGACAACTCGAGTCTCGAGGTATCGCTCACCGGATGCGCACTTTCTCAGTTTAAGGCCAGCAATAATCTAATGTTTAAGGACATTATGAAATTAAGATAATGTCTGTATTATATGATTGTAATGTACAATTAAATACAATCGGTCTGCAGACTCTGAACTTTACCTCAGAGCGTCCGTTAACTGAATGAAATGAATTGAGAATCATTCATGAAAATCCGATAATATCAGCAATTTTCTTTCAAGCAACTGATTTATGTATATGAATGTAAAACTAAATGTATATTGCTCCACAGGGTGAAGTCAGATAGTGTATAAGTTACATTAACAACGCCGAATGGCGCTACTGTTGTGTATAGCCTACTCATAGAGAATAATGTGTTCGCCCGGCGCTGCGCTTCTCGCCCGCGACCCACTTTACCCTGAAAGTTCACCTCGCATCGAAACTGCAAACACAAGATTTTTGTGGAACTTCAATGGAGAATAAATACTAACAAGACAGATAACAACATTGAACACTACACAAACAGTAATTTTTTTCATTTAGGCGACTAATTTTCCATAGTGACAGGAGGTGCCGGATCCAGTAAAAAAGGTTCCGGATCCAACGTCAGAGGTGCCGGAACATGTTCCGGCGTGTTCCGGCTCAAATTAAGCCCTGAACATATCATATACAATACATAAGTTCTAAACCAACTAAATTACACTGCCCATAGTGCAACACCTATGATCATTAAAATATATATATATGGGTAACTTGCCATTTAATGCCTTAATGGACAGAGGGATAAAGGAGTTCTTAAAGTGGTTGAGCCTGCACTGAGAGACTGAAGCGTGTGCCTGAGGGAAGAAGCTGGTACTCAGGGTGAAGGACATGAGTAGGGTCTGAAATAACTTTCTGAGCCTGTCTAATAATTGTTTTGTCAAAAAGAGTCTGAAGTGTGGTGTGCTGGTTGACTCATAATTTCCATGGCTGTTTGTTTAATCTGAGCTTTCAATTGTGGAAAAAACAACAAAAATGACTTGCTGTATTTTTTTAAATAACATATTATATAATTGTATTTAAAGCAGAAAAAGTATGTGTCTTAAAACAGAGTTGAACAAACAACACAAATGTCACCAGCTCCACAAACTGGGCAGAAACCAGCTGTGTGTTCTTGACTTCAGTGCTTTGCATTTGTTCAACAGAACAAATAAAATAACACACTTTGCAGTTTTGCAAATTAGAAAAAAAAATAATATATTGCTGTACTTTTCCATTTATTTCTTTTGAAATGATTCATTTGTTATGTAAAGCAGTTGTGCTTGGCACATTACCGGCTCATTTAACCAACGAGAAAAGGTGTGTTTATAGTTTATTGTAGCATTAATCATACACTGCCAGACAATTGCTGTGATGTCAAAGGCAAGAGTAAAAGTCCACTTCACACTTTAAAGAGCTCTCCTAAATATTTATAATACATATACTGGTGTGTATTTACTCACGACATTGTTAATAATGAAATGTTTTTCAAGCAAAGATTTGTGATTAAATTCATATACATAAATGAAATAAATGTATACCTGACCCCCTGGTTGGAAACAAGCAACACATAAAAATTAATGCTCAATGTACTGTGTTAATATGAAGGAGTTTTCCATAATGATTTTCACAAGTGTTTTACCCATATTTTGAATTATGAATCACATTGTCTTGTATTTTAGGGTTAAAATAAATCTCTGTAAACTTAACAAATGATGTCCAGTGGCAGAAAATGACCAGTGCCAATAACGTTTTTCTTCAGATTTGTTATCTGAGAGTAAACTATTCCTGCCTTGCTTGGCATAGAGCCGGCTCTATAGTTTTCTGATTGACATGCAGGCCGCAGTCGGTTTCATATATGCCAGGACTGTCACACAGACAGGTGTGATTCTCAGGGCATCTACTCAGGAATATCTGTCAGATAGCAGAGACATTTTTTACATGATAAAACTCTTATAACAGCTTTAAATAAGCATTCTCTCTGTTTAATGCTGCTACATCACTAATGTAGTAAAGTGCTGCTGCTGTGAATATCAAACAAGAGCAGAACAATTTCAGCTGCTACAGACATTCACATAGAGAATGTGACTGACATGACGAGTTAAACCACGAGGGCCCAGTTTGCACAGGCTGTATCTTTTCGCTGTGGTCACATTAAACATGGCTCAGCATGAATCTGTTAATATCACCTAACAGGCCCTAGAGAAAATCAAACATCTGTGCCATACTATATTTAAACACGCCACTGCTTCTCTTTACCACCACCAGACAAGGAAGAAAAAAAAAAAACAGAAAAAAACGGAACAAGTGAGAATGAAAGTAGGACATTCACAACCCTACAGCATTCGTATTACAAAAAGACAGAGTGAGAAGAGATTGTTCTGGTGTTCGTGTAAGATGCTGTCTCAACAGAACATGCTGTTAATATCACCGAGCGCGCAGTGACCTTTTTATGCTCACGATAGACGCAAGCCACGTTCAGATGATGTAAAAAGAAATTATCCTAAGGCTAATGATGGCGAATGCACATATATACAATAAGCAAGGAACCGTTCATACAGAATTCATTTTGTGTTCAAAAGCAGCTATAAAGAGGAGCAACACGATTGAACAAAATGGACGAGTTTCAATTGTTAACTACTTTGAAGTTTGTTTATAGACCAACAATATTGCTCATTATTTTGTTCAATGATTATGGAAATGTACTGACATCTAAAGCCACTTTTGGCTTGATTTGTTCATTCGTGACAATGAGTTTAAATGATCATCATGAGGGCTTTTCTCAACAAATGTTAACCAATGTGAATCATTATCTTCATTTAATGTAATACATATTTTTAATATTAAAGTAATTCATTAATTGACAGACATTTAAACTTTAAACTTGTGTCAGTGTTGTTACTGTAAACTAAAAATAAAACCATTAGCAGAAATACAATTAAACCGATGAAAAACTTAAAAGTTGAATAAGAAATGTTGTCTTGGCAACTGACTAAAGTTTTAGCCTAAAATGTTGTTATTTACATTTTATTTCCAATTACTGGAACACAACAAAATGTTCATTTCATATATATTTTAAATCTGATCTTGTCCATTCAATGAAAGCAGTTTTTGGTTTAATTTTTGTCCTCTTCCACATATAAAGCTATGGCATGCCTTCAGAATATTGTGCATGAGTAATGTTGACTACTATATTTTTAATGAAATGCAGCCAACATAAAATAAATAAAAATGTTGCATAAAAAAAGCGAAACTCAAACTTTATTTCAGCTACCAAGACAAAATTGCCTAAATTTAGTTTACTTAAACCACTGAATCTAAAACTGAAATAAAAATAAAATAAAGGCTTTTATCGTATGCAAGGGTAGCCTTGTTTTTTTTTTTCGTTTTTTTTTTTTCATGAGGGTTAGTCAACAATAACACAATGTTAATTTGTGTGTAAGCTAACCCTTTTAAAAGGTCACATTTTAGGAATAATGTACCATGAAAACACTGTAATAATGATCTATTAAAGTGTGGCTTTACTACACTGCCCTCTCTCTCCTCCTCCAATTATTAAGGATCATAGACTTTACTTAAGTGGGCCTAAAGTGCTTATATTTAGCTTTATTACTCTTGGACCGCTGGGCTGTATTATGCTCTATAACCTGCTTGTCAAACCAATCCACTGTCTCAATGGTATCCTTCACAGTTGCCATGACTTTGGCTGTGATTGATTTCTCAGTGTCTTTTCTGACAGCTTCACTCCTACACACTGAAATGGCAGAAATGCTTGGACCTTCACCCTCTTTATGAGACGGCCTATTCTTCAGAGTTAAAGATGCTCTTCCGCTTGTTTATGCAGTGAGGCTTAAACTACCTTTGGTTTTGTGCTAAATCAATGCCTGAAAGCCTTTTGAGCAATCGACATCCGAGCTGGCAACCTCGCTTTCACAGTTCTCTTAGATCAGAGATAAAGTCAATTTCTTTATCAAATTTAGTCTCTTTAAAGAAATGGACAATTTGGTCATTATTTAAATACCTTTGACTCTTTATTCTCAATAAGAAACACATTTTGGCCTTTTTGTATGGCTTTGTACATCATACATTTTGTTTCACAGAAGAAAGTCATACAGGTTTTGGAATGACATGAAGTTCATTCTTGGGTGAATCTCTTTAACATGATGAGTCATTCTACTAATGATCATGTTTCAGCATGTTGTCGCTCCTAAAAAAAACTCTTAAAATGTTCTTCACACACTCTTCAAAGTAAAGGTTCTTTATTGGCATTGATGGTTCAATGAAGAAGCTTTTAACATCTGTAACATGTAAACTTTGATGTTTTTTTGTTTATTTTGATGGTCCCTTTAACACGGTTGCCTAAGTAGTATACACGTCTGCTAACTCTCATTAGAGTATTAGTAGACTGGTAGGGTCAGAATAAGTTGACGTAGTTACTTACAGTCAGTAGAGTGTCTGTTGGAGGAGCATCACAATAAAGAGTTAGCAGATATTACGCAGACAGTCGACTTATCCAATGAGAGTTAGTTGACATGTAAGTTACTTATAGTCAACAGAATGTTCAAAAGGGACCATCAAAATAAAGGTTATTTTTTTATTATTAGAATGTTCTTTTCACTAACAAAATAAATACATCTTTTAAGAACATGTTCACTGAAAGGTTCTTTGAGAAACCAAAGATGTCGCTGTGAAAACCCAGTTTTGGAACCTTAATTTTAAAGAGTGCACTAGAAAACATGTAAAAAAAAAAAAAAAAGAAGATCTGTTCACTGAAAGGTTCTAAGCAAAAAAAATGGTTATTCTATCACTCTGAACCCCCCTCCACCCTTTTGGAACGTTTACTTTTAAGAATGTGGTGCACTTCCACTCCTGAGCATTAGGGGGCAGTGTAGGCAAGGCTCTCCTGTGTTATCCCTTCCAGCACATGGATTCTGTGGAGACTCCTGGGATTTGAGCTCAGACATGGCTGAGAGTGGCTCAGCGCCTGTATTGTTTCTACTTTTACCCCAGTCCTTCCTTTCTCCCATCGCTTTACATATTTCTACCTTGACTAAACAAGGAGCAGGGGAAGTTTTTAGGGAAGCTCTGGAGAGGAAGAGCTCAGTTTAATTGCTCAGAGCTGTTCACATGCATAAATACATGTCTAAAATGGAAGATGACAAGTCCCAGATGCCCGTTTCCTTCGTATTACCCCTTCATAAGCCCCCTGCGCTTATTCTGTGATTCACTGTACATCCCATATGAATAATGTTCATGATGAGCGGTTGTAAATCTGCGCAGATCGGTATCCCACATCAAGGCTCTTTTTGCGACTACGGGCAGATTACTGATTAAATGGGACGTGTTTATGCAAAAATGCATTCTCATTCTCTCATTTGTGTGACGGTGGGTCAGATCTCATCAACTATCATCAGCCTGACCACTGATGATCTAATATCTTCCAGAATTTACTGGAAAGCCTTTCCAGAAGATTGGAGATGCTCTCTAATGCAGGGTTAATGCCAATTGTTTTGAAATATGTGTCCACATACTGATATGCAAATACTTATAATCTGAGAAGATTATGACAGAACATTGTATTTTTATTAACATACATTTACGAAACAGCAGATCAAAAATCACATTGTTGATCTGGCCTCAGTCCACTCACCCAAAATTGAATACAATTATTAATACATTCTCACACCCTCAAGGTGTTTCATTCTTTCTTTTTACTTTTTTTTTTTTTTTTGAGAACATGTGACCCAAAACTGTCAATCTTCAAAAAGAACAGACGTTTATACCTTAATTATTATGATTTATTATTATAGGTAATATAATTATACAATAATTATTGTAATTTAATAATTATTATGATCACAGAAAACAACAATGGAAAGAAACATCACAAAAGCAAAACAAACCAGTGAAAACAAGTAAAAAAAAAAAAAAAGAAGATGATTGCACCTTTGAAAACAAAATACTTTTGCTAATAAGACCAGCATTTATATCAGGCCTGCGAAGACAAAAATAAGTGAAAAGGTTTAAAATACATATAAAAATAACAAAACACAAACAAGCAGCATTAGCAGAAAAGTAGCGTGAAATTAGTCTATGAATGTCTAAGTCTTCTAAAGTGACATAATCTCTTTGTATGATTAACCAAATCAAAATGTAAACCTTTATTCACTCGAAATCCAATCAAAACTCTGAAAGGGAACAATTTGAATTTTGTGTAAACTATCCTTTTAAGATATTGTGTTTTATCACTAAAGACAGAGCAGAGCAGAGTAATTCCTACTGAGACCATGCCTGCACTGTTTGTCCAGAGTTTTAATCGTTTGGATAACATTGTGATGTCGTCGTGTGTGTTGTATCCAATGCTGGAGTCAATTTAAACGGGATATACTCTCTCAGGAAACTGACTAATCACAAGCCCAAGATTACATTTCTATTCTCTCCGATTATAAAGCTGTTTCTTGTCCATCTTGTACTTTTAGAATTCTGGCTAGAAAGCATAGCCGCTTGTTCATGGGGGCACTGTGCCCACCTTCGGCCTTGGCAAAGGACGAGGCAGTAACCTGAGGGCACTTGGCACGTCCACACAGTGGCTGCTATCTACCCCAACGCCCTCCTGCCGTTCCCTGCTTCTTCGCTCTGGTTCCCAGCATTAATTAAACTTGGATGCAGCTGAAGTGCTGCGGTTAATACCCGCTGAAACCTCGGCACCTGCTAGTCTCCAGAGACATCCCCACTGAAGTCATGAATACAATTCATGTTGGTGTTTCGGATTAGTCAACTTCTCATTTTTCCTGACACTTAAAACGTCCCGGACTTTAATAGACATTTGTTGACATGACAAACATAGTGAGATTTTGACCAGTTTTAATTATTGAACTGTCCTTGGATCTCAAAGGGTAGATTAGTCTTTTTTTAATTAAATTTTTATTAAATGATTGTTTTCATAGTTTTACAATATCAAAACCGTGTTACAGGTATCTCATGGCAGCACATACAATCAATCCATCAACTGGTAATCAAAGGATCGGGTGAAGGGTAAAAAAAAAAAAAAAAACATGAGTCAAGAAATAAAGAAATTCAACTTACATTCTCAAGAAAGTTCCAAAGAGAGGACCAAATATGCCAGAAATCATTAGACCTCCGGCATAAGTTACAAGTTAGTTCGGTTTCAAATCTGACCTGCAAAGCAAAATAGTTCAAGATGAATATTAAAATAAGCTATTTCAATCACTTACTGTAAATATAATCAAAATGTATACACAAAAAAATTATTGAATTCGTTTCTTGCTTTCCTAAACTGATTAAATCAGAGCAATAGCTGTGAAGTTATCGTGTTCTCATCTGGTGTAAAGGAACTGGGCCAAGTGATGTACCAGAAGCCAAATGCCTGGAGTATTCTTCCTCCTGTAAGGGTTTACACCCTTCCTAATTTAGCACCACTGATCCACACCCCATCCCTCCTATTTGGCGGATCTCAACACAAATGAGTTTTACTTCCGCTGCAGAAGATGGAGTTAGAAAGTCAGAAATCCATGTATTCTTGCACTTAATCTCTCCTTTTCTGTATTTAAGAGGGCAGTTCGGAATGTAATACTAGAATGCTGCATTTGTTTACTGTAATGTAAATGATATTTACATTAATAATGTAAATTCTATTAAAAAAAAGTATGTAAAATCAAACGTATTATGCAATGAGAAATATTTTAAACCGTAGTATGTAACATTGTTTGGCCAACAATTGGGTAGTGGTGATACACCTACTATAATATGTTTCAAAGAAATGAATTGAATAATTTTCTATTTTGTCAGAATATAGAGCTAGTGTTTGAATGTATATATATATATATATATATATATATATATATATATATATATATATATATATATATATATATATATATTTACTATATTTTGAAAATAATTTATTTTTAAATTATGAAAACTTGATTGCTGCCCTCATATGGTGTAATTACTATGATTCTTGTTTCCGCCACAAAATACAAAAGGTAATTGCAACTTTTTTTTTCTTGCAATTGACCCTTCGCAAAGACCCGCCCCCCTTAGTTACTGTCGCTATGTCCGACAAGCTACGCCGCTCTCACACACACACCATGTTCTCACGCAGGGACAAATACATCGCAGAGTAGAGAGGAGACTGACAACACGCTGACAACAAGGACAGACCAGGTTACTTTTCAGTTACTTTTGATATTAAACATATTAAACAAAGTCTCACCTTTCAAATATGGTCATTTTTTTTAAAGAAATTTAAACAATAAATACTGTTTTGTGGCTCTTTAATGTGTCGTGACAGATCGCTGTAGAGCATCAGTTAAAGCTGCTCGAGAATCAATCATCTCTTCCTTCTAATTCATTTATAGCATCAAATAAACATTAATGAACATAAGAAGGAATGTTGTTTTAACCGCGGAAAGGTGTCAGTAAGTATATTCAGTTTTTCAAGTTCAATTCCTCCCATGTTAATCTACTATCTCTGCTGACTGCTTTGTCGGACAAAATGGCGGATGGCAAAGTATGATTGGTCAGATCACCTGTCAATCAAGCTCCACGCGAAGAGTCAATTGTGAGGAAAAAAAGTCAGAATTGTGAGAAAGTCACAATTATCTTTTAAATAGTTTCATTCCATAAATGACACCATCTACCAGGGGTTGATATTAATTCCAGTTCACACAAGGAATGGATGGTAAAGTCAAGCTCATTGCATTCTGGGATAGCTGTCGTCCACTGTGTGCTCTGTCATTACCCTGCAAATTATTGAAAATGTAGCCAGTCATCCAGGTATTCAATGCTTACAGAAAAGCTGCCTACTGTATGAACAGTATACATACTATATATTACAGAAAAGTATCCAAAGTATAGTTGTATGTCATACTGAAATTAGTCAAAGGTGTATAGTTTCTGGCTCATATTGATGTGTTTGGTTAGAGTGAAACCAAAGCCCTGGAAATAATGAATTAATGCAGCTATAGATTCACAACAAATACACTGGAGTTAAATACACTGGTATGTCCCAGAATGAGCAATTACACATTAACCAAACCTAATCTTATTCTACTTTATTCACCAGATGTTCACAGTATAATTGTAGTCTAACAATCTGATTTGAGCTTGTTAGCAAACTATTTCATCCATTACAATGTAGAGCCGACAGACACCGCATTCACGGCTTTGAATAGTCTATTAATTACAAGTAGTGCAGCACTGTTGAACTGCATAGTGTACCGGCTGCAGTCGATGCAAACACACAAAAACTTCCAAATGGAGCAGTCAAGAATTGAAGTACAAGCTCATCATACAAGACCGAAATCCTGTGTCTGCAAGAAGATGAGCTTACAGCGACTCACCTTTGACCCATAAACATAGTCGCCTGATGCTTTTAGCATATGCACTTAACAAATCCTCTGATACCACTCAGTTTAAAAGGTTCTTGTTATTTTCAAAGCCTTCCTCTTGTGCATGTTTGACAGGTCGGATGTTATCCTACTATCTTATCCTACAGTACTTTTTTTTATTTATTATTTGTATTGAGCACTTGTATTGACACTGCAGACATCAGGGCTGCTTTCAGATATTTAATTTGTTAGAAAAATTACTGGAATGTATTTACGATGTTTTTAATGTAAGATACTGGACAAAATCCTCAGCCACATTAAAATCAACATGAAATTCCAATTGTAAGATAACTCTTTACTTCTTTAACATGACGTACCAAGGTCAGTAAGATTTTTTTTTAATGAAAGAAATACTTATTAATAATACTTAAGCATGCATCAAATTGTGACAGCAAAGACATATGGCCCCATTTTAACGATCTAAAACACAAGTATCAAGCGCAAAATGCAAGTAACTTTGTGGGTGGGTCTTGGGCGCTGTTGCTTTTTTACCGGCGGGAAAAATGACTCTTGCGCCCGACGCAAGTTTAAAAGGGGTTGGTCTGAAGTAGCTTCATTATTCATAGGTGTGGTTTGGGCGTAACATGAAATAAACCAATCAGAGCGTCATATCACATTCCATTTAAGAGCATGATGAACGAGGTGCGCTTGTTCCATGGCGCAATACTATTATAACGGCGCATTTACCAGGCGCGCTTCAGAATCGGTTCACAGCCGAGGAGATCGATGTTCTCACCAGGGCCGTAAAAGAAAGAGAAGTGACATTGGGGATGGGACAAACCCACCCAAATTAGCTTCGGTTATACATGCATATAATAATTTAGCTTTATGCCTATTTTTCCCATCGTCATGGACACAACAATGATTTCCCTCGTGTTTTAATATTTTTCCTTATAATAATGTGTCATTTGCAAAAAGGAAAATGCATCTGTGTAGATGAGAGAATCATCTACAGTGTATGCGCGTTGTTCACACTCTGTATTATGACTAAGCATGCGCGCTTAAATTAGCATCTGAATGTACGCTCAACGCGCCACTGACTTTAGACTAGGTTTTTTCTGGTCAGTGGCGCAATTGTTTTCTGGAACTGCAAAATAGCACCAGGGATTGTTTGCGCCGGAAAACACGCCTCCTTTTTTGCGCTGTTCATTCTCTAGTTTGCCGGCGTGCGTCTGTGGAGGGAAAAGTCCGCTTCGCGCGGATGCAAAATACGAATGATACATGCGTCAGTGTACAAAGCCATTTGAGCCGCGGGTGCAAGATAGGGCCCATAATGTTACAAAAGATTTCTATTTAAAAAAAACAAAAAAAACAGCTCACAGTTTCCACAAAAATTACTTTTTTGAAGCACAACTGTTTTTCACATTGGTAATAGGAAATGTTTATTGAGCAGCAAATCGGCATATTATCTTGCGCCATCCTTTCTCATTACTCAAAGTAGGAAGAACAACAGACAATCAGCATTAATAGACACAGTTTTAGGTATAGTGGCCCACAGCTGATTAGCAGAAGTATTTCAGTAAGACAGTAATAACACTTACAGGATGTGATTCTGAGGAGAAAATAAACTGATACTGACCCATCTTTCAAGAGCAAGGGTTTTGTGATTCCCGTGTTGATCTCCGAGATTTGAGAAGCAGTTGTCAGTAAAATGATGTGTTTGTGGACGTACAACGTACAACATAGACGGGTATTATGCAAATGTATTTTCTAGTGACGTAGAACTGTCACAGGGTGAGATTCGAATAGCAGACAACACATTTAGGCGGTTCAAAGTCGAGTCTTTCTTTTGGGAGACGATAACTAAAATAAAAGCTTGTGGTTATGAAGGAGCGTGACACATCCCGAACATTCGCCAATCACAGCACACTGGGCCAGCTATCCAATCACAGCACATTTCGTATTTCGGAAGAAGGGGCTTCATCAAAAATGATGCGTTCAACCTGACTTGGGAGAGAGGTGCTGTAATAATGTAAAATATGTAAAAAATTATGCGTTTTTTTAACAATCAATCATGTTCTAGTACACCCCAAATACAAAAATAAATAAATAAAATAAATCAAGACTTTGTAAAAGGGCCATAATAAGACCCCTTTAAAGTTTTTTTATTATTTTCAGATTTATGCTATTAACAAAATTCCCTCATTCCAAAAAAAAATATGTATGATCTGGACCCAAACTCACGCCAATGTTGCCAGAACCATATTCACCTACTTAGAATGATGGTAATACAGTTATGTTAAGCTAGGACTGGAGAGCAAATGTTAACATAAAAAAAAAAAGCAATCTTTTTTGTTAACAGCATCAATTTGAAAATAATTTCAAAAGCAAGGGTAACGTCCTTTGCTTTCAGAGCTACTGCCATCCGCCGCCACATGCTGTGAAGCCCTCAACGGACCACGAGAAATGTTTTGAACAATAGTGTCAAAAAGAATTCTGTTTCCCTCTACCATTGGAACGAACATGAATTATGTGGGGAAAAATAAATAATGTCTGCACAATGCCAACCCAGGGCAACATGAGAATGATTGTGCTTCAAAGCCATTGGAATATACAGTATTAACAACACTTCCATTACAGGGCATGTTACATGAAGCATTACCGCCGTTGACTTTTGAGATTCGATAACATCCATCACGGAAGATTCAGAGAATAAAAAACGCCCTGCATGAACATTCATAGAAGCGCATAGTCAGGGGGCCGGCGCTTTACCCCTGAGTGTGCCTGCTGCTCCTTTAATCAAAGCTGACTTTTTTACGCCGCCTAGGGGATCCAGGGGAATCAAAATGTCATTATTCTGCAGGGATATGCTCAACGAACCTTGCTGCCCTGTTGTGCTGTTAAAGTAGACAGTATACAGACAAGGCTTTAAAAGAGAAAAGTTCTCAGACAGATGACTTTGAGTTTGCGAATGCACTCAATGAGTATTTTGAGACATATCTGTTTCCGAGACAAGGCGACCGCATTTAAGCCATTGACTCTATACGTTCATCACACCTTGTGAGTATCAGTCTGGATTCCTTCACATCAGACCATTTCATGTAATCGCACAAATGTGTCCTCAATACAAAAGGCTGAGTGAGAAATGAAGCTTATAACTCAATAAAGGAGTTATGAAACAGAAGAATCCGAGGTCAGATCTCTGCCTACAGACGTCTGCTAAGGTTCTGCTGAATAGATTCAAAGGTGTTTGAAGTGACTTCTGGGTTGTTCAGGCCTCTTGTCTTCGCTAAGGGCTTCTGAGCACAGGCTGTCTGCGGCAGAAAAGGCTGTCTGCAAAAGTGAAAGAATGACACTGGCCTCGGCTTTGCATCTCAGAGTCTGCCTGTGCTGTTTAGAAACATCTGATAACAAGCATGAAGTCTGCTGAAATGTGTGTCTGGAAAGGAAAAGATTGAGGGAATGTGAGCAGAAGGAAACATGTGAGGTTTTATAATATCATTCTTAATAAAAAAGTTTGAGGGTGCCAAACCTCTGTCAGCGAGTCCCTTTTCAGGGTAATTAAATGTCATAAACATTTGACACGCTTTATTGCACCCTGTAGATCTAAAGAGAACAGCAATGTGATAAAGTGCCTATGAGGTCTACGATGTTGAAGAATTAATAAATTGTTTTACTTTTTTAAATATTTTTTTTACTTTTTACTTTTTTATTTTTATCCATTGGTAAGCATGGATTTGATTTCATGTATAAAGAGTGTAAAAGTTTGTTGAAGGATTGATATACTAGAAAGCAGCTAGAATGTTCCAAAACAGTTCCAAATCAAACTCAACTTATAGTATGTCAAATTTTCCAGCAAGTATAAAGCATGTAGTTGCATTTTTTTGTGCACTACATTAAAAGTAAGCATTTTACTAGCTGTTCAGAAAAATTAGTTGTAAAGGTATTGACCAGACATTATATTTGAATAACTAGCAGCTAACGCTCACCCTAATGCATACCTGTCAACATTTGGTTTTCAAATTCCGGTAGAATTTTGCGGAGACCATTCGACGGGGGTTTGGAGAATCGCAAGAGGTAGGTTATAACTGTACTTTGGTTTCTTTGCGCGCCTTGCACGCGTATAACGCGCAATTCGTTTAAAACTTTCCACGACTGCGGTTATAGGTTGCCAGGTTGAGGTGACAAACGGGTTGAAATTGTAAATGGTGTGTGTGGATTTTTGGGTTAATATAATGCATTTCTGGCAACTGGTATGGCCTAATGAGATAACACTGCACCTCATCTGGGAAGTCAAACAATATTTTTGAGAAAATTTTCATACTCTGTTGAAATCTTTTCGTGCATTTTTTGGCCTTATTGGCCTTTTTATTGACAGGACAGTGGAGAAAAGGCAGGATCAGGAAATGACAGCCATACTTGCGTGAACTTGCGTCACCCACATAAGCACCACAGCTCATGTCAGACCACTATTGCTGGCCACAAGAGCATTCTTATTCCATGTCATTGAATAACATGCCATGAAAAAAAGACCACATGAAATCAAAATTATGCTTGTTTTGTGTATTTGAAGTTTGTATGTTAGCTGTTCTCAGCCATTATTATTATATTATTATTGAAATAATATACTGAAAAAGAATATACTTAAATGCAAACTTAATGTAATGTTTAAGCATTGCATGTTATTTGCAATTAAATGAAAATTAATTCTAGTTTAAATTTATAATTTAATACGTTAATACGTATAATTTAATAATATTCATAGTTTAATATGTTTAATAAGTTTTATAATGCAATATGTTGAGCTTAAGAATGGTTATGAAGCAGCACTTAAAGCAACACTATGGAACATTCTTTACCTTAAAATAATGTTTCCGAAACCTTATCAGTGGTTCATCAAGTCGTAACAGGGTGAAAGGCACTTCTGGATTGGCTTTGCGGTCCTATATCTGCTATAACCACACTATGCAAGTTTGCCAGATCAGGCCACGTTTCTCTCCGAATGAGACATAAGAAAACAAAAAATTTGACATGGTTTACGTCAAGCGTTACAATAGTCATTATTTCGTTTTTCTTCATTTCTGATGTCGCAATACATCATAATTTCATGAAATCATGTAACATACTCTACCTTGCCTGTGGACATCGTTCATTCTAAAGCCGGTGCTGATAAACAGCGAGCATGCGTGTGACGGTAGGCTAAATTATTTACGACAGCGTAATGGACAAAATGGACGTTTCCAACCAGTAGGGCGACCGAAGAGGAAAAGTTCCATGGTGTTGCTTTAAGTACATCATTTAATGTAATTCATAATTATTTCCCACTTCTATTGGAGTGTACTGCCGAATACTGACACTATTGACAAGAATTTCAGCTTAAGTAAAATATACTTTAATGTAATTTATTAACTTGCATGTCATGTATTTAAATATGTAATTTCACATTATGTAACAATGAAGTTGCAATTTAGTACATTTAAAGCATAATTTTAACTGTGTGTAGTATAATATTCAAAGTACTTAACATGTGCTTTAGTATGTTAGTCAACACATCAACATAAGTGTATGTCTTTAACAAGTGTATTAACACACAATGGTTTAAAATGTGCTTTAAAACTTTTAATTTGACATTATTACAAAGAGTGTTAAAAACATTAGGTGCTTCTCAATTCGCGTACTTGTGTATTATTCTATGGCGTTTTTTGATATAAACAGTGTGAGTACACTGAAAATTGCACAAAAAGTGGACTTCAAATACTAGGATGATACACTTAATTAATGAAAAATCGAAGTGTGGAATGTTGGACACGTCATGCACTCAACTGTCTCAGTTTTAATTAAGTAGCGGAGAGAGAGTGGCATCAGACTTCAACAGTGAATTACAAAATAACCTTACACATGAGTATAGTGTGTGAATATATAGTGTATAATAGTGTGTAATTTGGGACAACTATAGTCATGCCAGTGTACTCTCTTGATGTACACTTACTGTACATTTGTATGTGGCCCATTATTTCATTAACATTATATATTATCTGCAAATGCAGTTTAAAAAACACACACACACACACACACACACACACACACACACACACACACACACACACTGAGCAGCATAATCAGTGTCAGTACGATTCCAGTTTTGCATTCGTCTGTTTTGTCTTCGGATTCTTATTTTGATAGTTCCTATGTTACTTCCAGTGTTATTCCAGTCCTTCTGCACTTGGATACAATGCTTCCTTGTTTCTGAAACAGTTATAGTCGTTAAAAAATCAAACATTCGATTAACGATTCAATATGCTGCCTAGGAGCAGAAGTGGTCGCTAAATCTTTTGGGCCAAGTTCTGATGCTGTTTAACCTTCAGCAAGATTGCATTGAATGGATTCCTGAATGATTGGCACGAGGCTATATTGTAGCAGTTGCCGCGGTAGTTGCCTTCAATAGAAAATATCTGACCCAGTTATCTTTCCTGCAGTCACGACAACTGGCTTTTCAATGGTGTGGCCGCATTGCCAACCGTTCCCAGTCAGGACACAGCACAACAGTGGCACGTAAAGGCACTTATGCAACATTATCCCTCATTTAGCCTCCTGCTTTTCTAGGAATATGAAACGCAGGCTAAAATTGCTGTCCGAAACCTAAAAGAGGTGTAAGTCAGCACGGCTATGATTTTGTGTGTACAGCAGTCTGAATCTACCACTGTTTTTTTTACATCATACAACTCCCAGAGGAGATTAAAAGTCGACTCCGCAAGACGAATGTCTTGACATTTCTTTATGGTTCTTGATAAAGTAAGAATCTCACAGTATTTGGAGGCTAAAATTCCACTCAAGGGGAACTGGACTGTGGTTCAATACAAATGTTTGTGGAAGCAAACAGGGCTGTTGAAAATCTGCGGGTCAAATGGAATTCACAAGTGACAAAAACAGGCAATTTAAAGCAGTGTACAGTACAGTCACGGGCACCTAATTGCACCAAACAGAAAAAGTTTTTGTGTTTGCTCTGGAAAGACTTTATTCAGCAGCTGTCTGCAAAAATATAGACACTGTAAATTATTATTTTTCATCATTTGGACATGAATTTCCTCCCAAAAGCGTTGTGAAACGTACACTAAATTATTAATCATAATTGGACATTCTGTTCTACAGTGGGTATAAAACTAAATATTTTAGGAAATTAGAAATTTATGGTGACAGATTCTGGTGGGCCTGACCAAATCTCCAATAGGAGTAGAAAACTGGCATGTCTGATATTGAAAGGCTCAATGATACAGTGATACTGTATGTGTATAGAATTTGCTCACTGTGACCTCATAAGATACGCCATGAAGCTGCAACATGTGTTCAAAGGTCTCTTTTCCATGTTGTCCTAAACATTATGTTGGAACAACATACAAAGTATGATAATCTTCGATAATCAATGATAATCTCAGGTACTGATTGTGTGCTTTATTTATTGTTTATTTATTGTTTTTAGTGTCTAGTGTAAGTGAATTTGTGTAAGTGTGAATTTCTGAAAGCAGCAATGGATAAATCACCTCAGATCTTGAATACATTAAAGGAGACAAGAATGTTCAAACTGTCAACTGAGTGTGAACTAACAAGCGTATTCAATGAGACAGTTTCATTCACTTGTGTATTTTTAATAATGTTAAAATGAATGAAATTAATGAATTTGATTTATTTTGTTGCGAGAGTCGTGCCCAAACGCTCTTCTGATTAGCTGTGATTTATGATTGATTTTGTCGCGTCTGATGTGGACTGAAAAGTTACTTAATGAAGATAGGCGAAGTACAGTTGCATGGTTTGTTAAACAAAGTGAAATCAGGAAATCCAGTTAGACAAAACACAAATGAAACCGCATGCTATGCACAAACAATACCGAGCCTGAACTGAAGAAACCTAGGGACTTAAATACACAAGGTGACGAACTCAAATACAAACAGGTGTGCTCTAATTAGTATCATAATAATCACGACAACTAATGAAAAGTGGGAACATGGGAACAAAGGGAACAAAGGAAACAAAGGAAACGGGAAACAAAGATGAAGATTTTTTAAACTAAATCAAAACGGACTAATTGTGACAGTGACTTTAACAAATTAAGTTAGTGCGATTTATCAACCCGATCTCACTAAATGCGTCTTTATTGCACGCATGTGCATTGTCGTGTAATTTATACGCTAAATTGAGTTTTTACGTGCATAGGATAAGCATTGGTTGGTTAGGGTAGGTTTGGGTGTGTGTGGGGTGCGTGTGTATTATACGCTTGGGTAGGATTAGTGGTGTGGGGTGCGTGTGTATTACACGCAAATGAACTGCGTATCAAATGCATGCAAAAAACTGCGTCTCATATGCACGTAAAAACTCATTTTCGCGTATCAATTACACGACAATGCACCATGCGTGTCATAGAGACGCATTTACGTGAGAACAGGCTGGATTAATAAGAGGTTTAAATAATCAAATAAACTGTTCCTGATCTCACTTTCTTTTTTTCTTTTTCTTTTTTATTTTTATTCCACATTTTGTCTTCCCTATAATTTATTTAAATTGGTACTGAAAGGAATTTGAATTGCAAATATTCCATGTTGTTTTTAAAATAATAAGAATAAAAACTGAATGGATAGATAATCACAACTAATTAGAGAAGAATTAGAAAATTCTACCCTAATGTTGAGTGGCCAAAAGTATGAGCAATAGAAAGTGTTGCTTGTATTATTAATTGGCAACACTTTGTTTAGGGTCCATTTCTCACTGTGAGCTAGTTGGTTATGAGCATGCATATTACTAGGATGTTGGCTGTTTATAATCACATATCAATGACTTATTCCATATACAAGACATGTTCTACATCCCTCAAAGGGATACTTCAGGATTTAGCATTAAGCTTTGTATTAGTAGAAAATGCTGTAGTATTTTCAATAAAAAAAAAATCCTCTGAAGCAACAATCGTCATTTTGTGTCTGAGGATTTTTTGCCTAGAGGCTAAAGACTACAGCCAGTAGTAGGGGCTGTCCCGCATGTTCTCAACCCAACCATAGATCTCACTCACAGAATGTACAGTGTTAGCCATCTTTTATTTGAAAGCTAAGCTAGCAGGCTCTTGTTCTGTGGAGAAAGCTTAGGGGTTACCATCCTCTTTTTACCGGACCTGTCCAGCCGTCGTCCAAAATGTCTGGGATTCAGCTTTTGCTTTCTGCAGTCACCATTCATTGTTTACATGCACACCTTTTGTTTCAATCTTACAGATTTTTTTCCGATTGGTGAATCTGCATGTAGTGTTTACATGAACGCCAAACAAGTGATCGGTTGATGTGTGTTTTAACATTGCTAAGAAAATTCCCCCTCCTCCCTGAGACAAACGAGACCGGTGCGTCTCACAGGTGTCGCTCATCCGTAATCACGCCAACGGCCTCGCACCGTTCTCCCGCAGCCTCAGTCTCGTCCTGCTCGCAACAGTAAACATGATGAATGCCGACTGTAGAACGCAAAAGTCGAATCCCGGACAATCTCGATCTCGGAATCCCGGGCAGACTCATCACGGAGACTCACTAGCCTAGACTTGTTGTTTAACTACTGCGCTCTGTTGCCGGTAGGCGTGGCCTCCAAGGGCAGTGAAGCAAGTGCATTCTGGGAGTTGTTGTCTTTCATCCACATAAGCCAAAAATACATTTTCTGGCTTTTCTCAATCTGGAAAGCTCCAAATTAAAAAAAAATATTTAGCAATAATTGGGAGTTTATTGATGTAAAAGTCAGTTAATATGTAGTTAATAGTGAGAATTAACAGTGAGAATTGGACTCTAATCTAATTTTTATTTTTCTAAGAAATTTGACTCACTTGCTAAGCTCCAAAAAGCACAATATTAGCATAAAATCATCATAAAAGTTTCTTTTTTTTTTTTGTTATAATTGTTTCACCTTTTGGTAACACTTTCGATGGTCCACGATTTTTGTTGGTCCACTTCAGAAATTCTACTAACTGTAAGTACCATTACAACCTCATGTCAATTACCAGTCTTTAGAGTAGTCACAGACTGTTAGGAAATTAAGTGTTTACCAAAAGGGGAAACAATTATGTTTACACTTTATTTTAAGGTGATGTAGTTACATTGTAATTACTCAAATAAGTACTGAGTAACATTTATTACCCACATGTTCCGAACATACACTCACCGGCCACTTTATTAGGTACCCCATGCTAGTAACGGGTTGGACCCCCTTTTGCCTTCAGAACTGCCTCAATTCTTCGTGGCATAGATTCAACAAGGTGCTGGAAGCATTCCTCAGGGAGTTTGGTCCATATTGACATGATGGCATCACACAGTTGCCGCAGATTTGTCGGCTGCACATCCATGATGCGAATCTTCCGTTCCACCACATCCCAAAGATGCTCTATTGGATTGAGATCTGGTGACTGTGGAGGCCATTTGAGTACAGCGAACTCATTGTCATGTTCAAGAAACCAGTCTGAGATGATTCCAGCTTTATGACATGGCGCATTATCCTGCTGAAAGTAGCCATCAGAAGTTGGGTACATTGTGGTCATAAAGGGATGGACATGGTCAGCAACAATACTCAGGTAGGCTGTGGCGTTGCAACGATGCTCAATTGGTACCAAGGGGCCCAAAGAGTGCCAAGAAAATATTCCCCACACCATGACACCACCACCACCAGCCTGAACCGTTGATACAAGGCAGGATGGATCCATGCTTTCATGTTGTAGACGCCAAATTCTGACCCTACCATCCGAATGTCGCAGCAGAAATCGAGACTCATCAGACCAGGCAACGTTTTTCCAATCTTCTATTGTCCAATTTCGATGAGCTTGTGCAAATTGTAGCCTCAGTTTCCTGTTCTTAGCTGAAAGGAGTGGCACCCGGTGTGGTCTTCTGCTGCTGTAGCCCATCTGCCTCAAAGTTCGACGTACTGTGCGTTCAGAGATGCTCTTCTGCCCACCTTGGTTGTAACGGGTGGTTATTTGAGTCACTGTTGCCCTTCTATCAGCTCGAACCAGTCTGGCCATTCTCCTCTGACCTCTGGCATCAACAAGGCATTTCCGCCCACAGAACTGCCGCTCACTGGATGTTTTTTCTTTTTCGGACCATTCTCTGTAAACCCTAGAGATGGTTGTGCGTGAAAATCCCAGTAGATTAGCAGTTTCTGAAATACTCAGACCAGCCCTTCTGGCACCAACAATCATGCCACGTTCAAAGTCACTCAAATCACCTTTCTTCCCCATACTGATGCTCGGTTTGAACTGCAGGAGATTGTCTTGACCATGTCTACATGCCTAAATGCACTGAGTTGCCGCCATGTGATTGGCTGCTTAGAAATTAAGTGTTAAAGAGCAGTTGGACAGGTGTACCTAATAAAGTGGCCGGTGAGTGTATAGTTAAGGTTAGGGTTTGGTTTAGGGTTAGTTACTTTTAATTATGCATAATTTACTGTTATAATATAGCACATGCAGTTATGTAACCACATCACCTTCAAAGTGTCACTTTTGATATTGCTATTCCTCTAAGAAAAGTAAAAACCATTATAAAAATTCCCTTGTTTGACTTAATTAGCGCTTGTGAATAAAGTTGGGTTATTTAAGCTTCAGCAGTTCCTATAGAATCAATTAGTGTGTGATTGATTCTAACATTAGAGTGATGTGACACTGTTGCAGGTCTTACACATTGCAGTCTTATACAGCAGCCCAATTCTACTGTAATTGCACTCAGATACTTCTAAATAATCTTGATTAGACAGTGATGGGGGGTGTAAGGGCCCCCCTATTGAATTCATTAAGAGTGGATCGACAGGTAAGAGGAAAATGCTATTTAGGACTACAGTTAATCAAGCAAATGCACACAATTAAAACATAATTAAGATTTAGAAAAGAGAGAAAGACAGTTAAAATGAATCATGTGCATGAAAATTGCTCTGTGCTCCACTGTGATAAATTATGTTTAATGACAGATGAATGGAAAGCTTGAGAATTTAAAATAGCATGCTGGGAAATGATTCAAATAATAGTGTAATAGGATGTAATAGTGATGATTTTTTGTATAGCCGTTAAGAGTTGATGTTTCCCAGTGTCAACATGGTCACTTTACAATTACAAATTCTAAACATGACCCAAAGGTCTAATAGAGAGATCCCCAAAATGAAACTATATTTTATGTACAGAGCAATTCATTTTATTTGTTTGCATCCTCAATGTGAAATCCAAGTTCTGTCATGTCTAGATGGCGCAGGCTGATAGGTCCTTAACTCAATCTACTAGGTCACAGCTGATTGGTTCCTGCTGTATCAGTAGCCAATGCGCTTGGACGTTTCTGTAGCTGTTGAAACACGCTTTCAGAAACCCTCCACCTTCCCCAGCTCCACCTGTATAGACCTGCAACAGGTCATTTATGTATATAGTACAGCAGCAGCATGTTGTGGTGGCAAACAAAATTATATCACTGAATTATAGACAATCATAATACAAACATCTCACCAGAAAGATGGTTCTTTAAAAAAAAAGAAAAAAAAAGTACAGCGTCCCCATCACTACTATACTGGGGCGTTAAAGGGGCTGTATGTAAGAAATTTATTTCAACTAATCATAAATTGTCCCTGATATGTCATTAGACATTAAGAAATCATGTTCATTTCAAATACTTATATCACTGACAACAGTAGTCCGGCCAGCATATTGTCATTTAAAAAGTGAAGTTGCAGCCCTCAACTGATGTTGATTTTGTCATGTTGTGTTTTGGTCTGAGCGCCACCCTCCACCTATCTACCAATCACGGAGTCAGTAGTGTTGCGGCATTCGGGTTGCCAGCTCTGCTCTAGTTTAGTTCCCACAGCTGCAACTACTAACGTGTCGGAATCGGATCCTGCAGCCTATCTGGCAACCTCGAGTCAAGGGGGAGGGGGAGGGTATACACCGCTCTACAGTAATTTGAAAGTGATTGCAGTACCAGTTTTGGCCACAATCTTACATACGGCTCCTTTAAGACCCACAGACCACAGGGTGAGCACCCCCTGCTGGCTTCACTAACACCTCTTTCAGCAGAAACCTAGTTTTCCCAGGAGTTTTCCCATCCAGGTACTGACCAGGCTCAACCCTGCTTAGCTTCATTGGGTCTTAGGCGACAGGGTGATATGGCTGATGTCTTATTTGCTCACAGCATCGTGTCATGTATGTTGTGTCAAAGTTATTGGCTCTTTTAACTAAGCAAGACTTTCATTCCTGCAGTCGACATTTTAATCATTTTTATTTCTTCTTTTAGTCAATACGGGCCCTTAGCATTGACTAGTCAACCATTTAAAAGCAGTTTTAATACTTTTGAAAGACGTTTTTGCTCACCAAGGCTGCATTCATTTGATAAAAGATAATATATTGTAATAATTTAGGAAAACTGAGCAGCAAATCAGCATATTAAAATGATGACCATGTGACACTGAAGACTGGAGTAATGATGATGAAAATTCAACTTTGCGGTCACAGGAATAAATGTAATTTTAAAATATATTTAAATAGAAAACAGCCATTTTAATTTGTAATTATATTTCAAAAATATTACTGTTTTTACACAGTTTTTAAATTTCGTTGCTCTCTTTAATTCTGTGAGAAATAAATTTGAAAGGCAAATGCAAACATAACCCCAACCTTTGTTACTGATCTATGCAGTGCCTTGGGACGAAACAGAACGGAGAGCATTTGTCTTCTGTTAAAGGGCTGTTACTGAGTAACTGTGAGGGTTCCAACTGTTGTCTTGGCAGGGTGGTATTGCATCCCCTCTTAAAGATGCATCATATTGATGGATGACAGGTTATTTGCAACAACAAAGGACAGACTGCAAGGGAGAGAGAAACTAGTTTACTCTACGCGACCCTCAGATCATTCTAGAAGATCTGCCAAGAATACATGCCCTCCATCATTAGCTCAGGACGGATGAGAAGCGCAGATGGTAAAGCCGTGCCACCATATGTCCTTCCAGGTTACCCACCTGTCTGAACATACAATGATGCCGGGGCTTTAGATTACACTTAGATTAGCCATTGAGAACATTTTCATACAGGTCTATTGTGCAGCAGTAATTGCACTCTGTTGCTTTATAAAGTGAATTGAATTCATAATCCATGCTTTTGAATATGTAATCCAAGCTGTTATGTACCGAACTGTTTGTACAGCAATAAAAATGTGATTACATTTGAATTTTAAATGGAAGGCATTTTGTTGCAAAGATGGAACGACGACAAAGAGCACAACAAAAGATGTCTGATGGAACTTTTCACATTATCACATAGATAGTTTGTACTCTTCCAGCATTAATAATACATTTGCTTTTTCAGCACATTACAGGAATATAAAGTGAAAGCTATTAGCGCAAACAAAAGAGAAGGGGCTATTTTTCTATGCCTATTGAGCGGTCAGGTTGCCAAAAATTGATATCATGCACAAGAAATTGATTGTGTCACTGAGGATGCGAAGCAATAGACATCTGTAATGATACTGTCACAAATATATGTTCAATAAGCAGTAATGCTGTGGCAATCAATTGCACTATTGCTTCGATAATGGAAGACTCAAACTGACTGCACATTCAGTTCAGTCTTTTCGGCCTCAAACTAACTGCACATGATAAAGTATTCAGTATTTTACTCATGAAATTGCTGTTATCATGCTGAATACTGTAATTATTTTCAATGCAACTATTATGTGTGAGATATTACAGCGGCTTCCTCTACTGTGGAGACAAAAAGCAAAACTGTCCTCCATTAGATTTTTCTTTTGCAACCTCATACCATGTCTCAGACATACTTAGATTACAAATGTTTAAAGAAGAGTTTGGTGTCATTAATTTTTTTTTTTTTTTTTAAGTCTCTTATCTCAAATGGTAAAAAGTCATATTTTTAAATATGACTACAATTTAACATTTTCTATTTTAATATATTTAAATTTGTATTTATTCATGTGATGGCAAAGGTGAATCTTCATCATCATTAATCCAGTCTTCAGTGTCACATGATCCTTCAGAAATCATTAAGCTAATTTGCTGCTCAAGAAACTATTATTATTGTTTCATATTTTTGTGGAAACTGTGATATATTTTTCTCAGGATTCCCAATGATTAAGTAGCAAAAGAACTGCAATAATTTGAAATAGAAATGTTTTGTAAAAATGTAAAAGTCTTTACTGCCACTTTTGATCAATTTGATGCATCCTTGCTAAATACAAGTATTAATTGATATATATGTATATATGTATGAAAACATTTTGTTTATTCAACTACTTCTGGTCCCATAGACAAAAACAAAACCTCTAATTTTTACACCCTCGTGTCGTTCCAAACCCATATGACTCTTTCTTCTTTGGATCACAAAAGAAGATATTTTGAAAACTCTCAGAGTTGTTGTTTTTGATCAATCAGAGTCAATCACAGAATTCATATCTTTTAAAACCCAAGTTATGAACAAAGTAGCATTGTCACGAAATGTTCTGCTTGTTTTTGTAGATGTGCACTCAAACTTTAAACTGCATCAGTTTCAAAAGTAAACTTTTGGGCATCCATCCAAACACTTTTTGTTTTTCTGAAATGTTCAACATCACTGGAGCTTCCCGTATTCCTCCAAACATCATTTCTAAAGTATTTGGGAGCGGTTTGGAGCCGTTTAGAGATTTGTTTGTCATGTTTATTTCTTTCTACTGTCAAGTACACTTGCATTACTCCCTTAAAGCTTATGTACTACCCCTGGGTCTTTCTTGCATGGATGCAAGCTTAGCACCACACTCCACCACTTACTCTGGATCTCCAAAGAGGACTAAAATGTCCCCTTAAAAAGGACGTTGGCCCACACCACAATACACTCATCCCCTCCGACAGATTCCGCAGCTGAAATGGAGTGACTTGTTTCCAAATTGACTGTCACTCTGAGCTTCAGTTGAATGGAGGTAATTGTTTAATTTGCTGTTGTTTCTAAGCTACTTAATCTTCAAAATCTGTTTTCGCCTTTTTCACGACTGCTCTTTTTCCGAGTTTGACAGGTGGAGCTTTGCAGTGCTTTCTGTAGCGGCGAACTTGAATCTTTGAAATCCACTTTTAAACCATGAAATTGTTGTGCAATTTTTACAAAAGATAGGCTCTGTTCTCAAACAGCAGCCTTACATAGGCACTAGGGAGCATCCTGACTGAAATGAAATCTCTTAAGCGGACGATTTGGGACGCTCTATACATCGGCTCTGTCTGACTACAAGTTGGTGTAAACAATGTTCAAGTAGGCTAAAGCACTTTTTAAAATTAGCAGATATTTAGAGACCCATTTTAGTTACTGGCTATATATACAGCACATTTAAATATGTATATATATATATATATATATATATATATATTAAATGGCTGGTGGCTGGTAGCACTTAAAGTTCTGGTTAAATTTTTAATTCTATCAAAACCATTTGTGGCAATGACAGTTATCATGGAAAACAGTATCAACCACCGCTCAGTTTAATTATTATTATTATTAATAAATTTTTTTACTGGGGTTAATGTATTTCAAAAACTTATTTACTGGTTTGTTTTCCAGTACAAATATCTAAACATTCGTAAATCAAGATACACTTACTTCTGAAGCAAAGAAACATAAGTCAAGTCTTGTTTCCAGATAAATGTATCAAACTTAAGTGGGTTCCCTTTCGTAGTCACTACGAGTTACTGGTTTCGCTTAGAAAGCCTATCAACTTCGAGAAATATAAAACGAGCCAATGGCAAAGTAATGCCATGGGTCTGTAGATTTTGCATAGCGTAACTCCGCCCCACCTCGTGGGTATAAAAAGAGGACGCCGGCAACATGCAGGTATGTTTTCGCTTCGGAGCCAAGTTTGATCTTCACCCCACAAGCCATTCTCAGTTTTCACTCTTCGAGAAGAGCTACTCTCCAGGTGTTGGTGTTATGGAAAATTCCAGCAAGATTCACATTGCCTGCTGATCTGTGCAGTGATTGCCAGCCTGGTGTTTCTCCCTGGTCGCTTCAGCACCTGCGGGGTTTATTTCCTCTCTTATTTGAGTTGTATGTGTGATACATCTTTCCGAAAAAACTGTGAAAGATGTCTCGTCCGTGCACTTCTGGTTGCGGTCGGGTGATTTCACCATCGGATGGGCACAATAGTTGCTTTGTGTGTCTGGGCATTGATCATGCTAAAGCAGCTTTTGTGGATGTTTCATTCTCTCATTGCGGGAACATGACCATCGCGACACTGCGTCGAGACTCAAACAGATAGATCTGTTTGCCTCCCACGACTTGTCGCATTGCGACCTGTTTTACTCCCTGACCACACTGGCGCACATCTGGCTGCGGGGCCTCCGCAAGTATGCGTTTCCCTCAGTGAGCCTTCTTGCACAGACCCTGCGCAAGATCAGGGAGCACAAGGAGCAGGTCATTTTGGTTGCGCCTCATTGGCCCACCCAGACTTGGTTCTTCAAACTTGTACTCCTCACGACAGCACCTCCCTGGCCAATTCCTCTGAGGAGGGACCTTCCTTCTCAGAGACGGGGCACCTTATGGCACCCTCGTCCCGATCTTTGGAACCTCCACGTGTGGCTCCTGGATGCGACGAGGTAGGTGCGAAGGCTGAACCCTGAAAACCCTCCGCCCTGTAACCCTCCACCCCAGTGTATGTTGCCGCACATCATGACGCAGTTGAGGGTAAGACCATGGGAAAGCACGACCTGATCGTCAGGTTCCTGAGAGGAGCGTGGAGACTGAATCCTCCTCACCCTCCTCTCGTTCCCTCTTGGGACCTCTCAGTGGTTCTAACTGCCCTGCAGAGTCCTCCTTTTGAGCCTCTGCAATCGGTGGAGCTTAAGTTCCTGTCAGTTAAGACAGCGCTCCTGGTTGCATTGGCCTCCATTAAGAAGGTAGGGGACCTGCACGCATTTTCCGTTGACGTAGCGTGCCTGGAATTCGCATTCGTCATAGCAGTGTGAGCACGACAGCGCTAGCCTAACAGTCTGAGGCCGGAAGTGGTCGGAGCTCACGGTAAGTTAAGCACATAGACGGTTAAGCATGGCATAAGAACATCAAAACATTGAATGAAAACGGAATCATCATGACGGAAATGGAGAACAAGGTAAAAAGAAGTTCGATCTTTGTTGGATGGAACATACTTAACGTTATACAAAATGGCTCTATGTTAATATTCAACAATACTATTGTTCTACTATTGAGAACTGAATTGAGCTAGAGGGAATTGCCTGAGTTCAGTCTCGGCTCCTCAGCAAAGAAACATATCCCCTCACCTCTCAAACTGGCTGTGATCACCCCGATACTGAAAAAACCTGGTCTGGACCCAGACATTCCCAACAGCTACCGTCCCATCTCAAACCTCCCTTTTCTGTCCAAAATCCTGGAACAAGCTGTTGCTACTCAACTTCAAAATCACCTCAACTCCAATAACCTATATGAACCATTCCAATCCGGCTTCCGCTCTAAACACAGCACCGAAACTGCCCTACTCAAAATCACCAACGACATTCTGCTTCCCTCACCATCCTCATCCTCCTAGACCTCAGTTCAGCCTTTGACACCATCAAACACTCCATTCTCCTTTCACGCCTCCAGGATCAAATTGGAATAACTGGCTCTGTCCTAACCTGGTTCACCTCCTATCTTGCTCACAGATACCATTATATCTCTATAAATAACTGCACATCTTCTACCACTTCAGTCATTCATGGTGTCCCCCAGGGTTCAGTTCTTGGCTCCCTCCTCTTCATCCTGTACATGCTCCCCCTTGGACAGATCCTCCGCCAACATGGCCTCAATTTCCACTGCTATACCGACAACACCCAACTCTATCTCTCCTCAAAGACCATCACAGCCTCCACCCACGCAACCCTTACAACCTGCCTCACTGACATTAAATCACGGATGCAAGAAAACTTTCTAAACTGCAATAAATCAGAGATTATCATAATTGGTCCTAACTCCCTCACCCGTCATGCCCAGACCTTCTCCCTCAACATTGATGGCTCCAATGTCACAACCTCCACCTGTATTTGCAACCTTGGAACCTTCTTCGATCCTACACTTTCCTTTGTACCACATGTCAACCATGTCACCAAAATTGCCTTCTTTCATCTTCGTTGCACGGCTCTGTCCTTCTCTGTCTAACACTGCAGCTGAAACACTAATCCATGCCCTCATCACCTCCAGACTGGACTATTGCAACAACATTCTTTATGGACTACCAAACAAAATCATCGATAAACTTCAATATGTCCAAAACTCGGCTGCCCGCCTTCTCACCTCCACCCGCCGCCGTGATCATATCACCCCCGTCCTCTACAACCTTCACTGGCTCCCAGTCAAGCACAGGATCAACTTCAAAATACTTCTCCTCACATACAAAGCACTTAACAACCTTGCCCCTCCATACCTCTCCGTATTACTAAACCGCCCCACTCACGCCCGCCTCCTCAGGTCCGTTGGTGCTGACACACTAAAGACCATCAGGACTAAGAGCCGGACCTGGGGCGACAGAGCTTTCTCAGCTGCTGCACCAACCCTTTGGAACGCACTTCCTGACCACATCAAAGAGTCAAGCACCTAAACAACCTTAAAACAGGACCTCAAAACTCACCTCTTAGAACTTGCCTTTTCCCATTAACGGACTTTTTCCAGTTCTTCATCCTTTCACACCACCTCTGTTGAATTGCATCTGCTTGTCCTTGTACCTTTGTGTACCAAAAAACTGTAAAGCGTCTTTGAGTGCCTAGAAAAGCGCTATAAAAATTAAGTGTATTATTATATCTGCATATTGCCGGCGTCCTCCTTTTATACCCACGAGGTGGGGCGGAGTTACGCTCTGCAAAATCCGCAGACCCATGGCATTTCTTTGCCATTGGCTCATTTTATATTTCTTGAAGTTGATTACCTTTCTAAGCGAAACCCCATTCGTCGTCACGACGTAACGTCTCCATTCCCTACTCAGGGAACGAGGGTTACATCCGTAATCGAGACGTTTATATGCTTAAAAGTAGAAAAGAGAAATCTGCCAATGGAGTAAGAAAATAAACTTGATATTGCTTTTGAATTAAGTTTTTCTTCCGCCCCTGGCAGATATTTTTTTCTTGGTTTAAGCACAAACATGCTGTATAAGAAGTCTTGTTTTTTGAAAACTTTATCTTATGTCATTTTGCTTTTCAAGTATATGTCTTTATGTAAGAATATAAAAAATACGGAGTTACTGAAATGGCCACAAGTCTACTTTTAATGTGCATGAACATCTATTCTTCCCCAGTGCAGTTTCCCGTGTTTGTCAATTCAATATAACTTTAACAATAACTTTATTGCTGGGTGTTTGGCTGCAGAAGAAATTATTGAAAAGTTTCTTTGCTCGGGGTTACAAAGGTACAAGCAACAGCGTATTGTACCAGGCAAACACACGTCTACATAACGGTAATACCAGACCAGCACTATTCACAAGCATATGTTAAGCTGTATTAATGGTCACAGTGGAGGGGATTGGATTTCTTAAAAACCCTGTAACATCAATATCTCACTACCAGGGATATTTCTTTGCTCTATCCACTTATCCTTCCTTCTATCCACAGATCCATGAAATTTTAATACTATTCCCATGACACGCATAAATCTAAATGATCCAACGGACATAAGGCCCGTGTATTAGCAGCCCATCTCGCGGTAGCAGATGAGTAGGCGCCATTCTCTCTCTTGAGCCCCTCTCCATGAAGCATTTTGCAAACATTTTTGATCACTCATCCATCTTGCAGGTGCAATGAGGACTAGTGATTTCACTGTTGATTACCTCTGGGGTTAGGTTTGATTGCTTAATGTTGAGTAAATAGCATGTGCCGTCTGACAAGATTATAACTAACGGCTTTTCAGGACAATGTAAATAGAAGAATAATTACTACAGGGAGACGATATGAACCACAGCTACTGGAGCCAAAATAAACCTCTTAACTGCAAAAAAAAAAAGAAAAAAAAAGGAAATGGCTCTAGAGATGCTGAAGGTCACACTAAATCTAAAAGAGCAAAGGTGACGGCATACGTCAATGTAGATTTTGACATTTACAAAGTCGTCTGAGAGTATAAAAGCAAATTTATCAACAAAGGTCCTAATCATTATGCGGTTCTCAACTGGTTTTGCTTCTGGATACAGGTTTTCCATGAAGTGACAACCTAATACAGTAGTTTTAACTATCACTTTATTTTTTATTTTTATGGATGAGCATTGATGTCATCATTAGCAAGAGAACATTATTCATCACAGCACGACATTTAATTCACAATATTCTTAATCTATCTGGAAAGAAATATAAAAGACTGCAAACAAAAAAGACGGAGTTTAACAAAGAAATGAAGCTGAAAAAGAAATATATAGACGGAGTTAGAAAATCATCAATCATCATTTAGATTTTACATAAACCTCATTTATATATCACATGACAACTTGACAATGCTTGATGTAACTTTAAAGAACGAATGGAGGGCACAATTATTAGCATTACATAGGCAGAACAGGAAAATGGACTATTATATTTTCAGGTCTTTTGAATTTTCTTGGCAGCCAGTAATTCAGTGGTCAGTGCAAACCATATTTATCCTTAAAAACACCAAAGGTAGATTTAAATATGGGATATATTTATATATATCCCATTATTATATACATATACACATAGGCTACATAATATTATATTTTTTCCTATCAGATCTGTAACCCATTTTTAGGTTGCGACCCACCAGTTGAGAAACTGATCCAACTCATCTTGTACATCCCACAGCTGCAAAATAATTTATTTTGTGTTTTTTGTTGTTGTTGTTTTTTTCTCCCAACCAAACGCCACATCTCATAATGACTCACCTCTGCACATTGACAAACTCTCACAACATCTAATTTCTCCCAGTGGGTATCCAAGGCCCATGCTAAAAGCTGCTCCCCTTTCAAGATTTCAACTGGCAGGCAAAGCCCCGCTGGGCACTGGGCCTACCCCAATGCGTATCGCATCAGATTCCACACCAACACAATACCAACAAGTTGTCAACGGGAGATATTTACACTTTTGCTCAAACATAATTCATATTCCAAAGTGTCCTTGGAGGCAAGATATTGTATCTTCAGAGGGGAAGGGAGTAACTAAATTTGCCAGAGAAGAAGATAAAAGAAACTGTCAACACTTTTAGTATTTCAGGCCTCACGGACAGAAGTGCATGAAAAGTCAATGGGGTCAGTCACTATATGCATACACTAAAAAAAAAATATATATTTACCGAAGTTGTAAAGAAAACAAAGACAAAAAAGCCAATTCACAACAAGGAAGATAACCATAATGATAAATATATAGTTATAAAAATCGTTCTAAATATAAAAGAATAGCAAAGTACACACTACTACTACAACGGTAACAGCACAGAGGAATGAGATTGTTGGAATCACTTTCAGAATTATCATTTTTTCAGCTGCTGAACGATAAAAACATTGAGAGCCAATCAGAATCCACCCGATGTTGAGGAGATCAAGCATTTAAATCTGCAGACGACAAAAAAATATCTTCCGCTGGTGTGGAAACTAATATAGCTATTGTTATAGTTATCTTTAGTGTTCGTTGTTGGTGTGAACATGCCTTAATAGAGTATGTTTTACAAGAAATGCTGTGTTTACTGTATTTTTGATTTAAATAAATGAAGCCTTGGTGAACAACTTTTTAAAACATAAAAAAAGAATAATTATTCAAAACTTATTGGTAGTGTCTCAAAGAAAACCCATTTACAGCAATGAAACCCTACCAGTCAATGGGACTATATTAATTTTGTGTTTTTTTTATTATAAAGCACTGGAAATTTGTTAATTTTGTAAAATAATGTTTGTTATTATAGCTGTAAAGTTGTCTATTTGTCCTGAGGAACGTCCGGTTTTGATTTACCGATGTAATTTCCAGTGGTGGAGCATAAACTTTGCTTTATTACATCAGAGAACCTTTCTCAGGGGAGACAAATCTCTAGTCAAAACCGTGTAACACGATGGGATCTCAACAGGGAGACTGGAGGCTGTTCTATCTGATTAGAAGGCACTGGAGGAAATACCTTATTACCTTGAGTAAACTGCTTTTGTGTGCAGACAGTTTATCACATAATAAATTGATTGCCTTGCTGCTAATCTACAGCATATTTGCCAAGACATGCTCATTTTGGAGTGAGCTATTAAATGTCTGCTATATGTCTGCATTTGCAGGGTAGGGTTTTAGTCATACCAACATGCTAGATTCATAGATTTTAATCATACTAACATGCTCAAACATTACAGCATTCTTTTTTTATTATTATTCTTTTTTTTTTAAGAAAAGTAACATCATACTTCTCATCAACCCTGATGATCTGAGGTCAAATTACATTCAGCATTCCTAACATTCAGCAATAGATTGCTCTCCTTATCTACAAATAATTAATGTTTTTTTTGTTTTTTTTTACGGAATTTGTTTCCACTAGTCAGTTTTTAATAGAGGTGCACTATATTATATAGGCTACAGTTTGTGTGTGTGTGTGTGTGTAATTAAGAAAAACATGACAAAAGTGTTTCATTCTCTTTTCTTTTAATCTCGATTTTTTTATTTACTTAATTGTCACCCCATTATATGTCCAACTTAAAGTTAATACATAGTCCATAAGTGGGTAGAAAGGTACACGTGCTAGTAAATAGAATATTTTAATATTATCTTGTGGCTTTAGTTCAATGACAGTAAAAAGCCAATTATTATAATGTTGCAAGCAACAATTCATAATGTCATGCTTGCTATTTGTGAGTTTGAAATCAGATAGCTCTAAAAGCACAGACTAAAAATAACAACAAAGTCTAGTCTGCATTTAGTAAAGAAACATCCACCAGCTGGTTTTCACTTCTCAGTATTAAATGCAAATGGCTGCCCTTATGAAATGGCCAAAACGACCAGCAGTTTAACCTATTCAGTCTACCATATCCAGATAATATTCTGTCACATAAACATGTACCTTTGATAGTCCTTTTCTCTTAGTTTTTATGTCCACAAAGTGATACTGGAGGAAATGCTTGCTGTTAAGCTGACATTATCGCCCAGTGTCAAAAGAAGCGGTGTACTCTGCTTCTTGGCAGTGATAACAGCCGTAGTGTGTGAGATCCCCCCTCTGTTTGTAATTCGGAGCTGTCACTTATGACAGCAGTCAGCTTGTGTGTTAAGCTTCATTAACCCAACCACACAAAAGCTCAGTTTCAGGCATTAAATTCCATCTTGTTAATGGCTGGTAAAAAAAAAAAAAAAAAAACCTGTGGCCACATGGACAAGGACATGCAAACAACAACAACAACAACAACAACAACAACAACAACACCTCACAATAGAAAACATAAAACGGCAAACATTTATGCTATAAAAGTGAATATATACAGTTGTTAGCTTAAGTGCTAATTCCACTTGATCTGAGAGTTCTGGATAATTTCGAGCTCACAGCTTTCCCCTCGGACAGCACGCCAAATACGCATAACCTTCACTCAATCTGATTATGTAAGTGTGGACTAGTGAATATAGTATGGAGCGTGCTCAGAATCTGTATCACAGTAAACACAAACTATCCACCACTGAGCGCCAGGTTAAAAAAAGTACTCAATTTTGATAAAATAAATGGCTAAAATAAATGGCTGAAATGGCGGTATATTTTTCACATAGAGTGATCAAATGACTTCTGAAGACTTAGGAATAATGCACAAGAATCATATGGAACACTTCTATGGTACTTTTGTTAGGGCCCTATGAAATCCATTTGATATTTTTCCCAAATTTCATTTTTTTTTTTTTTCATTTTACTTTTTCTGGATTCCGTTTTCTTTTTCCTTTAAATTTTTTTTGGACTTCACTTTAATGGTTAAACAAAATTTTTGTAATTGAATTGAAATCATTACACTTATACAATTTAACAACAATTTATTAAAAGTTTAACAAAAATAATGTTTAGGGCCCAATGAAATACGTTACCTTAAATCCGAAGTATGAAGTCTTTTGGGTTTTATAACTGGTGAATCTCCAGTTGACACTGATGATTGTTGTTTGGATCTTTCTGGATCCGCCATAAGTTTAATTATGTAAAGTGCTGCGAGAAAAGCCTATACATCTCTACATCTCCTCACGCGCAGTATATCCGGCTAGCCGAAACTCCTTCTTTATTTGTACGGATGTGACGTAATGATGCAAAGACATGCTCGAATTTCCCGCGGAAACCCACCAGTACCACTGGAATTAAAATCATTATTACAAGCTAACCGTTTTGAATCTAGCTATGGCAAGCAGATAGTTTTGAACACTGGCTGAAGATATTTTTATTTTATTAATTTTTTTATAACTATTTTGGATTATTTTTAACTTAAAAAAAGTTACGGACAGCAGCTTTAAATAGTCTTTTTTGTGGTGAAATTCCACGTTATACCGTAAATTGAGTTTTATGACTGGGTTCCCCGATTCCGCATAAATCATGGGGCCCTATTTTTGATGCACTTTTAGGGGTTGACAGACCTGACTATTGCCTCTTCTTTCCTCATCCCTGTGTTTCACGGATGAAAACCGACATGATGGTGAGTATATTACTGGACTTTCACATATCACATTGCTCCCGCAAAGCAAAGCAGTTTCACTTTTTATTTATTCATTTATTTTGGGATAAAATTAGAACTACTACTGTACCAGTAGTAAGTATGTACTGTTATATACTTTTGCATTTAATAATAACATCTGAATAAACAGTTCTTCCCTCCACCACATAAAATCCAATTTATCCATCAATCATAATATACATTTGGAAATGTGTTTGACTTTGACAGCCAGCCACTTGTCATGAAGCATATTTTAATGGACCTACTCAATTCTGTTGCATAACCTCATTAATGTTTCATTTCATAAATGTTAAATCAATTTAGCAACATAAAATTGAAGCTTTGTCAATTCGAGTTGATTGGACAAGGTTATTTGAGTTATTGACCTTCAAATTTCTCGTAAATGAACATTTGGTGTCCTTTAAAATGTTTCTAGACAGTTCAGTGTGACTTGTTGTATTTGGAAGTCATTGTTGATCTTAATCAGTACCAATGCAAGTCTTCACATCAATCCTGCCAGGTCCATAGAGGACACATTATTCACCACTGAGCCACTCTAAGCACTCCTCTTCTTTATTTGCTCCTCATTTGTCGGCTGTTGAAGGCACTACCTGAGGTAGGAGTGGTAAGCCCTGGCAGACTAGCCTCCGGCCAAAACAAGGCCTGTCGGGGTGAGAGACTCACTCAGAATAGAATATGCTGCACACTCAGCTTAATGCCTGCATGCACCAGGACTTCTGAGCATTCCTGAACACAAGAGGAGTGCCATACAGATTCCGTACGGAATAGCCAGCCTAAATTTAGGCTGAGGTTTTCTACTGGGAAAATTCATCATTTTGTTCATGTGGTGAAAAGGTGAATTCACTTTGTAGACTGTGGATATGCGTTAAAATGCAGCCAAAGGCCTTTTAGACAGGGCATGAGGTTTTGAAGAGAATCAAGATTATTCTGTAATCCTTTGCGGTAACACTTTATTTTACAGTGTCCTTGTTACATTATGTTACATGTACTTACCATAGTAACAACAGTAAATTATGCATAATTACATGCAACAACTAACCCTCAACCAAATCCTAATCCTACCCTATCCTTATAGTAAGTGTATTACTCAAATGTATAATTACAAAAATAATGTCTCTTAGCAAAGCTAATTGAATGCCATGTAGATTTTCACGAGTTTGGACAGATTATCTGAACGTGCTTAATAATCTTTGTTAATAAAACATAATTTGCAGAATTTTGTCCATATTAGTTGAAACCCACACATTTTGTGATCATTTTGAAATGTGAATGAGCTTTAATAATCAACATAATACTTAATTAGCTATGCAAATTGATGGCATGATTGTATGAATGATACTTAATTAGCCACTGAAACAAAGAAAGCTCTCATTCCTCCCATGTGAAGAAAGAAGAAAGCTTCTCGGTCGATGAATGCAATCAGTGAATAAATGGTTTAAACATAATTCTCTGAGACGCCCATTATGTGTTTTTGAATTTCAAAGTCAGTAATGCCTTTCCAGTAAATTAAATGATATAACATATAAATATATAATTGTGTATGTACAAAGAGACAGAGAGGAAAAAATAGTATAATGGTATTACATTGAGATATGCCAATTAGAAGAACAGAATTCAATTAATTTGTAATTGTTAATAGACAATTTCAAAGCTAATTAGTGTCAATTATACACACTGAGTTAATCAAACAAATGAACTGTTGATTGGAAATGGTCTGAATTATGTTCTATATAACTCTAGTTTTGTATTGAATAAAAGTCACATGAAGTCCGAGGTGTCAGGAAAAGACATAGACTTCTATAACAAAAATTGTTCTGCTTTTGTTTCATAGTGCTGAAACAATAGTAAGTTTCATAGTAAGTTATTTTTATGATTAGAGGTAATTGCCAATGCACTTGCATTTAAGCAACCTCCTGACCCAGTATAGAATATCAAAAATGTAGATTCTTTTGTAGATTACTTTTTGCCAATAAGTAACCAACCAGAACACAGCAGTCTAGTAAATATTTAGTACTGGTCTGCATCCTTGTTATTGTGCAGATCTGCTATGTTTACCATTTGCAACCCACACATTCTCATTCATGTGCTTACACACACACACACACACACACACACACGCACACACACACACACACACACACACACACACACACTAGTGTTCTGTGCTTGTGCTTCCTGTAGCGTGATCGCTTCACTACTCTGAGCTGCTGTTTCAGGGCTAGAGGAAGAATTCTTTATTTATTAGCACACACCTCTCCTGTCATAGTTCATCTGAAGATAACTCAGCCTAGAGGCCTGCACATTTCTGAACAACTCACCCCCATCACCCCACCCACCACAAACACACACACAGACACAAACATAATATTTATGACCATTGTTTGCAGTATGTATTATTAGTGAAAATAAAAGTGAAATGTATGTTTTATGTGTTTCTCACTGCGATTTTACTGATGTGACTGATTGGCTATATTGAGATAGTTTGGCGACTATGGTCTTAAAGGGCCCCTATCATAGATTTTTTTAAGTTTCCTAATGTTGTTTTGGAGTCTCCTACAACAGGTTTGCATGCATCAAAAGTCAAAAAACTGTTTCATTTTCTCATAATATACATTTGCACATCACCAGGTTTTCAGTGATTCTCAAATGACTCGCCAAATGAATCAATGTCTCTAAATCCCTCCTTTCCACGAGCTACTCTCATATTGGCCAGACAGCTCAGTCTGTTGTGATTGGTTTATCACGTAATTCCCATTGCCATAACACCGACAGCTCTGCGTGACCTGAGGCTTCCTTCACCGTAAACTAAACACAGTAACTGACGTCGATTTTACCATATCAATCCGAGCGCGAGTCCGATGATGAAACACTAAAGAAGAACCATTCATTCAACCCGAACCTCCATCGCAAGGACGACTCGAGCAGGACATTTCAGTGATTCACTACTCAGTTTGAGGTAACTAAAAGCCGAGCTCTATTTTCTTCACATGCTCGTCCTTGGGCAGTGGAAAAAACGGCTTATGACTCGTTTGAAAAACAATTCATTTCATTGACTCTTTTGAAAGACAATAACTTTACATACGGTGCACTTTCAGATTTTAAACTTTGCAGGATGTTTTCATTCACTTAGAGCTATATTACACACTACATGAAAGATCATTTTCAAAAATCCACGATAGGGGCCCTTTCAGAAAAGGGGCTTTCGCACCGGGTAGTCCTAGGAACTTCAAGGAACTAGCCACCAGGATGGTTCCCTGAGAACTAAGGGTTCTCCTAGGAACATGTTCCTGGTTGCATTCGCACAGCCAGTAGGAACTCTGAAGTGACCTAAGCCACGCTTGTTGTTGTGACTTTAATTTTGACGGCGCGCCGGACCTTCATTTGACAGCACTGAGAATGCCAGAGCCTGAGCACACAGTACTTGCATTCTGTGTTCATTAGTTTACTATCTGTCTAACAGTCCTGTCTAATACGTTATACAGACAGTATATGAAAAGTATTAGCGTTTGTCAAGTGGTTGATGTCCAGTGTTAGCTAGCTGAGCAGAAATACATAATTATGTTTCTCTTGGTCCAAGTTGCGTTGGATTTTCTGCTTAGTGTAAAGTTTAAGAGGCCCATCTATCACTGTTTTCTAGAGTTACTGGAGTAAATATATAGGAATCTGTGTGTTTAGCTTTTTTATGTTTTGTGCGCGTTCAGCCAATCAGCGTACACTTACGTCACAGGTAGTTCCTATAGTGCTGGTTCAGACATACTCTGAAGTAGGAGCTAAATGAGTTCCCCTGAAAGGAGTTCCTAGAACTAAAATCGCTCCTAGTTCCTGCGGTGCGAACACGCCAAAATCTGGGTACTTCCGCCAATAGTTCTAGGAACAATGAAAAGGTTCATCCAGGGACATATCAGTACAGCCCCAGTGACAGATTGTATACCCCTTTTTTTTTCTGAGAGTGTAGAGACAAACAATCACAAAGTTTTTGTTAGTAAACAAAGTTATTAGTTTCAACTATTCAAAAATATTCTGAAAATGAACAAAGAAATATAGAATTCACAACCACTGAAGGAGAAGTTCCTCACACAATACAACACAATGTCTTTCTCTTCATGGCCATGTTCTGATTAATTCATAATTTTAAAAAAAATCTCTTTGTTAGAAACCTTGTCAAGGGAATAGCTATAAGTGGAAAATCAAAGTCAAATGTAGCAGTACAGGGACATTTTTGACATTTTATCATGGTAGAATACCAAAAAAAAAAATGAAAAAGACTGCAAGGAGAAAAAGAGCAAACATACCCTCAAAATGTACATTTGAGGACATATAGGACAGGATCATTTTGAATGCTTTCCTCAACACTCAAATCTCAACCAACATGAAATAAAAATGGACCCCATTTACGTTAATACATGTTCCTAATTAATACCATTTTGTGATTTAACTTTAGGTCTGATGAAATAATGAGTCCAGATGTAGAAACCCACAGCTGATATTACATCCGGTTGTCCATTACACAGAAAATCTGACTGCGGCACATTCATACACTCTTAAAAATAAAGGTTCCAAAGACCTCCATTCCAAAGGTTCCATTTTTGGTTTCCCAAAGAAATTTTCAGTAAACAGTAAAATAACCTTTTTTTTCTTTTTGTTTTTTTGTTTGTGCAAAAAAAAAAAAAAAAAAAAAAAACTAAAGAAACATTTGTCGACTATACAGAACATTTTGTGCAAAGGAAAATATGCATGGATGTAAAATGTTCTTCATGGAACCATACATTTTAATAAAGAACCTTTATTTTTAACAGCACAGTAAAAAAAAAAAAAAAAAAATCTTAAAGTAACCTGATTGCCTTAAAATTGAGTTAATTGAAACAAACAAATTGAGTTAATGCAAAGAAAGAGATTGGTATAATCAGAAACAGTTTTCAGTTATCTGATCCACATTAATTATCTAAGTTGATTTGACAAAAGAAAAAAAAAGTAGTGATAACAAATCATGCACATATTTTCTTTTTACAGTGAGTGTTCTCTGCAGAAATAGTTTGAACATAACTCCTCATTGATTGACATTCAGTTCTCCAAATAACATGCTTCCTCATGTTGCATTGCAAGGAGTCAATTAACATCTGAATGCTATTCATTTAGATTAATCAGAGGTGCAACCGCATAGAGAAAGAGTCGTGTGTGTTTTTTTGCTAAATATATTAAAAATTTGTAGAAACATAAAAGATAATAAGACCTGCTATGCATCATTGCATTATGTCTGTTCATTAAAATAAAACACTGATGATTACATCTGATGTTTGCACAAGTAAAGTTTGGCTCCTCAGTCCTTTTAGATCTTAATTCCATGTAATATAAACCTAACGTGTGTAATTTAAATATTTAAAATCAATTAATGGCCATAATTTTCTGACTATTGTAATTTTCCTGTTTACAATGCCATATTCAGCAAGGATGCCCAAAAGTGAACGTAGCAACATTTATAATTTTACAAACGATTCCTATTACAAATAAATGCTGTCCTTTTAAATTTTAAATCTTTTTATTGGTCAAAGATTTTCAACATTAATAATAGTAAAAAATGTTAGCAAATCAGCAGATTAGAATGATTTCTGAAGGATCATGTGACTGACACTGGCGTAATGATGCTGAAAATTCAGCTTTATATAAAATACAATATATAAATAATAATAATTCACAATTTGACAGTTTTTACTATATTTTCAACATTATCTCATGAGAATAAGTGTGTATTTTAGTGATGGCAATTTCAAAACACTGTTTCATGAAGCTTTGAAGCCTCATGAACATTTGATTAAACTGTGTCAGTGTTTCACAAAGCCTCGATCTGCCCACCACTAGTGTATTTTATCACATATAGTGTGTAATGATGCATGCAGGGAAGCTGAAGACAGAAGACTCAGGTTCTCACAAAACACTAATAAGTTTCATTCTTGTTCAAAAAGCAAGCAAACAGGCAGTGCAAACACATCTAAACATAACAGAGACTGGACAAAGAGTGAAGGCAAGGGTGAGACTTAAATATCAAACTGAAACGAGCTAATAAATGACACGCAGCTGAAACCAATGAACTGAAGGTAACCATGGAAACTGAACAAAGGAACAGGTGAAACTCAGACATGAACAAAACAGAGAAACAAGATCAAAAACAAACATAACCCTGATGAAGTGTTGCTCTACCACATGTACATTTACTTATGTTTTCATACACACTCAAACGTATTATACTGGCGTACTACTACTGACAGCCCTAAAATGTAAAATATTTACATATGACAACTTTACCGATGTACAAATGTGTACATATTCCTATTTATGCATATTCAAATTGTGGCATTAATGTTTTGACTCTATTGTATTCAATTGTCACATCAGTGACGTTTTCAGTCACATTTATTAAATGCAGTTTACTCATTTACTTAGCATGTTCGCTCTGTTCGTGGCTTCTGCTACGTACTCATTTCGGAGGATTACATAATGGTAAACAAGACTACACTTTAAAATCTTAAAATGACTAACATTTCTTTAATCGTTTATATATTTTGTAATATTTTGTTTGTGTGCCGTGAGACACAAAATGCGTTTTCTCCTAGCGACTAACAATAGAACTATTAAATACACCAAAACACAACATAAATTGATGAAAGACATTTTATTCCTTCGCTGTAATCCAAATCTTTAGAATCCTTTCGTTTGCGAGGAACAGATCCAAATTCATCCCTTTATCCAGTGATCTCCATCTCCATTCTCAGCAGCGCTCGTTGAGAGGAATCTTAATCTTACATTTATCTATGAAATGGTAAAAGTGAAATTATACAAATATCTTTGTTAGGTTATCTTTGTTATCTTTATTAACGTTTTGTAGCTGTAAAAACTTAATAATGCTAAGTTTAAATCTTGCAGACACGTCCATATTACATCCTACGTTTCAGCATCTATTCAAATGTACAAAAAAGTACTTTTTGTGTCTTTGAAAGTTTCATATTAACAATAAGACCAGGCTGGTATTTTTTGATCAAATAAATCCAGCTTTGGTGAGAATAATAGACCTCTTTCAAAAAACATTAAACACTCATACCAAACTTTTGAACAGTAGTGAATATGTAATCAGCATAATTTGAACTTTAGCATGCTTTTTTTCTACCGGCTATTTTGTTGTGCTTTTGGAATTTTCTTGGGCATACAAATAGTCATTGTGCTGTAAATTTCTCCAGGTGAGATTTCGATGTGTTAGAAAACTATTAATAAACTGCATGACTTCTCAAACTTCCATCAAATTACGGAAAAAAATGTTAGTATTAATGTCTAATTTTCCTAACTGGCAGGCACCCCCAAATGTGTGGGAGATCTCGGCAACCCAATTAGAGAACACATCTGTTCCATTAGAGAAACTAGACGTCATCCATCAAACGTGTCATATTCATCTCACCACCACATTCCACATACACATGCTGCACATTACGCTCAACAAGATTGGCAATTTGCTTCAACTACATTTTAGTTCAGTCTCATAATAGTGGAGAGTTGATATTGAAAGAGTTATTCCACCCATCTGATACATGTGCGCTGTCAACATGGTTGTCAGTAAAATGTGCTCATGAAGTGGTTAAAAACTGAATGGATTTTGTTCTTATGAGCGCTGGAATGAAGCACTGGAGCGCTGTCGTATCTGGCAGTTTTCATTAAAGATTATATTTAATTATGCTGTAACATTATTAAAAAAACGCTCATGAAGGCAAACACTTCTCACAGTTGACTGAAAAGTCTTGTAACATTAGTGCAAGTGAACAGAGCGTATTACAATGTTTCTACAATGTATTCACAATGCTACTGCGATCTCTTTAGCACTATTGACTTTTGCTTTATGCTTAATGTAGTGTTGTAGTCAAGACCAAGACAAGACCAAGACCAGAGTGTATCGAGACCGAGACAAGACCAAGACTTTTAGGGGCCGAGGGAGGGCGAGACCAAGACCAAGAACAAGACCAGCGCCCCACACTACATGACACAAAAAAATGTGAAACATGAACAAAAGAGCTTCTCAAATTGATCTGAAAGATCTACATTCCCATAAAAATACCCCCAAAAAGTTTAAATAAACGTAACCATCTTTATTCAATACTCCTGGGTGACTTCCATCATTTAGTACAGAATGTAAAACGATTATTCATTGTTCTTCACTAAAGTCTTCACTTTTCACCGCCTTTTATAAACAATACATAAAGTTATTGTTTTTAAACCTACAACAATCCTTTTTTAAAGGTATTTTAGCACAATTCACGCGCGCGCCCAGTAGCACCTCATTGCAGTACACGAGATCCAGGGGGCGGAGTCGGATCCAGACCTAAGGGGTGGAGTTGGGTAGGTTTACGGGTGGGTTTAGGGATCAGGGGGTGGAGCTGGGTAGGTTTACGGGTGGGTTTAGGGATCAGGGGGTGGAGCTGGGTAGGTTTACGGGTGGGTTTAGGGATCAGGGGGTGGAGCTGGGTAGGTTTACGGGTGGGTTTAGGGATCAGGGGGTGGAGCTGGGTAGGTTTACGGGTGGGTTTAGGGATCAGGGGGTGGAGCTGGGTAGGTTTACGGGTGGGTTTAGGGATCAGGGGGTGGAGCTGGGTAGGTTTACGGGTGGGTTTAGGGATCAGGGGGTGGAGCTGGGTAGGTTTACGGGTGGGTTTAGGGATCAGGGGGTGGAGCTGGGTAGGTTTAAGTATATGTAAGGTGGGAGGAGTTGGATCTGGATCCGACTCCTCCCCGTGGATTTCATGTTCTGCAGTGAGGACCATCTCCGCGAGTGGAAAAAATCGCGAGTCTTCAATGTCCGAGACCGAGACCAGACCGAGACCGAATGCGGTCGAGTCCGAGATGAGACAGAGACCATCAAAAAGTTGTCTCGAGACCAAGACCGGTCTCGAGTACTACAACACTAGCTTAATGTTAATGTAGGTGTTCTTACTGATGTTCTACATGTCCATTTGGGAAAGACGCAAATACAAAGCATGTTAACGATTTCAAGATTTAGACAAGGAAGCATTTGTATCCACTGTAATACTGTAAGTGGCCTGTTAACAAGTATTTTTTTGAACACGATGGAACTAAATTATATAAAAAAAATGTATGTTTGACCTGATATTGTTGCTGTAGTGTTGTAGCTTTGTTTGTACATCATACATACAACACTAGAGCACCCAGTATGCTTTCCGTGAGTCTGTTGCTATGAAAATACCTTATAACTTTTATGTAAGTCTTTTTCTTTTTTTCTTTTTTTTACTGAACCGCAATAAATTTTTCTTAAGCTTGTTGTAATACAGACCTTGCTTTAGAATTACAGTCCACAATTCCTTATTATCATGTTGCCATCTGCGATCTCAAAAAGGACTCTTCACTTTTTGTAGACATAAGGCTATGCTTTGTTTCAATAATATTGCTCTAATAGATGACCCAAATGCTTAAATTAGTTCTGATTGTCTTGATGTAACAAATTTCATTCTTTATGACAAACCCCTTGGGATGCATCATCTTGTTTTTAAAGAAAAACTAATACATTAATTCTTCCTTTCACACTTAATTCACTGCTGTGGATAAACTGAACATATGGACAATGTTTACCAAACTGAAAAAGTATCTCTCCTGATTCAGAACAGTTGCAAGCACTGGGTGTTTGAGATATTTAGGCGTAGGGTTGTCAAAAGTACTGGTACTTCGGTACAAAGACGGTACTGAAATGTTAAAATTGTGACTGTGGCAAGCTGGAGTGTCTCAAGGAGGAGCTCCGGATTGATAAAAGGAGTGAAGACAATGAAGAACGAGAGAGGACCAGACCTGAGACATTTGCGATTTGTATGTGTGTGCAGTAGTCGTCCGTGAAGCGTTCATCATTGTAGCCAATCACAGACATATATGTTGAGCGTGTGAACGCAGTGGCCAATCAGAGGTGTTTAAGGGTTACATGACAACGACGTAAAAACAGAATTTTTTTTCCTACAGACGGCAACGTTGTCAAAATGATCCACGTTCATATGTTTCGGCGAAAGCGACTAAAAGCACTGTATTATGGATGTCAGGCCAGTAGTTGCATGGCAATGCCCCTTTGTAAAGAAACACTGAACATGGAATGCGCATTGCGTTACAGTTTTCACAATTTTGCATTTTTGTAGTTTACATGGTGACGACAATGGTATCGTTTTCAAAAACTTGCACTTTGAATCCCATTTTCAAAAGTTAGCATTTTCAGGACCCCAATTACGCTGTAGTCGTGTAAATAAACAGCCAAAACACATTTTGTTCGTGCTGCATGAAGCAGTTTTACACAGTGGCTTCAAATCTTATTTGCACTCTGTAGTCACACTTAAAGGGATACCTCACCTCTGGAAAGATGAATGTGTATTTTAAATGGGTAATTTATGTAGAAGTATGTAGAATGTAGAAGTAGCCCCTACTACTGGCTGTAGTCTTTAGCCTCTGGCCAAAAAATCCCCAGATGTCTCAAAATGACAAATTTTTTCCAGACAAAAAATATATAAATCTCTCGTCTCAGGGGGATATGAGGGAGGAAAGCACTATACTATACTATATGTAGAAAATACTACAGGTTTTCTACTAATATAAAGCATATTGCTAAATCCTGAAGTATCCCTTTAAAAATATGAATGTTATTGTGGTTGGATAAAAATAAAAATATCAAACCATCTGGCACTTTTTTAAAGAAAGCAATGCATTTCATGAAAAATATTGGTTTGATGTCCCTTACACAAAACTATATTATATGTTTATATGCAACTTTTCTGTCCTTAATTGAACAAGACAGTCCCTTATTTTTATTTTAAAGGAGAAAGTAGCTTGGACATTCTGCTAAACTTCTTTTTGTAAATCATCTGGATTTTTCATATTATGTTTAACATTCTATCAAATCCTGTTGCTCGAGCAAGTTAACAGAGTAGACTGCCGTTTCGATGATATTCTGCTCCCTATGGAGGCTCTGGTGCCTCCATCAGTTTAATCTTAAGGGATTTTTTTTTTTGCCTAGCTTTCCATCAAGTGCCGAGGCAGCAAGCAACACTACGTTATAAATTATGATCTAAAATAAATAAGCATTTCTGTCTTTGTGAATGCAAATAGCAAAAAAAAAAAACTAAAAAACAAATGATCCAGAGAAAAATAATTTCTTCACATGAAAGGCTCTGCATTTTGTGCTCGACTTGGATGTATTCATCTTCTGATAGTTTGAATTAATAGACTAAGTTTTGTCCTCCATTAGTAGACCACAATAGAACAAGTCCTCTCTAATTCCACACTACTAATGGTAATCCATTAGCATGCATCATGCGTATTCATTTCACACATTTACGGAAATCTAAATCCCCAGCAAGACAAATCGTGAAGACTTCGATAAAGCGTTCAGGCCTGGGCTTTATAGTTCTGAGAAAGCATCTGATGGGATCAGTATTGGTCTGGAGTCAGCTGTCTGAAGACTGCTTTCACACAGACAACCTTGAGATCAGCTGAGAGGGATTATTTGCTTTCAACTTTGAGTGCCATTATGGAAAAAGCTGGTCTTACCGTATCTCATTCTCTTCCGAGAGGTTCATCTGCCCTGTTATTTTCCATTTCTTTACAGGAAGACTTCTACTGAATAAAATGGTAAACCACACAAGCTTGAGTTTCACAGAATCCTCCTCAGAGTGAGCTGTATGGAATCAGAATGGCTTTTGGTGTTTTTTTTTTTTGTTTCTTCGTGAGTTGGTTCTTTTTGGGATCGTTAATAATATCTGCCATATCCGAGTTAGACACATGCATGTTTGAGGGATATGCTGACGTCACTCTGTATAGACACAAGTATATTTTCAGATTTCTAACATGTTCAATGACCTCTATAATAGATACATTCTTAAGGGCACATAGAAACCTAAACACAAATACTTTATTTCCAGTGATGAATGTGCATAATAAGCATTATATTTCATTTATTGCCATTTAGATGTTCCACACTCTTGCAGTGTGCCAAAGAATTATTGGTGCTGCTGCATTAAAAAAGGTAGTAGCAGCAACCCCACCGGTGGAAAATACTCACAGGGGTGTAATGGCACACAATAGCCTTCCTAGATATGCTTTAAAGAACTGATCACCAGCATATGTTGTGTTTTGGATTCTGGTCCCTAGCATGTGATATTGGTGTACTGGTGTGTCCCCAACAGACAAAAAAAAAAACACACAAAAAAATCCCGTTTACAAGGTGGTAGCTGTGGTGTGACACTTAAAAAATGGCATTATGTGGATTGTATGTAACGGTATGTATTGTATCTACTTATTTATTTGTTTGTTGATGTTAATTATGCTTTTTGTATTTTTAAAATATACTGATTCCCCTGGCCTAGATGGACTCTGCATACTTTCTTTTAAAAGTTTTGAAAAGAAAATCAGTGTCATTGGTGAACTGGAACAAAAGGAGCTGCGTTCCTATTGCCAGCTGGAAGTACTAGCAAATTAGTCCAAATATTTAATAAATGAACAGGCAAGGCACAGATGACATGTAGAAAATTGTGACTGACTGGCGTCCAAAGATTTTAGCAGCATTCTGTGGGCCTGGTGATGGTATATTAGTATTATTTGTATACTATCATACTCTTTATTAATCTTGGCTTTTAAGTTTTATATTTTCCGTTTTCATTTTAATTTCAGTTTAACTTTTAATAATTTAGCTTTTTGTATACTTTTTATTTATTACATAGACCTTTGCAATGAGTGCATAATTCAACAAAAAATGTTTAGCCAAACATTGCAAAGATGACATTTTACAGTTTATCTGACCAAAAAAGCCCCATTGCACGAAACTTTTTAGGGACTTCACATTAGGCTTGTACGGAAGCGTATTGCATTCACTTGAGAAAAAAAATCTACTCTGTTTTTCTGAATTAACGAGTTAATTATCTCAGAATTACGCGATAATTTTTCATGAAAAATTTTTTTTGCTCTGTTTTTCTGAATTAACGAGTTAATTATCTCAGAATTACGAGATAATTTTTCATGGAAAAAAAGTTTTTGCTCTGTTTTTCTGAATTAACGAGTTAATTTTTCATGGAAAAAAAAAGTTTTTGCTCTGTTTTTCTGAATTAATGACTTAATTATCTCAGAATTATGAGATCATTTTTTATATATAAAAATTTTTTTTTTCTGTTTTTCTGAGTTACTGAGATCACTCAAAATCCTGTCATGGAGCTCTATTTTAGCTGGATTGCATGGAAGTAAACTTTCATGTTTCAAGTTGAATCCGGTTTTATTTTACTTTACACGAAACCCGCGTCCTCGGGGACGCTCTGAAACGCTATCATGGTGGCTTAATAATGCATTATACTGATATTAAAATAAATAAATGATATTAACTCAGTGATCCAAAACTCAGTAAACACCATAATAATAATGCATATTACAGAAAACAGAATAGCAGATGAGCCCAGAATATGAATGCAACAAGTTTAATTATACGTCAAGCATTTTCCTTCCATAGAAAACCAAGAAAGCACTTAATTTACATTTATTCATTTAGCAGACGCTTTTATCCAATGCGACTTACGCATGAGAACAATAGAAGCAGTGAAACTAACAATAGGACAACAATATGCAAGTGCTGACCCTTCTCAGTTTAATCTAATGCAGTACTTTTTTAGGCTTAATGGACCAACAGTTATAAAAAAAAATAAACATACACAATTCGTTATACATTATTAATAAAACACAGGCAGCAGGTTTATCTGCACTGAACACAAATTTGCTTTCTTTCGTCATACTCTGGGCTCATCTGTTTTCCTTTCTAGTATCCATTATTAGTAGGCCTATGATGTTTTACTGAATTTTGGATCACATGAGTTTGATAATGTAATTTATTTATTTTAATATAGGTACCACTGAGTTGCAAGTGCACAAGTTACGTATACTTGCATCTAATAGATCGCGAAAAGAGTAACAAATGTCAAGGTGCCAAATTTGAAATTGCAGCGACAGATTTGAGAAGTTGCAAGTTCCTAATTGAGTTTGTACTGCAAATGTAAATGTAAGAATAAGTGCAAATATATATTTCAAGTTTGTGTCTGTCATTGTATTTCTGTAAATGGCATTTTACACATTTGTGACTAGGCTACTAATTTTTTGTGTGAAAAATTTGCAATTTCAAATTTGGCGCCTTGACATTTGTTACTCTTTTCGCGATCTATTAGATGCAAGTATACGTAACTTGTGCACTTGCAACTCAGTGGCGGCGAGAGATAAATGGGGGCGGGAGCGGGGGTTTTAGCCTTTTTATTAGTTGGCGCCTAGCCAATGAAATGGGGCTTCTATTGTAGTCACGATGATGTCACGAAACCCGCGTTCTGTTACGCTTTCATGGCTTAATGCATTAGACTGATATTAAAATAAATAAATGACATTATCAAACCTGGGTGAGCCTGTTGAAAAGTGGGTGGGCCTAGGCCCGTCAGGCCCACTCATAACGCCGTGCCTGCTTGCAACTCAGTGGTACTGATATTAAAATAAATAAATGACATTATCAAACTCATGTGATCCAAAATTCAGTAAAACATCATACTAATAATGCATACTAGAAAGGAAAACAGATGAGCCCAGAGTATGACGAAAGAAAGCAAATTTGTGTTCAGTGCAGATAAACCTGCTGCCTGTGTTTTATTAATGTATAACGAATTGTGTATGTTTATTTTTTTTTATAACTGTTGGTCCATTAAGCCTAAAAAAGTACTGCATTAGATTAAACTGAGAAGGGTCAGCACTTGCATATTGTTGTCCTATTGTTAGTTTCACTGCTTCTATTGTTCTCATGCGTAAGTCGCATTGGATAAAAGCGTCTGCTAAATGAATAAATGTAAATTAAGTGCTTTCTTGGTTTTCTATGGAAGGAAAATGCTTGACGTATAATTAAACTTGTTGCATTCATATTCTGGGCTCATCTGCTATTCTGTTTTCTGTAATATGCATTATTATTATGGTGTTTACTGAGTTTTGGATCACTGAGTTAATATCATTTATTTATTTTAATATCAGTATAATGCATTATTAAGCCATGATAGCGTTTCAGAGCGTCCCCGAGGACGCGGGTTTCGTGTAAAGTAAAATAAAACCGGATTCAACTTGAAAGGCGTGACGTTTACTTCCATGCAATCCAGCTAAAATAGAGCTCCATGACAGTATTTTGAGTGATCTCAGTAACTCAGAAAAACAGAAGAAAAAAAAATTTATATATAAAAAATGATCTCATAATTCTGAGATAATTAAGTCATTAATTCAGAAAAACAGAGCAAAAACTTTTTTTTTTCATTAAAAATGAACTCGTTAATTCAGAAAAACAGAGCAAAAACTTTTTTTCCATGAAAAATTATCTCGTAATTCTGAGATAATTAACTCGTTAATTCAGAAAAACAGAGCAAAAAAAATTTTCCATGAAAAATTATCGCGTAATTCTGAGATAATTAACTCGTTAATTCAGAAAAACAGAGTAGATTTTTTTTTCTCAAGTGAATGCAATACGCTTCCGTAGGCTTGCACTCTGTCTAAGCATCCAAAAAAATCTAGGCTTTAAAAGTATTAGTGCCTCCAAAACGCTTTCAACTAAAAGGTCCAAGTGCAGATATGAACAGAGCACCAGCGATGGCTCAACCCTCTGTGTATTCTGTCAGGGTTGAGCAACAGTGCAACATAGTTAAGTATTACACTACAGTTCCTTTTCTATCCCTAAACTATTAGTAGCCCTTTCTCAACTACAGCACGCGTTTAGAACATAATGTTTCACTTGAGTGGCTGGCAGTTTTTTTTTTTTTAAAACACCGCTTTCTTCTCTTTTTTTCACACAGGCACAAACACTCATACACTGGAGGCTTTTTAAAGCTTGTCCAGAGGAATGGAACGACACGGCCCATTGGTGGAAGGACATGGCCTGTTTTATTGACTGCTTATCAACTGCTTTAGTGTGAGTTCTTGCCTCTGAGCTTCTGTATCTTGATGGCACTGCTCTTGATATTCAATGCATTTCCAGTAAGTCCATAAGCAACACTTTCCCTGCTGGGTGACGATCAGAGCATAGTAGTCAATTTATCTCTGACAAATAGGGATGGGAATCGTAAGGAATGTGCTGGTTCCGACTCTTGGTGTTTAATGATGCATGAAGCCTCACAAACCCTAATTACTCATGATACCGTACAGTTCTCGGCTTATGATGAGTATGACACATGAAAGTATCATGGTGGTCTGTGTGATTCAGTAAGTGAGTCAAGAATCAATTTAGTGAGTCATTCAATGGGATAACTGATGAGAGTCTTTTTTCGACTGATTAATTAAAAAGAATCAGCTCATAGAAGTCAAGTTAGATTTACTAGTATAGCAGTTTTTTTTTTTTTTACATTGAACACTGTTTTAAAACAGTTTTACAGAATGTTAATGTTTATAATATCTTAATATCTTCATGCCTTACGCTTTTAACGAATTAGAGCTGGAGGAGATAATATAGATTACATTTTGGCGACGAAACAAGCATTTTAGATTTTGGCATATAAATCAACCCTAATTATCCTGTGCAATGTGTAATTCGATGTAGGGTGAATTAAGGGGGATTGGGAAAGTTTTTGAATTTCCGCCTTAATTGTGTAAGGTTTCTTGCATAATTTAAAAACATCAGTCCAACACATGATACATTTCTGTAAAAGTTAAGATGTCTCAGGAAACAGGAAACGGGTTTATATTACAATGAAAGGATGTTTGACATCTTTTATGTACACTGAGCCAAAACACCTTTTTTTGGTAACATTTGGGTGATTGGGTCACGACCTGGGAAAGCCCATCTTATCACTGATTTAGACTAGTGTACGCATATTTATTACACAAGTTATTTCATACTTTGATATATAATATGCAAGATTTCCCATTTCTGTGTAATCAGAGTCCATGTTTACTTCTGTTTAGCTTCTGTTTATAAATTCATCTACAAGTTCATACAGTCATTGAACAAGTAAGAAAAAACAAATGGTTCAGGTCCAAAATTAATAATGATTAAAAAAAAAGTTTGTAAACTGACCTATCTATTTTTTATTTAATTTTGTTGGTAACATTTGGATGAAAGGTTGGGTGGCCACATACGCAATAAACTGTTTGACAAACACATTTAGCCTGCAAAAACCTTGTTTTATTTGAGCATAATCCAGCTAGTTAGCATTTGTGTGGTTGATTAGGGGTTGCACAAATGAAAAGGTTGAGAAACACCACTTTAGAGCATATGATTATATGTTATTACAAGGTTAATAATTTTCTTAATTAGCCAAGCCTTCAAGCACTGTCCCAATCACCCAAAATCATGCTGGGACAAAATAAAAACAACATTCTGAAACTAGAAACATGAAATTAACAAATTTGTACTGATTGTGCATCATATCCGTGTTTCCATCAAAGATAGTTATGACAATTTGAATATGAAAACTAGCAAAAAAATGTTCCTAGCTTCATGTATTTCGGGGTCAACTTCCAGTTTGATGCATGTTTCGCCCAACATTGTCACACACCAATGAGGGCATCCGATTTTGATTATGTGGTATTTTCTCACAGTTATAGGGCTCAGTAAAATAGTTTTTATTTTCACTCATTTTGTGAGAAAATAAACTTTGTATAGTTATACTGTCCCATTTGTCCCAATCACCCTTAGTTCTCCCTACTATATGTCCATAGGATACAAGCAATCGAACAGCTGAGATTTGCTATATAGTATATATCGCCTTACATGTGCTTTTTTACATGTATGTATGCAGATTAAATTGAACATACTTATAAGTACAACTTTACATAAAGAGCTGGGAGATAATATTAGAAGACAATTGTTTATGAGTCATTTCTCATATTTGTGTTTGCTTGCCATACATAATGTAATGAAAAAAAAAAGTGTTGATTATTTTTGCTTTGTTGTTCTTTCTCTCTCATCACTTTCATTTCAGTTCACACACACACACACACACGCGCGCACAAAACAAAATGACTTGTCTTTTCAGTAACAAGATAAACCATCCATACGCCTTTGTTTTTCATTATAATCTAAGCCAATTGAAAAAATAAATAAATGATTTTTGTCTTGATGTACAGCAAATGGCAAAAAGACAAAAATATCAGTTAAGCAAGATTGCTCATGTCTTAATAAGGAAGCACGACTTCTCACGCTTTCAAAAATTTAGCATCAAATATTGATCCAGAGCAGTGGATGCTTGCTTTAGCACGGCAAGGTGTCCTCTCCTTCTCACAGCATTGTTTTAACAAGGATCCAGGCGAACGCAGCAGTCAGGCTTCAGGGACTAGAGAGACAGATAATATGCAGCGTGAATTCAAGATGAATTCGAATAAGAAAGAGAGCAGAAACCTGCAATGCGGTAGAAACCAAATCTCTCCTCCCTCAGCCTATCCTTCGCTCTTGTCCGTCTTATATGTGCAATAGGGAGTCCATTTAATAATTTACAGCATTATGAGTATACACACATTCACTCCCCTTACGAGGATGTGTATACTCTGAGGAATTCCTGTCAGGTGGGATTATGGATGGGGCTTCATGTTATGCCAAATACAAAGGTAATTAGGCCTGGCTTGCTGATGTGAAGTGATGCAATGAATATAGACATCAGATCAGATCAAAAAGGAAATGGAAAATTCTGATGAAATGGGTTCAAAGGTTTGCATTGTTGCCAAAGATGTATCACTACAATGGGGCAATTACATAAAGAGCCAACGGAGACTGAATTTCAATTAAAAGCTCGGCACGACCGAGATAAGCTAAGTGCAAAACTCCTCTCTAATGGACAGGTGCAAGATAAAGGTTGATTTAGAAAAGAAGTGCATGAATCATAATTGAGCTTTGTGCTTGTTCCGACAAGGGTATAAGGATGACATTCATCCACCCACTGCAGGTTGTTTTTCTGTAATTTCCACCAATGCTGAATCCAGTGTTATGAGTGCCATGATAATCCGCTTAATTCATGAATATGGAACACCTTAGTCATGACATTTTTGAAGTTGTTCGGGTTTTATGTCCTATCATGGCAAAGCTCATTTACATGTTATTTGGTGGGGAAATAGATTTAAATCAGGATTGGATGTGCTCTAATAATACTGTGTTGACAGGTACGGCGCCTGATGAAAAAACATACGATTTTTATCCCCATAAGCCATTCTGCATCTGACTGGAGATTGGTTTTTACTCGAATTTGTTTAAAGGCAATATCAGTGGATCAGAAATAATCAAATCTCCAAAGAGAGACCCAAACCATTATATTGGGTCATTCCTAATGTCTCAATATATTGGATGTGGTACTATATACACATTCTAATAATCACAATATCACATTAGTGAACATCGGGGTGATATTTTAAATTATTTCACAGCTTTTTCACCCTGAGTTTGAGTTGCCACATGTGTAATGCCATTGGATGCTCAATTAATGCTTTTTATTTTTATATTTTATTAAAATGTTTAAAAGAAAACATGGTAACACTTTATAATACGTTTAATTAGTTAACATTCGTTAATGTATTAACTAACATGAACTATAATGAACAATACATTTGTTACTGTATTTATTAATCTGTGTTAGTGTTAGTTAATACAAATCCAGCTGTTTATTGTTTGTTCATGTTAGTTCACATGTGCATTAACTAATGTTAACAAATACAACCTTGGATTTCAATAACGTATTTCTCTACAGCACTGTAAAAATGAATTTTGATGATTTGTTTTCACAACTTTTTATATTTTGTCAAATCAACTTAGATAATTAATGTAGTTCAGACAACATAATATTTTGAGTTTCTATTTATTAAACCAATCTCCTTTGTTGTATTAACTCAAATTTTTTATTTCAATGAACTCAAAATTTTAAGGCAACCAGGTAACTTACTTTTTTAAGTTGATACAGCTATTTTTTTTTACAGTGAGGTCAAAAGGTAGAAGAAATCTAGCATTCACCTCGGTGGCACTTGGTCGGCCAATGCAAATAGGCCTGTAAGTACGCAATTTAAAATCTGCTATCTCGTGGAGGAAAATGATATAATGACAACACTGATGACAGTATGAATGGCACCACAAGATGTAAAAGGCTGCAGACATGGGGAAATGTCCAAAACAGATATGGTCACAAACAACTACTATATAAAAATATAAATATTTAAAATGTAAACATTTTGTAAAACATATTTTGTCAGAATACATACAGTGTCTCCCACAGGATTTTGTGAGACTATGGAGGGTGGATCCCGGACCATCTAGGGAAAATGTTTTAAAGATGTACATGTTAAATTTAAATGAGAGCAAAGTTAAGACCTCCAACACCCTTTCAGTGACCAAAAAAAAAAAAAAAAAAAAAAAAAAAAAAAAAAATTAATGGATTTGTAGCTGGACTATGAGTGGACTCAAACATCTTGTGATAGTGTCTCAGTCCACTTCAAACTGGTGTTTTTAGGAAGCCAAACAATTTTAATATAATAAGAATAAGAATATAATTTAAGATGAGCGATAATAATAATAATAAAATGATTAATTATTATGTAAGACTGAAATACTGTAAAAATAAATAAATAAATAAAACGGTTTTACTTTACTTTTGAGTAAATTAGAATACTAATGTCTTAATTTCTTGACTCTCAAGAATTAAACCCTGGAGATTTTAGTTTGGTGGAAAACTGTTGGAAGTTAAGTTTCTTTGACAACAGCGATACAAATGCTTCTCATTACAAATTCTATGAAATGTTGTAAAAATCTGTCCACAAAACGTTGTGACGACTAAAATCGTTTTCATATTTGAAACTCCCAGCACATGCAGAGACGGAGTTTGCTGCATTTATGAGAATGAGTCTCTCTGAGATGCTAAAAACACGGGAGAATCATGCGCTGCACTTACAGTTAATTAAATCGCAGCTTTATTAAAGCGATTTGATAAGGGCACCAAGCCATTTCGCGATTTGGATTTTAGCAGATGCCAAAGCAATGCTGCAAAACACAACGTTACAAATCTTTTATGTTGCTATGATTTCATTTTCTATCCCTTTTTAAAAATTTTAAAAGCAAAGTCCTAAAAACCTGTCACTCACATGAGATCACAGCAAAAGCAAACAAACAAAAAATAAATAAAAAATTATTTTGCAATAAAAAAAAATTCACTCAGATCTTCATCACAATATAGGGAAGAAAAGACTTCCAATTCATGCCGACTTTAATGACATCATCAGTCCAGGAAGTGACATTTTTGGTGGAAAAAAACAAACACACACATTAGGTGTTGGCACTTGATTTATCGGATTCTGAGATTATTATTATTATTATTATTATTATTTAATTTTGTCGTGTTATTATTTGGTTTGTTTTAATGCTAAATGAATCCACCATCCAAAAAAAACAAACAAAAAACATTCAGGGTCAGGCTTTTCTCATAGCACCAGGCATAATTTTGATAAATATGTCAGAAATTCACTTGCGTGTGATGGCCATTCCGCTGTGTACAGGGGGATTTCTTACCTCTGTGCCAAAAAGAGAGGTAGATTGCTTACAAAATATGATATAGAGAAAAATGATCTAAAGCCCTCCATATTGTGTCACATCAATGTGAGTGTCATAGACTATGTTCAACTCATACATCAATTCTTTGTTTATGGCTTTGATTTCGAAGAATCCCTCTGCCAGCAGTCATTCGAAAACGAAACATTGTTTTTCCCCCCCCCCCCTGGCCAGATAAACAAGGCACATCGCTTCTGAAATCGTTCAAAAAGGAGGGAATCACATTAAACACATAAACTTAAAAGACGCGCCGGCTCTTTGGCTACAATCACCACCTGTTACCAGCGCTGCCGCTAAAAGCCATTGAGGGTAACAACAAAGCACATCAAAGTGTCATGGCCACTGCTCAGGCTCAGAGCCGCCGCCGTCTCCACCTGTAAAATGCTAATTTGACCCGGGTGAGTGTCCACACAGCGGGCATGCAGATGAGCTTACTGAATGACTGTCTGGCAAACAAAACCCATGTCTGAACGGAAAGATTATTATTTTTTTTAAAATCATTTTATTCATGTGGCAATCTCTGTGGTCAGTGTGGACATCGGATTATGAGGCACTTTGAGGCTTTATTAGTGATATAAAACTGTTTGTTTGAATATAGGAAATAGTTCTTTGTAACAAATTTTAAACCATAAACATGCAGGCATTTTTTAAAACCAGTGTTGGTGGTCACATGCAGGATGTTGCCTAATCATATTAGATTCTTTTTTTTTTCAGATAAGTAATGTAATATTTATCCATTTTACACTTTTTAGTCAATGTTTTTTTTATGTTATCGGTATCATTCAATATAGGATGTTGTTACATTTTCAACTTCACTGTGTAATAATGGTACTGTTTGGGACTGAAAACGGTCACTCCAAAGGGAGTTATTCTCTTTAATTAACAGTAAGCACTGTTTCTAAACTCCCTGAAAGGCCTCGATTGCACAGTCTTGAGTTTTCTTCTAGGAAACATTTAAATAATTCCCGCCCAAGACAAATGAAGAAAAAGAGCAAGGCCTGGTTGATTTACTTTATTATTACATTGAAACTCGAGCGCTGCATCCGAAATTAAAAATATATGAGAAAAACTGTATGCCAACAGAGTATATGTCCGAATGCATAGCATTCGAAAAACAGTAGGCCAAAAGTTCACGGATGACCTACTACTACTGGTGAGATTCTGAAGTGCGCATTCGCTGGACACTTTACTATCCCATTAGGCCATGGGAGAGGATTGATGCATGTCAGTGAAGCAAGCCATTGACACTGCAGGTCACGTGACAGTAACAATATGGCTGAATTTCATTCATACTTCCCACATTCAAACTATACAGAACATACTTTTTAACGGTTGCAAAGTTGAAATTAAAATTCAGTGCCTACTCAGAGTATGCAATTTCAGACGCAGCAGTGGTTGCGGTATAGGGCGTGACATTTCGGAAACACTCCAAGCGGTTGACCAATCACACCACACTGGTCCAGCTGACCAATCAGAGCACATTTTCAAAAGGAGGGGCTTTATAGAGACAGGGAAATAAACATTGTTACTGGTAGACTGGGACAAGAGGACAACATTTTTAAAATATGTTTTTTGAACATTCAAGTATGAAACTTTTCTAGTAGACATAAATTTTTTTTTTTTTTTAAATCAAGACATTGTAAAAAGGCATAATATGGAATCTTTGAAATTTCAATGCTCATTTCTATATTTTAGCATTAAGATTACCTTTGATGTTTTAAAAACCCTAAAGATGTACATTTAATAAAATTAAAATGCACAATGTTGTGACACCAAAATTCATGTGTAGCATTAAAGACAATAAATGTTTGGTTTTAGTGTATCTTTATTTGCCATTATTTTATTATCAGTTTGTTTTAATGCTTGAAAAAAATCACATACATTTTTGAAAGAGTTTGCAGACATTCTTGTAATTCCTGTAAGACCTTAATGTCCTTCTTTGTTAGTAAACAGCATAAAATGTTCATTTTCATCATCTTTTTACATATTATGTCTCCTTCAATGTAGTTAAAAACACATTCTTCTTAGAGAAATACTTTTTATATATCATTCAAACTATATAAGAGGTACCTTTTGTTAGCATGTTCGTTCGTAAACTATAATTTTGTTTACAACAGCGGAGTCCAGGAGAGTTTCAATCAAGATTCAGTCATTAATCTTTTAATTCTACACTAATTGTGCTCCAAGTGACCTCGATTAGCAACGATTTAACAAAAGGCTTGATCACAGTCACGTATTTGACTGCAGTAAACAGCAAGGTGAGTATGCATTAGCATCAGCAGACACACCAGACTTGTTGAAATACCTGTTGTCTGAATCAGGTTGTCAAATGTGTGTTAAAAGGCTTGGTGAATAAAGAGACAGCTAACCTATTGGTACCTTCTTTTAAATGCATGTTATGTATTAATAAAAGGCTGACTTATAAATCATGTTTTTTTCTTCATATACTCTGTTTTAGAAAGACGTGTAGGTGTTTCTCACATAAAAATAAAGAAAAGGTATAGGATATTCTAATGTAGAAAACTCCTCTGCCATACATTTAGGGTTATTTTTTAAAATCCTAGAGCTACTGAATCAGCTCACATACCTTGCCATGAAAGCCAAATGTGGGAATATCCCCATAAAATTAATTTCACTGCTGAGGCATTTATTACCTTTTAATATAATTTTTTTTGTATTGCAACAGAACAAGCCCGAAGGCTTTAACACTTCAGCTGCAACATGTTCTTTTCCACCTGACTATTTATTTCATATAAAGTAGGAGCAACTTGCAATTAAAACATATATTGTGCACTCACGTATAAAATTGACCCCTTTCTGTTTATAAAGAAAAACCTGTGTTATCCATTAATATGCATCAGATTGTAATCCCTAATATATATACTACTATTTACTGTTTGTACGGTGTGTTTACTGTTGTGCTGTTTGTCAAGGTTTCTTACACTAAAATGAATCATAATTTATTTTGCGCAGGAAGATGTCCAGATGTCCTGCTTTGTTTGGGGGTACAGTGAAAATATAAGGATGCCGTGATGCTTAAAATAATGCTAAATTTGACTGTTGTTATAGACCCAGTGGCCACTTTTTTAGGTACACTTGTTCAACTGCTTGTTAACGCTAACATCTAATCAGTCAATCACATGGCACAACTCAATGCATTTAATATAGACATGGTCAAGACAATCTGCTGAAATGTTCAACCTGAGTATCAGAATGGGCAAGTAACGTGGCATGATTGTTGGTGCCAGACGGGCTGGTCTGAGTATTTCAGTAACTGCTGATCTGTTGGGATTTTCACGCACAAGGGTTTACAGAGAATCATCAGAAAACAAGAAAATATCCAGTGATGATGCCAGAGGTCAGAGGAGAATGGCCAGACTGGTTCCAGCTGATAGAAAGGCAACAGTATCTCAAATAACCACTCGTTACAACCGAGATCTGCAGTACAACAGCATCTACAGCAGCAGAAGACACACCAGTGACACTCCTGTCAGATTAGAACAGGAAACCGAGGCTACAATTCACACGAGCTCACCAACATTGGACAATCAAAGATTGGAAAAACGTTACGTTTGATGAGTCTCAACTTCTGCTGTGACATTCAGCCGGTCGGGTCAGAGTTTGGTGTAAACAACAAAGCATTTATCCTACCTTGTATCAACGGTTCAGGCTGCTGGTGGTGTAATGGTGTGTGGGATATTTTCTTGGCACATTTTGGGCTCTTTAGTACCAATCGAGCATCGTTTAAACACCACAGCCCGAGTATTGTTGCTGATCAAGTTCATCCCTTTATGACCGCAGTGAACCATCTGATGGATACTTCCAGCAGGATAATGTGCCATGTCCCAAAGCTCAAATCATCTCAAACTGGTTTTTTGAACAAGACAATTAATTCACTACACTCAATTGACCTCCACAGTCACCAGATCTCAAACCAGTAGAGCAGCTTTGGGATGTGGAGGAATGGAAGATTCGCATCATGGATGTGCAGCCGACAAATCTGCAGAAACTCTGTGATGCTATCATGTCAATGTTTCCAGTACTTTTTTGAATTTATGTCATGAAGAATTAGGCAGTTATGATGGCAAAAGTGGTCCACCCCGCCCTGGTACTAGCAATTATACCTAGAGACTTTCCCACTGGCTGACAGCAGCAGCAAAAAGAGGTAGGCTACTATTATTTTTCAATGTGCAATCCCTCAAAACTGCCACAAACCAACACTTAATAGTAGTACTGTGAAACTTAATAATATTAAGTTAATTAATGGTAATGTGCTCATGGATGTGATCATTTCCCATGACCCAAAGTTTTTCTCAATATAACTCTTTCACTTCAAATGATAAAATACAATCTTTTTTTTTCATGTTAAAACCTCTTTAAAAGACATGTAATTGATTTGACATCTGTTAACGCTATAGTGTCTACATGGTGATCTGGGATCTTCTGTCCCTGTGATTAGCCCATCCAATCAGATGAACTACAAGGACCAGTGGCACAGCTCTTTCTTAAAGCTCCCTTAAGAATCACTGGGTCTTATCAGCACTGTTATTCTGTGCAATTAGCATGCAGATCTGCCCTCCACTGTGATTAGGAGGTTGGAGTTAAATGAATTAATTTAAAAGTGCAGGCTGGAAATTAAATTCACTGGTAGGATTACACTCCATGACCTTATTCAGCACTATGCACACATGCATCCTCCTCAGCTAAACCAACGATCAGCATCATAAAGGGAACAGGCGCAGAGCTGTGGATTTTTGCTAATTGACTTGATTTTCACTACATCCCTTGTAGGGTTGAGAATGAGGTGCAGGATCCTGTAGCAACATTGTGCATAAGCAATCTCTTTGAAGTGTACAGATGGGTTAAAACGTGGGACCACAGCAGCAGGCACATCAGGCGTAAGTATTCTGATATGCATTCTAAAGATTGTATAAATGCTTTATCATTGGAAACATGTCAGCACTGGATCGATCCGCTCAAGTCCGTACTCTTAAATGAATAATTTCCATTTTAATCAAATCACTTCGACGGGATACGTTTTTAATGCTCACCCATGCAGGCTGTATTTATTTGATAAAAAAAATACAGTAAAAATAGTAATGTTGTAAAATATAATTACAAACTAATAAATATGTTTTAGAATGTAATCTATTCCTGTGATGCAAAGCTGAATTTTCAGCATCATTAATCTCATTACATCATTACATATCATTCTAATATGCAGATTTTCTGCTGAAGAAACATTTCTAATTATTATCAATGTTGAAAACAGTTGGGCTGCTTAATATTTTTGTGGAAACTGTGATACATTTTTTTTTCAGGATTCTTTGATGAGGTTCAAAACAACAGACATTTAAAACACCGTTTTTTTGTGGTAACATTATAATTGTCTACTGTCCGTTTTGATCAATTTAATGCATCCTTGCTGAATAAATGTATAGGCCTATCAGTGTCTTAAAAAAAAAAAATTCTCAACAGAACCTTTGAACGGTGTACTACATGCCTATTTCATTTAGCTGCAAGTATCAGCTTTTGCACAAAGGTAATTCAAAGACATTGTTATTGTGGCAGATGAGTAAAGCGTTGTATAGATTTTGTTTCAGTTCATGAGCTGAATTTTCATTGGTCACACCTCAAAGTAAGCTGAACTTACTGAATAACAATTTAAAAGAATTGTCATTCTGGGAAATGAAGTATTCTTAAATCTGGTCCATGAAATAAAAACGAATTAAAACATGTCAGGAGAAACTGATTCATGTTGAATCAACTGAATATAATCAACCTGTATAGCTAACCATTATCATAATATTTTATTTAAGATGCCGATGTACCTGTGTCTCCACCAGGTTTCTTAATGTAGGCAATTATTTTTATAAACACATTTTTTTGTTGTATTGGTTGAAACTCTCTTCACATCCTGATAGCAATCAGTAATAGAAGTGGTCTAAATATTAAAACAAGTACATGTATCCTCCGTGAAAGTCTTTGCATTCGGTTTGTCATCATCAGCGCGTTCCTTAAGGCTATGCAGAGTTGTAGACGACAGTCACCGACAACTGCAAACAAACAGCATCCGCCTTTTACAGTTCGTCCTGAACCAACACAATATGCTTATCCTGTGTTCTCGCCATGTCATAACCGTAATTACAACATGGCAACCTGTGACATTCTGCCCGGAGCTGTTCACATCCCCAGACTCGGATTTATGCGTTTCTATGTCCGAAATTAATCTGCAGTTGTCAGGTGGTACAAGTAAGAACTATAAAAGTTGTTTGCATTCATTATTATTGTAATATTATGTGCTTTGAGACATGTAGTAATTTAATGTCTACTCTTTACAGACTCTGCTGTGTGTGTTCATGTGTTTTGAAGGAGGTGTGGTTTTGGAGATTCTCTGAAGGGAGGGTGGGATCTCATGGTTTCAAAGCTAGACTGCTATTGCTAGCCTCTCTGAAATTGCCTACCCTAACTAGCTTAAAGACATCCTTGGTGAAGTATTTTCAATAAAATATCCATGCTAGTCAACTAGCTGCAATTGACTTGCCCACCTGTTCGTCCAAAGACGTATGCTGTTATTCGCTCTGTGTATTTTTCTCTATGATTTCAGAAGATTTGAAATACAATGCACAAGTTGTATTGTTACTTGTATGGTGCATTCATTTTTGTTTGTGTCCTTGTAGAGGTTTATAGATGCAGTCACTTGTCGTATGAAAAGACAGAGACTTAAAAAATGTCTGCTTGTATGTCATGGGAGAAAGAAGGTCATACAGGGTTGGAGGGCTCAAACATCCACAGTGTGTAAATAATGACAGGATTTTTTTTTTTTTTTTTTTGGGTGAATAGTTCCCTCAAGGTTTGTTGGTAAACAGCATGGTTTTGTCGGGCCAAATTCATCTAAATTAATTTCTTTTTAAGTAGAGTTAGGAAGACAGATGGACTCCAAATGCGGGGACAAAGGTTGAATTACCGAAATCCCATCTTCACTCATTGCCTCACTTTCATTATGCAAAACGAGTTTCTGCCACGTGTTCAGTGGTTGAAATTAGATTTTTACAGAGGTTACACTACCGTTCAAACCATCAATATGATTTTATGATGTTTTTGAAAGAAGTCTCTTATGCTCACCAAGTATCTTATGCTCATTTATGAGATTGAAAATACAGTAAATATTGTGAAAAAAACAGTAATATAGTGAAATATTAAAAAAATTTAATTACTGTTTTCTATGTGACCGTATTTTAAAATGTAATTTACTACCCCGTCGCGACGGACCCTATCCAGAACTGTGTACCAATAATATCTGTCTGCAGAGCCGCAGAGCCACAGTTTCACCCCAGCAGTTTCACCCCAGCAGTTTTACCCCGCGCATGCGCAGTTTCATCACAACAGGTTTACCACAACAGGTTTACCCTTGCGTTTTGGTTTATTTGAAATTATTGTAGCCTACATGTTCAAGTCATTTGTTTTATCTGTGTTCAAGTTTACACCTTAACCACAGGCAGATTTAATTAACTTAAGAATAATTCATATATTGACTTAGACTAATAGTTCGCATTTGAATGTCTAATCGGAAGTTTGTGTGGCTGAAAAACGTAAGAGATTAAAGTGTTCATGACACAAGCATTGTTTTATTTCAGTAAAGACCCGGAAGGCCTGCGAGCAACAGTAGGAGCAAAAAATAACTAATAGGAAAAAAATAATCAACGCAGTCTCATGAAAGTGCGTATCAATACCACGAATGTTAATTCTCGTGCCATTTATACGCCAAAAATGGTTTTTGCGTGCATATGCTACGCACTGAAAACCCCTTGGGTAGGATTAGGGGGAGGGGGGGGTGGGGGTGCGTGCATATTACTAGCCATAAAGTGCATCATATGCACGCGAAAACTGCGTGTCATAACAATAACCATTAGATCGTTTTGGACAGAACAACGTGACCGCGCATACGCGGGTAACACCAAACTGTTGTATTGAAACTGCGCATGCGCGGGTAAAACTGTTGTAGTGAAAATGCGCATGCGCGGGGTAAAACTGCTGGGGTGAAACTGCTGCTGGGGTAAAACTGTGGCTCTGCGGCTCTGCAGACAGACCCTTCACCTGTGTACCAGAACCGCCTCGGCCCCACCTGCACCATGGCATCCAACCGCCCTGCTATTTCCATCTCCATTTTCAGTGTGCCTGAATTAAAATATTTAGCTCAAAGTCAGATAATATTCCACCATTTATTAAATGCAGCCTTAAACACCAGACAAGTGAATCCCAGTCTGAATGATAGGCTGGAATTTTTTTATCTAACTCCTCCAAGCCAGATAATATTTATGTCTGTTGCCTCGACGACGCGAGATACGAGCCGTTCATAATACATATCGGCTTTCTTCCCTTAGAAAATAGGTGCAAGGGTGAAACACCCGAAAGCGCACGTATTTTTATTTTGCTGTACGCTTCGAGATATTTCTCAATGAGCTGACTGCATGCCTTGCACCCAAACAGCATCACACACCGATCGCATGTGTCACCTCCCGAAGTTTAACATGGGCACAACTTTCAGCTGTGCTTATGTAACAATTCAAGTTCCCACAGGATAAACAACATTAAATAGGACAGACAGTTGTACACAGAGCGCTTGCTGAAGAGCAAAAAGCTAACTATGTTGTGTGCTGGCTTTGTAGCTTCCGTGTATGCCGTCACATGTGACGTCATGACGCAACGTCAATCAGGATTGGAATAGTTTCATTCATGCTTCAGACGCGCTACGCTGGGGGCATTCCCCAAAGTGTCGTATTTACGCAGTGCGAGTTCCCTCGAAAGGGAACTGATTGTCAGATTGTTCTCTTGGATAATAGGGTGAAATTCACCACTGTTTAATATCAACATTACACGGCTCTGTTTTCATAAAAATTCTTCCACATTTGGAATATATTCAACCATTGTCCCTAGCAGCACAGCTTAGGGCACAACGTCTAGACACCACTGTACAATTTGAGAATAAATCCAGGATTTGCCTCGCAGAAGTTAATAAAAAATATGGGGTGTCTTGACATTGTTATTTTGCAGCTCTAAGAATATTTATTCAGTTAGGAAGAAAGTGATATGTTGTTGTTGTTGGCTTTTTTTATTTTTGTATGGCAGTTCATTTCTACGGTTCACTGCACATAAACCAAGCACCTTTTTTATTCAGGCACTCTGAATGAAGTTGGTGGTAATCCACACATCCAAAAGCAAAATTTCATGACATTTCACTATCCCAGGGGAGAATTCTTATAGGAAAACAACCCAAGATTCTTTGCATTCCTCGATCAAAGGCCTCTCTCTGATTCTCTTGTGCGGTTCTCGATGCGTCGCCCAATCAACAGTACTTTCATAATTCTTCTCAAGGGTGGATCCATTTCCTGTTTTCTTGAGTGCCTTGCTTTCAAAGCAGTTGTTACCTGCCATGTATTAGCATGTTCTCCTTGAACTAGAATGTCAATCTTCAAAAGGATTCTTTTGTACACGACCATGAACATTTTTTACATTTATTTCACCTCACATCCAGATTTCAATCAATCCATTCACCAGGGTCACATTATTTTTCATTAAATATAGTACAAATCTGAATGGGTGGCAGCGAGGTGTCCTTGATATCTGTTGATTGGGGTTTCAATTAATTTAATCATTTGAAATGTGAAGTTGTAAACAAACACTGTTGTTTGAGTACTGCGGAAGCCTGAAAGGTCAATTTTCATTCAGTTTTTGGAAGTGTGTATACAGATGGTATGTTTAGTAAATACAGCAAGAAAAATATTGTCAGTGCCACCGCCCACGTAAATATTAATCATAACACATGAAAAAATGAGAGCTTAATTAATTACCCAATCAAAACAGAAAATGACCTCTATCAATATGTGCCTGGTTGAAATGGGAGCAGTTAATATGAAGTGAGCTGGCTAAACATATGAAACTTGGTGACTCAGGAAGAAAGAACAGAGAGAGACATTGAGTAAAATCCAATGGGAGGCACATGCTGAATTATTCACGTTTTAATCAGTTAGGCCTAACCTTCAAATGGAGACACTGTCTATCGGGGAGAGTAAAACATAGCTCAGAAACATACAGAATTGAATCAAATATGCCTTTTAAATTCTAGTTTCAATTTTCTGTGTGAATTACACAAATGCGTTACCTTACAACATATTGTAGAAAATAAATATATGCCCAAGAAATATTTCTTATTATCAGTGTTGAAAACAATAGTTAGGTTAGGGTTAGGGTTAGTAGAATAACTTGGCATGTATAGTTGCAAAGTTACTTATAGTTAATGGAATTTCTGTTGGAGGACCATCAAAATAATGTGCTAGCAGATATTAAAGAGATAGTTCACCCTCAAGTTGTTCCAAACCTGTATGAATTTCTTTCTTCTGCTGAACACAAAATAATACATTTTGAAGAATATGGGTAATCAAATAGTTCATGGGCCCCACTGATTTGCATAGTATGTTTAGTTACATTCTTCCAAATATCTTCTTTTTTGTTGGCGAGAAGAATTTTTGGGTGAACTATCCCCTAAAGCAGACAGTCTATTAATACTCTAATGAGAGTTCGTTGACATGCGGATGCAAAGTTACATAAAGTGTCTGAAGTTGACGATCGAAATAAAGTGTTACCAAAAGTTTTTACTGTCATGATAAATGTAATGCTTCCTCTCTGTCTGAGGTATTCCAGAAACATTAGATAGGCCTATTAATTATCAATGTTTTAAACCCATAGAAATTATTCTTTAATTCATTTTATTTTTAATAAATGAACCTTGATTTTATTGGCCATGGTAGGAAAACACTTCAACACTTACGTCTCGGTTACGTATGGTAACCCTCTCTGCTGATGTAACCCTGATGAATGGGGATCTCGCTCGAGAGCCAATCTTCTTCTAGTGTAACTAAACGAGCCAATGCACATTGGCATGCGATAATTGCACCAGCTAATTGGCAGAAAATTGCATCGCATCTTTGTTTTTCCGCTGAGGAGCCGGACTTGTGACCCGGCCGTAAAGTGGAAGCTCAACAGCTGTGGCGAGGGGACGTATGTCTCCGTTCCCTCCTTAGGGAACGAGGGTCACCATATGTAACCGAGAAATTCCCCTTCGTCAGTCACTACCACGTACGTAATGACTTTTTGGATAACGCTGGGAAAGCGTACCCTTGGAGAAGGTGATGCTGCGGAAGCCACGACTTACCCCTGAGGGAGGTACTGTGCAGGGTAGTCTCTGTCGAGGGAAAGACGGCTCGTCCGCAGAGGAGTTGATCGTGGAGGAATACACATATGGGGTCACCGCAGGGACGCTATTATGGACACCCAGCCTAGCACAGGTTCCACAATGCAAGAGTGTAGGCCTGGCGTCAGACGCCCCGCAAAGTCTGACTGCCGCAGGGTTCAACAGGGTTAGCCATTTCTGGGGAACACTACTGGAGCAAATAGACACACGGAACCGGCCCAGCGGGGCGGGAGTGGCGTTGCAAGCCGACACAAAGAACGGGTCCTTCACGCTACTGGCCACTGGGGGCGAGTACAGCTCGCACGGAGGCTATAGAATCTAGCGAACGTTTTGGGTGTCACCCAGCCCGCAGTTCTACATATATCTGTCCGCGAGTCACCTTGAGCCAGGGCCCAGGAGGAAGCAACACTACTAGTTGAGTGTACTCGCAAACCGAACAGGCAAGGCATGTCTTGGGACTGATACGCCAAGACAACAGCATCCAGTGGGCTAACCTCAGCTTGGAGACAGCCTTTCCCTTCTGCTGGCCTCCACAACAGACGAAGAGCTGATCTGAGGTCCTAAAGCTTGCGTTCTGTCCATGTAAAATTTGACGAAGGGGAACTATGTTGTGTGTTATGTTGTGCGTGTATTGAAACAGCTCACTTTGCACAAAGTTTGGCTTGAAGAGTTGGTCTCTTTTGTCTTTTTATGTAAGAGCCTGTAGTTTACATCACAGCCATAAACTATGGTTTGCTACTTCCTGTTCCTAGTCAGAGGCAGAGTTTTATATATACAATATATAGGCTACTGATTTAAAGTGCTCTGGACAATAAAGACTCTGGGTCACTACACATTGGGACACTGATGACTATTTACGGCAACATGACAACGTCCTCATTGTAAAACATCACAATGATATTTATGAATAGCAGCAGAACATATCTTGCTGACATTATTTTTTTATGGAATTTAAATTGTCATTATGATAGATACTTAAGTGTGTTAAATATACTGTACGTGCAACATTTCAGCCGTAAATAAATTATAGATGTCAGTTAGATTCGTTACCTGTCTAGCAATGTATGTTTATGCTGAAATATAATTAAGTAATGGTTTGTATTTGAAAAAAAAAAAACCCATCTGTCTCGTCTCATTATGTGTAGTGAGTTGGCTCAAGTGATTTATGTGTCGTGCTTCAGAATCCGTTAGGGGTACATAGTGAGCATCGATTGTTTTTATGGTGCATTGTGGGATTTTTTAGGGAACAAATGTTTCAGTGCACTTGAAGGATTTCACAATTGAGACAGCGCTTAAAATGTCCGACTCCCTGATCAGTGCCCTGACAACTGAACTAGGGAACTGACTGAGACTCACCCTAAGTCTTTACTGTCATTTTAAAAAAAAAATTTTTCCTTGCTGAATAATTTATTTTAAAAAAATCTTACTGACCCAAGCTTTTAAATGAAAGTATAATGTCCACCTGCAAGATGAGGGGTTTTTTTTTGGTGACATTTTTCTATTGAAATGTTTAAATGTGTAATATCTGAATTACTTATAGTACCTTCTATGCAGTGGTGGAAAGAGTACTGACAAATTGTACTTAAGTAAAAGTATTGCTTTTACACATAGTGTCAATCACAGGGGGTGGTGATGGCGCAGTGGATAAGACGCATGCCTGTGGTGTGAGAGACCCAGGTTTGAATCCACTGTGGGACACCAATGTGTCCCTGAGCAAGACACTTAACCCCTAGTTGCTCCAGAGGCGTGCGACCTCTGACATATATAGCAATTGTAAGTCGCTTTGGATAAAGCGTCAGCTAAATGAATAAATGTAAATGTAAGTAGAAGTACTGAAATATAATATGACTCAAGTAAGAGTAAATAAGTAGTTTGCTTAAAAACTACTCAAGTAACTACGTTACAAAGTACTTTGGTATTTTTCTATTTTTACCCAAAATGGGGAGATGATAGCGAAATTCATCTGTTTCATTCATACTGGAAGACCAGTAAATATTGATCATCCCTTGCGCAGAAAGTCCACAAGCGAGATACATAGAAGTATTAAACTTATGACATTTCAGGAAATGCCTTATATGGATATAATAACATGCAAATAGTGATGTTTGGACTGATGAAATATGAAGACAAACACATTATAGCTATAATATATCTGTGTTCATCAAACTATCTCAGGTATTTTCAAAAGAATGATGTATGTCGTTAAAGGGAGAGTTCACCCAAAAAATGAAAATTAGCCCACTTTCTTCTTTCAGTCGAATACAATCAGAGTTATATTAGAAAATGGCCTGGCTCTTCCAAGCTTTATAATGGCAGTGAATGACTGGAGAAAATTTGAAGCCCAAAAAAGTGCATCTATCCATGATAAAAGTGCTCCACATATAGACTAATAGCTTTCCCTGTTGTCAAGAGCAATTGTTTAATTACTAATTTTGAAAAATAAGTCCATGGTAAGATCATTTGAATGTTTTGATTTGAATCATTTCATAATTAAGAGCAAATAAGGTTAAGTGAGAGGTCCGATAAAAAAAAAGGTGAGATTTACAACAGTATGCTATGTAAAAAAACAGTAGGCTAATAAAAAATTTCCCAGTAAAAAAAAATAAGTGGGGTATGATTAACATGTTAAATTAAATTCTCTTTCTCCGAAAATGTGCTGGGAGCCCACTGTTGCTATAGGAACGAACTACACTTTTACATGCATCCGATTTCAGACAGATAAATCATGCGATCTTATTTAACTGTTTTTTCAGCTTTTTACAAAGTTTGCTTCGTATATTTAGTTTAACTGTATTGTTAAAGAGGGCGAGCTTTACCATTAATTGAACTGTGTGCATGTATTTTAAACACTTACATTGTTCTTGCTCCGTCCATGCAATAACTGCGTCCATGTTATGAGCCAAGCTTTTTTATTTACTTCAACTGCTCAGTGCTCTGGTATTATCAATGGTATGACCCATTTCAGTAGTTGCCATAATTAAATATGAGCAGAATACTCACTTACTGCACTTACATTCACTGAAATATTGAAACGTTAAGTTAGCGCTACTGATTCAAAACACGAGCGTCAGTGATTGAATGTCAAAGCGCGGTTTGAACGCCCCGCCCCCCAGCCGAACTGGAAGTTTTGATTGGTTTTGCACCCCAGTCAGACCTGTCTGTTATTGGCTGAACTGCTTCAGATATGTCTGTTATTGGCTGAAGCGCAGGGCTCCACTGTAGTAGTTTGAAAAGTGTCTGTCAAATGTCAGCTTGCCCTGTTGCTCCGTCGGCACATTTGTCAAAGTACTCTGTACTTTTTATGAAAAATAAATGTAGAGAAGTTGAATACTTTATTTTTATTTTACTCAAGTAAGAGTAAAAGTACCACAATTTAATTATACTCAAGAAAGTAGAAAAAAAATCGAAAAATCTACTCAAGTACTGTAACGAAAGAATTTGTAATTAGTTACTTTCCACCACTGCTTCTATGAGCTAGCATATACAGTATAACCTCAAAGCTAACAGACACAAAATTCCAGTTTGTTTTTAATGTTTTTTTTGGTCTTTTCCTTACAAAAAGTAAGCTTCAGAAAACTTTGAATATAGCACAAAAATAAATTTACAGGTTTTTTTTAGTTTTTTTTTTTAGTGATCTATTCTTCCAATTGATATTTTAAAGCAAAAACAGTTGTGCAAGACGTCCAGTTCGTGTCTGTTTCTCACTAGTCTCAAACTACATTAACGGTGAGCATTGGTACCAATTATCTCACACATAACTATGTTGTGTCATAACATAATGATGTGCGAGATGAGTAATAATACAGTGAGCACTGATGAAACCTGTAAAAAAGAATCAGATGGAGCTGTAATTTAATTGGGTGTCCGGTGATACAGGCTCATGATAAAAAGTAGTTTCATCCACCAGTTTTTTTAATTATTCCTCACAGAACTACACTATGGGTAATTCTCAAATGGAAGGTTGCATAGTGAGGGTTGTAGTATAGCTTAGGGTACGATTACACTACAACAACGTACTAAATACTGAAAAGTTTTTCCCTTTCATTTTTCATGTACAGGCAACAAAGTTGTCAAAACGATCCCCGCGAAACAAAGGCTGCCTTCAAAGGATCCTTTAAATTGAGATGTCCTTTGACGGAGCTTGATGACGTGGCAGTGAGATATGCAGCCTTGATTGCCTTCTGATTGAGATATACAAAATTGTAATCTGCAATTGTTACTTTAACCCTCTGATGCCCTTTGCATGATGGTGGTCAAAAATGACAGATTTTTTTGAAAATTTTTTTTTTTAATTAAATTAATGTAGCCTACTATATTTTAGTTTGATAAAAAAAATTAGTGGTTGCATGGCACTAAATAATATTTATGCAGTAGTTAATCCATTTATTCACTTTTTGAGCATGGACCTGAATGTAATGTAACGGTAGCTGTTTCAGTAAAGACAAGCTTTAATTTAAATTACATTTTAATTTAAAATAATTAAACCATTGAATCCAGGTGCAGTTTGACATTTGTTATTAATAGTCAGAAATAAATCCAGGCAGAGCATAGCAAGAAACCAGGCAAAGAACAAAATCCAAATAATCCAAACACTGGAAAGTCCAGAAAAACAACCAACAAAGGACAATACCAGACAAAGAACATGAGAAACACTTGAGTATTAGTAGCATCTTAAATAAAATATTATTAGTACTACACTAGTGGCGAGACGGACAAAACTTATCACGGATCCGTGGTTTGATTAAAGTCAATTTTATTAGAAAATGCGCTACTTTGGCTGGCTCTGATAAAGCTGTCGCAGCCACTCTGCTCAATGTCCCGCCCACGGCGCTCTCTGATTGGCTACGCCTCACGAGTAATAGCCTATCAACACTTGCGACACGGTTACAGGTCTGCTGGGCTGTGTAGCTGTGTGTCGAAAGGTCGAAAGGGAGGCAGCATATATTCAGTATATTACTGAAGCGGGAATAAACCGAATAAACATCACAATCTGATTATCTGTTTCTCTCTTTCTATAGGGATGTTCGCCGGAGTCAAATGTGACGTCACGATATGGGCGTGGCCGCGAACTGGTTGGCAGAAAGAACCAAACTCAATGCAGATGGCCTGTGAAGAGAATGAAGATGAAATTCTCTAGTCGTGCATTGTGTACGTAATTTGATTTTTTGATCCAGCCACTTTTTATTTTACCCTTTTGTCTTGTTTCAGCCCCAAACCCCATCTCTGCAATACAAATTAATAAAGGCTGGTTTGGTTTCTAAAGTACTTCTTCCAGCCTCCATGTATTAATGTTCATGGGTAGCCTGAATGGGGTCTGTTCAGACCTTAACATTAAGTATTTTACTGTAAGGTGTCAACAAGATTCAACAAGACATTTTCACCTGGCTATACCCAATGTTTAGATCTGTTTGGGTATTTATGCAAATTAGCACATACGTATTTAGATTATGCACCGTTTGTCTATGTTAACAACAAATGTTAATAATGTTAATAACTGTTAACAACAAATGTTAATAATGTTAATAACATATGTTAATAACAAACAATTAAAAAAAACTTGTAATATATTTTTTGTTTGTCTTGATGTAATCAACTCAGTACTTTTCATGGTGATATCTGGGTTTAAATGTGTACCCTATTCTAGACGCCTAATTGCAGAAATCCACAGCTATCTTCTTGATTCAAGCTGTTTAGGTACGCGGTAGAAGGTTACTCTTATCCAACCTGTTAACACAGCCGATCTCACAGCACGATACAACCATTTGTCTTCTGTGTTTGCGCTGCGCAGCAAGCCATTACTTTTCTTTTTGCCAACCAGAGCGCATCGTGACGTCACGTCGAAGATCCCTATTATGACAAGCAGAGTTAGTGTCCCAGTCACACCACTGAGAATGGCCGAAGTTACACATACGGTGAGGCTAAAGCGAAGGTTTTTTGATTACTCACTCATGGTGTGTTCACACCGAACGCGAATTTAATTATTTGCGCGACATACAAAGTCAATGCAAAGACGCGAATAGACGCATCATTGACCCGAATTAGGCGACGCGTTTGCCGCGAACATCTTCTGCGCAAGTTGAAAAATGTGAACTCAAGCGGAAGATTCGCATGACGCTTTGTTCTCTTGATTCTCTTGTTTACGCGCGTCTAGAGGTCCTGTGGCGCGAATGAGGCGTTTAGCGCGGTAGACGCAAATTAGCCTCATTCGGGCGAATTGACTAACACAGATAATGCATCTGTCTTTTCTATCATTTGACTGTAGCTCAGCATCGCGGTGTAACGTTAACGTTATTACTTTAGCAGCAGCAGTAAAACTATTTCTATTGTGATGGTTTAACTTTGCAATCAATCCGTGGTTCAGCAGAGGCTGATATAGCCTATAGCCTAGAAGTAACCTATGCCTATTAAACTCAATAAAGCGCTGTAATGTGAACTGTCAGTGCGATAGAAAAATAACATCCGAAATGGACCACTATTTATTTATTTTTATATCAACAATAAATACAATTCAAAACATCCCCCCCTCTGTTTTTTTTTTTTTCACAAATCGCACCCTGTGTACAATAATACCCCACCGGCGAGCATGCGGTTACTTACACCTCCCACGAGTGACGACCCTTATGGGAGAGACGAAAGCTCCGGTTTGTGCCGTCTGCATTCTTGCTAAAAGGAAGATCTCTTTTACAGAAGGAGCCATTACCGTGGTGAGCATGTTGGTCGGGGAGAACTCCAGGTGCCCTCCATTAGTGAAGAGTGAAGGCCGTAACAGAGCAAACAGTTGGACTGTTTTCATCATGATAAAAGGAAGGTAGGCCACAGACTCAGGGGTGGAATAATACCAGTGTAGTTCTAGAGGTGTTTGGGGGTCAGAGGAAAATGAAGAGGAAACATTTCTAAAAAAGACATTGTTTGAATGGATAAGAGTCCTGTGGAGGTGGAAAACGTCCTTGATGCTCACTGAATGTGTTACAACTTTTAAACTGATGTATAAACTGAGGGCTGGAGATGAATGTAATTCATTTTTGTATCAGCTTTGAATAAGAGCTGTGAATAAGCCTGAGAAAAAAAAAAATATGTAAAGGGAAGTTATAATAGCACAGTAATGTAACAAATAATTTGCAGGTAAAATCTATTGAACAGTTTAGACAACACTTTACCTTTATGTGCCACCTCTGATTGAAACAGTTTAAGTGTAACATTTGTAACGCTGAGTGCTGTCAGAGAAGAGTAAAGGCAGGATCCATGCTTAAGAGTCTATGAATGGATCATTATTGCAGTGATTATTATCTTTCTAGCATTTTTTATGTTTGCCACTGTAATGTCCTGGCCATCTTTCCAGGACGCTTTCCCCTGCTTCTGGCCTTAGAAACTGTGATAGGTATTATAAGGATCAATTAATGAAATGAATATGGTTGGCAACAGTTCTTCTAACCCTAATTGATAGAGTTTGAAGCTTTTCATTTCTTAAACGACTAAAAATTGATACACATCTTGATGGAAATAGATGTTGTGATGTTATTATAAGAGGTTGATACAGTTTTGGTCAAGATCTTGTATTGAAATTGCAAGAGTCCAGCACTCTGTAAAGTCTCCTCCAGCACATCCCAAAGAGTTTCAATGAATTTAAGCTCTGGACTCAGAGGTGCCGATTCATGTGTGAAAAATGAATTCCAAACATTCTTTCACAATTTGAGCCTGATGAATCCTGACATTGTCATCCTGGAATATGGCCATGATGTGTCTTTCTACATGGTTGTTTAAGAACTGAAAAGGTACACACCTCACCAGTTAGTGTTGGAAGAACTGTTACCAAACATATATCATGCTAGAACATAATAATCACTGCAATAATTATCCAATCGTAGACTCTTAAGTAATCCGTATGAAAGCAGCAACATGTACAGTTTCTCAAACGGACCTCATTAGCGCTAATGTGACCACGCCCATGCGCAACAGCTGTTTTGCATACTAATGATCCACGTGGAGGAACGCGAAACTCCCTCAACACAAAGAATCAGCGACTTCAGTCCTACTCTGTTTTTCATGAGTGTGGAATACTGTGTTTGTGCTGTGCTGTGCCCTTGGATTTACCTCAGAAGAGTTAGAAGAACACAATTTCATTATGAGAACGATTTTTAAGGTAAGACATGTTATTGTTAGTAGCATGTTAGCAGCAGCATGTTATTGTTGCATACACTTTACATTGTAGCTACTAGTTAAACTGGTGCCAGACTAAAATGTACGTTAAAAACATGAAGTCTAATGCTAAATGTATATACATGTAGCCTATGACACGAGAATGTTTTTATGTTCGATAATTAAACACCACGATATAACAGAAGGCTCGTATGATTGTGAATATTATAATGTTTAGACCGGTGTTTATTCTTTAATACTGTGTTTGTGGATATCTGCTCACACGTTTGAAGTAACATGATAATCCATATAGTTTTCTCTAGTGTAGTGTTGAACTTTTAGTTGCTGAACATTTTAACGATTTATAGGCTGCCTGCTATAGGCTATTGTTATTATTTCATGCAGCCCTACACATATATGCCTACAAGGCACAACACACTTGGGAGTTCATATTTAAGTGTTTGCCTATCTAAATCCAAACAACTAGTTAAATGATAATAATTTATAACTTGAATAATATAGCCTATTCATATAGTTATTATATGAATTGACAATTAAAATTAAACTTAATAATATCCTAATAATAAGCGGATTGCAACAATACATTTCAAACTTTCCCATGTACCATTGGTCAGCCAAACTGTAAGTCCTGCCCCAAACACTGGACAGGTCAAACAATTTGTAACATCTGAACAATTATCCTTAAAGTCACAATGCAATCAAAATTGGCAATCTTTATTTTTCAAGGAATATTTCAGTATTAAATGATTTAGCCATGCATTATCCGTACATTTGTCTCTCTCTTGAAAAGCTGTTTCACTCAAATATACATCATAATAGGAAAAAAAGATGATCACAATTCCTGTTTAAGCATTGTCAGGCCTCAGAAAACAGATTCACAACAGAATAAAAGCAAGCAAGGACGGAGAACACCATATGACAGGAAGTTGGCAGAAAGTATTTGATGTATAATAATTTGAAGAGTAGATTACAAAACATTGACTTTAAAATGATTTTTCATAGCAGTGGTTCACGTCTGGTGGTGGAAAAAATCTGGCCAAAACACAAATTCATGGGAAATTCCCCCAGAAGGATGTGAAATTAGTGAAAGATGTGTAGTGAGAAGTGCATGTTAGTGAAGCTGGCAGTGCATGTGGTTGTGGCCGATGGCAGGTGATGCTGGCGCTGTGCCCGGTCGTGGCATACAGGTGTGCTGGAGTGAGAACAGTGGAAAACACAGGGCAGGAGGCAGGATAGTCGTGGGATTGTGGGCGGCTTAGTTCATTTGCCCTCTATGCAAGCAGGGGGGAAAAATTGGCTTCCACTTTTCTTCTCTGGTTACTTTTCCGATTGAGATACCCATATGCATATTGAACTCCAGTGATAACTGAGACACTGACTTGACCTCATCACATTAAATCCAGACTTTAAAAATAGCTTAACTTTAGGTATTAAGCACACTTGAAAAATATCAAATATATTGAACAATTTCATTATTATTATGTAATGCTTTCTCCAGGTATTATAGAACTCCCTGTCTTGTATACTGCTCATTTTGGCAAATTAAACTAAAAAATAATCTAGACTTAAATGTAAGATTTATGTAACTGAATTGCATATAGAGAACTAATAAACGTAATGTGATTCATATTTGTCAGTCGTACATAAATAAAGACAAGAACCAGATTATATAAGCAATTTTAATAAATGTAATCTTAAGTGTGCAATTTAACAATCTGCAATATCTCACATTTACATTTCAATCAAAGCATAATTAATATTATTAGTAAAGCAAAGGTTATTGTGTAAACTTATCCCAGTACTTCTGTATTTTATTGCACCACTGATCAATTCTATTATTCTGCCTTTACAAACTCAGTGAATTTCTCTGGATGTCATCTTACTGACGGTAGGGGGATGTGGTGGGGTTGTGACTCTACTTTAAAGCTACTTACAAACCTGTTAACATCCATACCCCAAAGGGTTCACCCTAATTCACATTCACACAGCATTTGTGAGATTCACAGCATCAGAGAGGTGACTCCTTCAATGAATGCAATTCACCAGGAGACACAGGGCAAAATGGCACTTAACCTCTACAAGGCTTTCTAATGCTACCACCTCCTCATTTGAATACCATATATGAACAAATAACTTGGTCAAATGTCCATCTGTCTGTCTTTGGTTCTTTCTTTCAGATCCCCCTGGCTCAACTGTGGAACAGACATAAGACAATTCCTCACAGATGATGATGCCCTCCATTTTAAAAATCTTAAATTTTTTCCCAAGCCGGTGTTACTTTAGTATTATTTATATACTATTATAGATTGCATTAATATTTTGAATTAGCTTTTATTTTTATAAATTCAAGTTCCACTTTTGTGTGTGCTTGAGTAAAAGTAAAAGTGCCTGAGTAAAAGTACTACTAGAGTATTTCTCCAGTAAAAATTTCAATTTGATTAAAAATAAAACAAAGTACTTGATTATTACTATAAGTAATGAACTGTTTATTTTTTTATTCTAGCCAACACTAGTCAGGCTAGACATTAGTAGGCAAGAAAGATTAGTGCAGACATTTAATGTATATTTATGTGCAAATACAGTAGGCCTAAGCAAACTTTTTATTTTATAACCAAAAATGATTATACACTGTCAATACATTAAACATAAATATACTAAAATGTAAATTTCATCATTTTAAACTGCTACAGCAGCGGGGAAGATGCATGGACATTAATTTGTGTTATTTGAACTAAAAATAGACGGTTACACAAACGCGGACAAGGCGACTTTCAAGCATTTCAGTGGACTTCAACAGCTCGCTCTTTTACAGCAGATTTATTTCACAAATAACTGACAGTCATGACCTAAATAAAATTTCATTTACACTAATCAATTCTAAAATTTGTGATTAGTAACTTACTTTTCGCGCCATCAGTAGTGCTCTGATGATTCTTTCAAGCTCTGATGATATCCCGGTTCTTGACTCATTTTGACCAGATCATTGAATCAGTGAGAAGCTGATTTTAGAAGTTTATTGGAAAGAATCAGCTCGTTCATAACTCAGACCAGAGGGAGTGGTGATTTATTCCATTTGACAAAACAAGGAACGATGTTTTTTTTATTTTTTTTATGAAATTTAGTAAAAATTACTATATTATGCTTTGGAATGTAGTGAAGTAAACATTTTGCTCAGCTCCATTTGTTCAATGGTGTTTGCATAATCCCTTAAAGGTGAGAACCACTGTTGAAAGTGGATCGGACCCCAGTGACGTGCGGTCTAGGTAGGCAAACTAGGCACTGCCTACCCTGCCAAAATTCAAAAATAAAAAGTTTATTAAATAATAACCTTGTATTTGTATTTTTACTGTTTATTCTTGTGATTTATATATGTGATTTATATATGTGATTTATATAATTTGTGTTTTATTCCAATTGCTTAGACGTTATGGTGACAAATGTAGCAGTTACGCAAAATAAAAAACAAATGGTAGAATAAGCAGTGCTTTTACGGTCCATTCATTGCAGACGACAAGCGGAAAACCCATGTCGCGCATGCGCACTTCGATCCTGTATTCTATTACATGTACGGCAAAAAGCACAGATCTGCTGTGCCTTTGGACGTAAATCTGTTATTCCAGTAATCATCTCCATTACGTTTCAGACATGGACCAATTAAAATCGAGATATTACTGGACATTTGCGCAGCTAACGTCATTACACCACAGCTACGCCTATTGCCTAATCCCCGCCAAATTCAAAGTAAAAATGACAGCACCGGCCGTGATCACATTCACATAGTTAAGAAATTTGAGAGCCAGAGACTTTGCAAAGTGAATCACTCGTAAAGACGAGTTTTACAAAGCTGTGATTGACGTCTTCACAAGGAAAGAGCGGCGGATGGATTTTATGTACAAATAATTACCGATTGGTGAGTCGAAAACTATGTTGGGCTTAATATTGAATTGATAAATGTGGTTGAATTAAAGCCATTTGCCTTCATATTCAATTGAGCAGTGTGTGATTTTGCTTATTCTGACTGACAAACATAATTGGCCGGTGGATTGAATGGTTGCATTATGATGCTGGAGTGGACATTAACTACCAGTGTGTGTTCGCTTGTGTGTGTGTGTGTGTGTGTGTGTGTGAGAGAGAGAGTAGCCTACACGATATACATCCTGATTTGTACATTTCTTGATATGCCGTGCTTGTGCGTAACGTTTACTGTTGTTAGCCTAAACAATAAATCAGGTAATCTGGCTGTCATAACTCAGTGCCTAGCCTCTTTAAGACATCACCGCACGTCACTGCCACGCACCACAACAAACATGTAGCAATCAGAAAGGCCTGAAAATGGACTGAGATGTTGTCATTTCTGCTCCATATGTGAGAAACATTGGTTTTGCAGTTTTACAGAGCCAACATTTACTGCTGTTGTAATGTTAACTGTAGTAACAGGACAGTTTTGAGTGTCGTTGTTTGTCTGGAGCTGCTGGCGATAACTCGTGCTTGTATAGGCCTAATCTTGTGTGCTTTATGTTAATGTATTGTTCCATTATTCATTCGTCATCTTCGTGTGCTGATGTGCATTTTGTAAGAACGAAGGGAAGGGTGTGTTTGTTTGGGTTGATTTCAAATATCAACAATGCTTCTCGGAAATCACTAACTGCACCTTTCAAATGTAAATGTAAGAAACTCACCTATAGTGGAGACATGAAATTTAAGTATCACACATTCCCTTTGTTTTGATGAGACCTGACAATTATTGCACAACAGGAGCCAGATTCTGATGCGCTACCGGTGTGTTGCTTTAGGATATCGATTGACACTCTGCATAAAGTTTACGACGGCACCTGTTTTCTTCCTCAGCATGAAATCGACAGCCGCGGTAAACCAATCCTTTGGAGACTGTTTTCTGCATGCCCCGCGGCTACTCAGAGGTACAAGCACACACATATACTAGCACGCACACAATCAAACACAAAGCAATGCTGTTTATTGCAGAGATGTGTACAAAAGGCCAACAATTTAATTTCCCTGTACAATCCTTGCAGGTGCCATGCATGAAGTTAAAAGGAATTTGATTCTTTATCAGATGAAAGAAGGCAAGTACTCAAACTGTTATGAACTTCTGGAAAAAAAGTTTAAGAACAGGAGATGACAGAATACTACCGCCATGCTCAATTATGGATGATGGCCTTTTATCTTCCCATCAGTAATTAGAGGAGCTACTCCGCTTTCAAGTTCATCTTTACATACCAGGCTTCCCTGCTGAAAAATACAGCACTGCTGTTCACCAGCCTACCTCAACAACTCAAGTCTTAACAACTTGTAATGGGGTTTCAGGGCGAGAACATGCTTAATATGAAATCGATTTATTTCTCCTTTCCTCAGTCGCCGTTTGTAAAGATTGCATGTCAAACATTTACGGGGAAAAAACGGGGTTGTTGTTGCAAAAACGATCCTGGTTCCGACATTACAGAAGAAACACCCAGACTGTGCTGGAACTTTCCCCAGTCGCTTCTTCTGACGAGTATTTCTTAAATGTGCCAGCAGACTGAACACACACAACTCACTAGACTAATTTCCCGCAGTTTTTACGTGCGAGCCCTGTGAGGGACTAAAACATACTGTGGGTGTACGGTTTCATTCAAAATGCTTTCCTCACTTTTAAATACGCAACGTCCACAATGGATACGATAATTACGTGATAAATGTACAATTTAAACTGCATATTTCATAAAGGCTGCTGATATAGCTGGTTTAGCCTATAACTTACGATGCAGCATTTTGTCAACAAATCTAACCAGCTAGCTGTGGCTATTTTATGTTTTACAGAATAAATACGTTACCCCTCACACTTCCATATCAAAGACTGTATGTTGGACAGTGAAATTAGCTTGCTGTAACCACAACTGACCTTGAGTCAGAAGTGAAGAATCCAGAAAAAGTTCCACAAAGAATGAAAAAGTAATAAACCTGTTGCTGGGTTAAAATAACCCAACCAGCTGTTTATTTGTGAATGACCCCCTTACAACTCATTTGACCCAGCATGAGCAAACCAAGAATGTGTTTACAGTACCCCAAACAACCCAACATTTTGACCCAGCACAATCAACCCAATGATTTGTTTACAGAAACAACCCAGCATTTTTTTGAGTGTATCAATATCACACCAGAGGATGCTTAAACAACTCCAAAAACAGCATTACCAAGTTCACTTATTAAAAACTTGTATGGATTTATTGCTTTCACATGGTACATGCAGTGGCGGTTCTACATTGAATTACACCCTGGGCGAGCCCCACTTCGAGGTCCCTCGCCTACATATTTCAGCCTTTAAATATTTTTTATAAAAAGAATGAGTCAACAAAGATAAATACTGACATTTACAATGCACATTAGCTTATCTTTTAGTATTAATAGTAAAATTCGGTCAGATTTTCCCATGCATGGCGTCTGTCGTTGCTATGCAATAATGCACTGCGCTCTCGACAACGACAAAGTTTTAGTAGCTAATGAATTTCCACCACCCAAAAATGCTTGCTGTAGCTCTGCTACAAGATTTATTTACGGAGAACAGAAAAAAAAACACCCACGTGTCTGGGTACACCCCCATATTGAAAAGTTAAAAATTTTTCATCTCGCTGCCCCTGGAGAAATTATGATGGCAAAAGAAGCGATATGTGAACGGCCCCTCGTGTGCACGGCACCTTCTCAGCAAGCAGGGGCGCCATTGCCAATAATTGAATTTTTTTTTTTTAAGGATTTTTTTTAACTGCTCGTGCCGCCCCCCCCATGTGACATGAAAAAAAGCCGCCCCGGGCAACTGCCCGGTTCGCCCGTGCCAAAAAACGCTATTGGGTACATGCACAAAAGTTGTTGAAATCTGTTTAAAGTCACCATTATGGAGATCAGTATTACTTTTATCTGATGGGCACTTGGCCATTGACTTTGGTTAAATAAATTATCTTTCAGAAACTGTTGAAAGTGCTTGTTATCACTATTGTCTACAATATATCATACTCCTGACTGCAATGGCATAACTTTTACTGTGCACTCTTTGGAATCAGTGAAAGACACAGGGATTCTGACACATGTGAGTTCCCAAATGAGCAAGAATGTCTTTAAAAATCCAAAAAAAAAGTTATAATTAACTGTACCATTGTAAGAACTCTTTTCACTGAACAAACTGCTTATGATTATGCTTTTATTTGTAATCTTTCCTTGTTTTCATATCTCTGAATATTTTTGTTTTGCAGTATACACATGCTCTTTTTAACTGATTTGTGTACAGGTCCTTTGAAACAAGAGACAAATACTTTGATCGTTTGAAATGTTTTGCCAGTTTGATTTTTGTCCCGTTCTTACACAAAGCTTCAGATGATACCGATTAATAATAGCCAATTAAAATGGTTGGTTCTACTTTCAACAGAGGGAAAAAAAAGCCAAAGTTACAATCATATGTTTCAATCTTATATGTTTTTTTTCCTGTACATCATTAATGTGTTAAATATTGAAATATGCAAGCAAAAAGAATGCTTGTCCCCAAAACACTGCTTGCATACCAACATCTGGCCTGCTCACACTCAACCAAGCCACAAACCACACTCACCATTACTTTGCTGGTCGACCAGCTACAAGCACTAAAAATCATAAACCAGCCTGGACCAGTATAAAATTCATCCTGGTTTATGCTGGACTTTTCAACATGGTCTTCATTTAACTCTAACACACCATCCAGTAACACATCAACTCGTCCAACAAATGGATGCATATGCTTTATAAAAAAAATAGACATAAAGTCTTTTAAATGCATCTTTCATTATGCGTCTGTCTAAAAAAATAAATACAAATATTACAGAAGCGTCCTCAATGTTTGAATAGTTATTTATTTGTCTTTGATATTAAGATGTTTTATATGGCATATAATGGCAGGTGGGAGGATTGTTTGGGAAACCTGCTTGAAAACAGTCATTAGTTTTGTAATACCAATTTGGTGTTTCTAGTGGTGCAGAAAATTACACACAAAAGCTTTAGTTCATGGTGCATGAAGTGCAGTAGGACAGTATATTTCAATAATTTATGGAGTTTTCTAACTTTATTCAAAAGGATAGTTGAGATGGACTGGAAAGTTCAGAAGAAAATGATTCAGAGGTTGCCTTTTCATGGCTCATTAGAGTTTTTATGTAATAAAAAAAATATTTGATGTAATTCTATGCAATCTTATTTATGTATAAATAATGTACATAGAATTAAGTAATCTATGTCATGTTGCAGAAAACATAATATTTAAATATATATATATATACATAAATATATATATATATTTTTTTTTTAGCGTGCTGCCTGCAAGCCTATGGCACCATAAAATACATGTACATCATATTTCTATAATAAATATAGATAAATAAAACAGATTTATTTTAAATTCATACAAACCATTTTCATATTTAAACATGCTATTTAAAGAAATAAAGAAAGAAATGGGTTCCTATTATTATATTGTTGCACTGCAAGACCTTAAAGCTTTTAAGCAGACCAATCAGGCGCAGAGAAGATCTTTGATGGAGTGGGTCCAATTAGCGGATCTAATTAAGGATCCCTGACATGTGATTCAGCAGAGCTGTTGTGATTGGCTGATTGGTGTTACATGATGCTTTCTGTAGTGCTCTGGGAAACTCCGAGACAATACTAGAGAACAGACGAGTCACGACTCCAGCAGATCACCCACCATGTTCTCATTAGAGGAAGCCTCTGCCTCCCACACACAGGGGTGATTATCCAGCTCTCTTCTTCTACTCTTTTCTAAGAGCTTTCTTTCTATGTTCTCTTCCTCCTCCTCCTAGATCCTCTCATTCAAACTCCCATTTCAATTCAGCTCTTTTTTGGGGGCTTGAGATTCTCTCTCGGTCCCTCTTGCTGTACCCTAAAGGGAGCTGTTAGTCGAGAAATATTGCCGTTTGATCATTTTCATCTTCTGCTCTTTTTATGTACAGATTTATTTTTTAATTTTTTTATATCAGTTGCAAGCATTAAATAGCTGCTAGCCAATGAAAAAGATTCAATGGCTTATCAGCAATGAGGAAAAACTGAATTAATTAACAGAAATTATAGTGATCCTCAATAATAGCATGTGTAAGAATAGCATTGGCCCAAATAGAGAGTCCTGTGGGAGCCTCGGGAGAAAGTTGTATGCCTTTTATATCCTTTTTCTCAATGTGCTTCTCACGTATTAGTCAAAAGAAGAGAAGACACTCGACAGAAAATTCTCTATATAGTCACAGAATTGTTGTACATTTCTTTGTTAGTTTGTAGGACGCCAAAATAAGCAGGTGTCGACATTCAGGATGAGACCATGAACAAAACAATCCAATGCAAAGGAAAATATTGCCTTATAACTGCAATAAATACAGGTTACGTTTGGTTGCTACTTGATGCCTTAATGTATAATCTGAATCCTGAAGCAAAACCAGTTTAATAATCATATTTCTCCCTAGGCTGACGCAAATGAAGATATCTTCCCCATAGAAAAGCCACAGAAAGAAAACCCGAGCCCTGAGGTAATCAGCCAGTTTCTATTTGAAAGTTTTATTATAAAAAGTTTCATCATCTTGATTTATAAAAGCTTCTTTGGTAACCTGTAGATGTTTGTTTGCTTTTTCATGTAAGATGACATTAGATCGATTCACTGTGGTGTTGACATTGGATTCTTGATCTCCAACATGTCTCAGTCCCACCTAACAATCCCAATTTCTTTGTTAGGACAGAGCAAGGTCAGACTGGATCAAACCAGAAAGATATCCATAAATGTGCTAGACATCGCTGATCCCTTCCCTCCAACTACAGCACTTTAAAACTTTTCATACGTAATTAAAAGAGGAAGTGAACAGAATATCCAGTCACATTTTACAGTAAAGACTCATTTGTTTGTTAATGCAAACATTAACTTGCAATGAGCAATAATATTTCTACACCTTTTATTAATGTTTGTTTACATTAGTTAGTAAAAATCGAATTGATCATTGTTTGTTCATGTTAGTTCACAGTGCATTAACAAATACAACTGTATTAGTAAATGTTAAAACTAACATTTGACTATGATTAATAAATACTGTAGAATTATTGTTTTTGTAAAGCGTCACCAAAAATCTTTTTCAAACACTGATTCTTTATGCAGGCCTCATTTCCAATAATGAACCAAATCCATATAGTCTGCATTTTGGTTTATCACTTTAGCAGTGAACACTTTTGTTAGCAGCATTTCATTTAAATTAGTTTAAATGTAATTTTACAACTGATATTATATACATGTATAGCCACCTGGTTCATGGTTCAGTGATTTCCGACAGTCTCAGTTTTGTACATTGTTTTTGCCCCTTGACCTTATGAACACTGATCTCATGTTTTAATGAGTGCTAATGTCCACTCCATTATACGTGGTGTGAATGCCAGTCTCTGGTAGTGTTGTGATTCTAACCAAAGGTAGTCAGTGACTTATAATGAATACATTGAACTCTTTGTCTTCTGTTTGTCACATTCTCCTTACACATCTTTGACTTTTGTTTGTTTTTCCACCATACAATCAAGATCTTCAACATCACTAATAGAGAGACGTCTCTCTTTCACACACTGGCCCACTCAATTCTCAGAAGAAATACAGTCAGGGGAATGAAATCCCCAGAAGAAAAGGTAAAATCTATTTCTCCCCCCTTTCTTTCTTTTATATGAACACATTCACACTTTCTCAAAAGTCATACAAATTGGCCACCGACAAACGTATCTTTCCCATGTCCTTGTCGCACCACAAACAGAGTCTTTATAAAAGGCGTCTCGGTGTCCTGTAACACCTGCGTCCACTAATCAGCCCGGCCCACAGCATTTAGCCCATTAGCATTGCACACAAGGAGCCTATAATACCTGGAGAAATGGCTCTGTTAGTTTTTCCATTTTCCTCAATTTAGAGTTGATTGGCTGGTGCGGGACCCCTGAAAACATGCTATTTAAATCTCCCATTTTGCTCATGCATACTCATTTCTGTGTGTTTTTTTGTTGTCGTTGTAATTTTGAGCCAATCATAACCCATTAGCCCTACTGGAAGATGATGTAACTACACCATTTGGATACAAAATGTTTGTTTGTTTGCTTACTTTGCTTGTTTGTTGAATTGCTTGTTTATTTGCTGTATATTTTGCTTTTATGTATTTGTTTGTTTGTTTGCTTATTTACTTGACTTTCATGTCACAGTCAGATAATCTAAAATTCTAAAAATGATAAAGCTTTACCAAAAAAATATTTTATAATATCTACATGTGTGTCTGAATGCATACTGAAGAGAGAAACTCAAGCACTGACTTTAGGACCCAGCAGAACAGCTCATTTGCTCCATATAGCGCTATAAGTCCATCTAGTGGCAAGAGTCATGAAATGTCACGTTATATTATTTGTTTTTCCACAAGAGGTCAGCAGCAACACCAACACTGACCCAATGTGAGATATTTTGAGCTGATTGTAGCTAGTTATTGCATGCGTATTGTAGAGTTATTTTGAATTTAAGTTGAAAGAATGAGAAGAATGTGCTTAAATGATATTATTTATTGATAAAATCTAGAAATTTAAAGGTATAAGAAAAAAAAAGAAATATATAAAGATTATTATAAAAATTAAATGCTTTAAGCTTTCTGGACAAATATAATATTTTATATATATATAATTTTAGGGCTATATATCATTTTTGACCCTCGAGGTAAGGATTTGTTACGGGATGTGTGGGAACGATGAAGGTTAAACAATTGCATTGAGTATTTTAAACAATTATATTGGCTAATATGGCAGCACTTTTCCTCTCCATTACCTGCATCCCTAGGTTTGTCTTGTCAAGGTAAGAACCATTAGCAATAAAAGTTTTTTATTTGTTGTGAAAGGTCTTTGAGAACAAGATAAGATGAAAACTTCACTGATCCCTCAGGGGAAATTGAGACTTTACTCTACAGCAATAAAAGACAAACAGCAGCTTCAGAAAGCATTTGGACACTTTAGCAACACTTAAAAACGTGTGAATGTCACTGCATTAGATTAAAATAAATTCTACTAGCTTTGATATTTTAAGATAAGCACATTTTTTTCTAACAAGTTTGTTAGGTTTAAAATAATAAAAGAATCGAGACAAACATGGGGTAATTTAATCTGCATAAGGCTATACTCACATTTTTTTTAAGTTGCCAGCCAGGGCCAGCATTTATTTTTAATAATTTTTTCAAAATGTTCATGGTCCCTAGAATAATATTTTCTAGGAATATCTGAACATGCTATATCAAAAGAAAGGACAAAAAATTAATCAATGGTGGGAAAATAGTTAACTGCTTGATTTGCTTGTCTCGTCACAAAATGTAAATTACCGGTAGCCTAATTATTACTAATGTGCTAAATGTGATATTATGATCATTCAAGTGACCATATTATGCTTTTTCATATATTACCTTTCATGTAATATAGCTGTTTTTGAATGCAAAAGGACTGCACAATTTAAAACATCTACTTTGACCCAGCCTCAGACACTGTTGTGGTCGAGGCCTGAAAGAGTTTGGTTTACGTTGCCAACATTTTGAGAAGACGCTATTTTCTGCACCATTTTCTCTCCCTCTCTGCCGTGCGCGCGCTAAGCGGTTTGGAGCAGTCTCTGTCCCGCATGCACGCTCGCTCTAGACTCCGGGAGATTTTAACTAATTTGCGGTATATCTAGTCGACCACGAGTGACTCAACAGGTAGATCTATAGATAAACTGATCTTTCAGGCATTTGACCGACTGGGTTGACACTTCAGCGTGAGAAATCGGGGGTGTGGCGTGTGCGTGTGTGTGAAACCAATCAAACGTGTGTGTCTCACGGCCAATGCGTGAGAGTTGGCAGCTCTGCGGGCATTATCCTCATCATGGCTAACCATCATCTCTGAAAACGCAACTTTCATAGATAACGTTAATAATTTGCAAGCTGAGATAATGCTGCTAAATGTATATATATTTTTTTACCTTGAATGTCATTGCTCTAATTTATTTTTAATATTTTTATATTTCATATTTTGTTCAAATGTTTAATATCTGCTGTTCATAAATTCATTTATTAGTGTATTATATGATTAGAATGTTGTCCCAGTTTTAAAAAATAAAGCACAGCAATGATATCTGAGAGTGTTTCTCCCTTTTCAGGAAAAGTATTGAAAAAAGATCGCAATTCTTGACTTGGTATCGATATCGAAACAAAAATGTTGGTATCGTGACAACACTACTGCAATGTATATTATGAGACAATGAAAGTTTTTTTTTATGCATGTAAACCTATTGTAGGAGACCTTCAAAACTAAACGAGGAGCCTTTAAAATAGCATAGGCGCACTTTGATATCATGAATTTATGTAAAGCTGCTTTGAAACAATGTGCATTGTTAAAAGCACTAAAATATATTTGACTTGACATATTTGTCCATAGTTTATGTTGTGAACTACATGAACTGAACACTGATCAGTTGGATGCTTCTCGACTGATTTGCTTCACTTAAAACACACATCTGTTCTGCTTGTTGATTCAGATTGGTTTAGTCCTGTTTAAGAAGAAAGACAAATGGACAAGCCTTCTGTTCCTAAAAAAAACAATTACTTGAGGTTTGAATTACACAGGCTTATTTCTCCGGCCAGAAGCAAACAAATGGAGGTGGAGGTCCTAAAAACAAACAGGCACTGTGGTCTCAATGGCATTTAAGTTATTTTTTGCATCTACAGAGATAATTGATTAAAATTTCAATGTGATGGCTGGAATGGAATACTCATCTGCTCGCAGCCAAATCTCTCATTACAGAAAACAGATACAATCGAGCATTTGCCATCCCTAAAACTGGCTACAGCAGATTTTATTTGTGCCTCTCGGCATTGTAATTAATGGTTCAGTTTCCCAGGCCTTTGTTAGAGAGTGTAATTACTCTCTTTATGGCAAAGGCGATCCCTTATGATTGTCCGTCTCTCTATCTGTCTCACAAGTACGGAAACCTTTTCAGGCACACATTTTGCAACACTAAACAATCAGTTTTAAATACGGCAGTTTCCAAATAAAAGCTCTAAAAGAAAAAAACCGAAACAAATCCTTCTTGTGACGCTCTCGCCTCTGTTTTGCTGATTCAAGGCACGTCTATTTGAAGCGTGAACAGGAAAAAACAGTATGCATGCCGTTTCTGAGCTGTATTTGGCTCGCTGGCTGTTTGCATTCGAAGACACTTTCTTGTGCCGCCCGTGGTGCTGTAGCGGGACCCCAGAGAATCTGACGGCGGTCACATGAGCAGCTTCTCTCCTCCCTGGAGGTCCAATTACTGCTGGCTTTAGAGCACTGGTCAGGCTGAGCGCTCCGGGTCTCCTGCGCCTCGGATTAGTCAAACACTGCCTGAGAATTAGAACATGATCTAGAACACCGCGATCTTTCAGGCCGTCTTTTTAGGGGTCTTCAAGGATGAACATTTAAATAGAAATGAGCATAAATTGTGAATCGTGAATGGAGCAGTCTGACTCACATGCGATGTCACATGAAGTGTGCCTGTTGGAATTATGAAGGATATAATATGTGTGAAAAATATGAGATTTTGAAAATTGAATGTGGCAAGTTCTGCAAACAGCTTGTCTTGCCTCAGAGAATTATGGAATATGGATTTATTTATTTAGCCCTGAAAAAAACAGCAGAGCTTGTCACCAGTATACATGGCCCCAAAATTCACATACAAAAGTTTAATTAGTAATTTTGTTAGCACTTTTGTCACTTTGTTACTTTATTTAATGTAATGTTGTTGTTGTTATGAAAGATAGGGGAGGCAATTTCAGAGAGGCTAGCAATAAGCAAACACTTTATTTTTTTTCGTCCTGAGACTTTTAAAGAAGATAATGTGCTTTATATAAATTTAGACCAATTATTATTGATTGCTATCAGGATGTGGTTTATGCAAAATCTTTCATATTTGAGTTTATTAACATTTTATTATTTATATTGATGTATTTTGTTCCTTGTTATGAATCGTATTCTATATCCCTTTTCTGCCTCGTTACTGTACATGATTTTCCCTGTGCATGTTATTGATTTTTTGTTGTTGTTGTTGTTGAGTTTTTTTCCTTCAGCATTGATTGCACAACGTTCAGTTCTATCTCTGCATGCATGAGATAGTGCCAGATCTGCTGTATTACAAGAACACGGTGACCTAATCAGATCTGCTTGGTCCATCTTGTCTGTAGAGTGCATCCTTAAATGGTTGCAAAAAAAGTACCAAGAATTTTAATAGGTACTTTCCCTATATAGTCCCTTCCTCTTATGTAATATAAAATATTTAGTTTCAGAAGACTCAGGGCTTCTTTATTGGCTCTCTCTTTTCATTATTTTCATTTTCTATACTCAAACTTCTTACAAACTTACTTCTTACAAACTTCATCTGTTAGATACACTACTTTGGATTTTGACTAAGATATAGATTTATACATATAACTTATCTTGAAACTTTCTTAATATTTACTTGATTCATTTGTTTTTATTATTATAATTTTTCAGTTTTATTTATTAACATTTCTTATGCAAAAGACAGAAAACAGAAACCGAAAATTCTCGGGCCAGCAGCATGTGTCCAAATTTCAATCTTAACCGTTCTATTTCATCAGAAACGATCTTAAAACAGCGCTTTAAGTGTAAAATACCAAACTTGTCCTTTAAGTGTCTGTTTTAAATGCCCATATAGGTTTTGTCTTGCTGTAAAGCATGATTGTTCTGGTCCACCATCTTGACCAGCACTGAAAGAAGTCCTATCCAACCAAGACAAATATGGAAATTCATTCTGTTATATGCTGGTTCAGTTCTAATGTGTGAACTGATGCCTCCTCTCATGCTGCACTATATCCGTATGTGTCTAGTGTCTGAGAGACTCACATATGTTCGTATATTACATTGTGAACGTCAGGTGTAAAGGTCAGTACCTGAAAGCAGTGGATCTCTGAATGCGGTCCATCAGCTTTTCTGTCATTCTGGCATAGCTCATAACATCCATCAAAGCAGCTCCAAAGGCCACCGCACAAGATCTCACACACTCCTAATGTCCTCAAGAAGGGCAGGATGAGGCTTTCTGCTCAGCATCACAATGGAAAATACTGAATCACTCCTAGCCTTGCGGATCCAAACCTTTGAATATCATACAGTCTGATTCACGTTTCAGCTGATTTAGTCTCGGATAGATAAAGGTATCGCTTGGATGCCACCACCCGCAGTTCCTTTTTATGTGATGTTACAGAGGGAGTAAATCTGAAATTGATGATCCTACAATAATAGGCCGCATACAGCAAAGTGCTACAGTACCTCATTCAAATAATGACACAGCAGTCTCTGCAAACAGTTACACAGACAATACTGAAGAGATGACTGAAAATGATTGTTTAGGTCCATATTAAATCCAAAACCATCAAATCTTTGTAGCATACTCTAAAAAAATAATTCAGTGGCTGTGTAAAAATCACAATATGTTATACCCTTAATAAAATCCCTGAATATCCCTTAAGTGATTGTTTGAGTTGGCCATGCCATGAATGTAGCATTTGACTTATACTATTAAAATAAAATATACGTAATATTTTTGTACATTTTCCAGATACCTGAGAATGATGAAATTATACTGATCAATTTCAAGAACCACAATTATTACTTATTTCAAATCAATATTATTCATCTTGGTAACACTTTACAATAAAGTTAATTTATTAAACATATTAACATGAACTAACCATGAACAATACATTTGTTACTGTTTTTGTTCATCTTTGTTAATGAGTGTTAATAAAACTAACTGTTCATGTTAGTTCACAGTGCATTAACTAATGTTAACAAGATTTTAATAAAGTATTAGTAAATGTTGAAATTAACATTAACAAAGATTAACAAATGCTGTATATGTGCAGTGCATAATTAGTTCATGTTAACAAATGTAGTTAACTAATGTTAACTAATGAACCTTATTGTAAAGTGTTACCTTCATCTTTTATAAAAGCTTTGGAAATCGAGTAAGTTGGACTCAATTAACGATCGCACATAGGAGCATAGTGAGCATCAACGCTCCCTGGTTTTTGCGGTGCATTGTGAGATTTTTTTTTTAGGGAGCTAATGTTCCAGAGGAAGGATTTTGCGACTAAGACAGCCCTTATAATGGCCGACTCCCTGATCAGTGCCCTGGATACTGAACTAAGAAGCTGTTTGAGACTGAGTTCAGTTTGTTCAGATTATGTGAACACTGCTTTGCAAACCATACCCAAGTCTGTAAAAAAAGGTGGTTTGGAGTTCGGTTCATGTTAACTCCTGTACAGTTCAATGCAATGGTACTAAATTGTGGAAGTGAACCGCAATTGATGTATGATATAATAAAACTGTGAATTTGTGTGTGTTCTCAATCACATTCCTGACAATTGTGACTGATGCACTGCAAGCGGAGAGAATGCATATCTCATTTCTGCTGGACTCCTGCGTTCTTTATAACATTTGCAGCAGATATGTGATGACGCTTTGAAAACAATATCAAAGGTTCAACTTTTTTTGTTGTGTGTTTTAGTGATGTTAGCACATGTAGTTGCTCTACTCTAGCTAGTAGCTGCCATTTTTAGTGGATTCAAATTACATAAGTTCACATGAGTAGATCATAGTTTAAGTAGGCCTACCGTATAAACATGACTTGTTTGTAAAAACTTATTATAGACACTTCTCTTGCTTCCATTAAACATCTTGGAGATATCACAGAGCTGGTTGCAGTGCATCCTTATTCATGAAAAATATATGGTGTGTATAATATTGCATAGCATGTTGAAACATTTCTATGATGCTTTCTAGGAAAAAAATCCTTTATTCTTACCAAAACACAAAGTTTTACGTCTTTATGTTAATGGTACATTTTACAGCCCTAAACTTACTATTCCATCTAAGTGTAGTCAAAGCAAGAATTGCCCTGTAATTTCAAATGAATATTGGATATTAGTTTCCAGGTCACATCTCACTTTTCTCTTGTACTCTACAGTCTGCAGGTCTTCACTCAAGTTTGTTGTTATTTTTGCTTTCAATCTGAAGAAGTGGGACGGCATTAACAGCAAGGCTTTTGAATTATTTAGAGTAAAATGGTTTTTATGCTCAAAGGTACATTTTATTTTTCCCTCGAGTCATCCATCTTGCTTCCAAATGGCTTTTGCCTGAACCACCGAGGGTAGCCAGCCATACATCCAGCAGGAACGTTCTTTCTCAAGGGAAACTCACATTCACTAAGTTCACGTGTGCATGCTCGTAAATATCATTAAACAGGCATGGCATCTGACAAACGCAACAATACATGCATGACCTATCGTGCAAGCACTTAAAAACAGTATCAAATATTCATGTATGAAAATGATTGCTGCTGCTTTTCAAATTCAAATTTGCAATGAAAGATGGCAGGTGACTCTGTAGTTCTTTAGACGTCTTATCGGGGAATTTCTTATGAATGAATTGAACACAATGTTTTTTAGCGCCTGATTCACTAAATAAATTATGCAAAAACACAGCACCAAAATCTGAGCTGAACCTGTTTGCACGGCACAATACCCCATGTTGCAGGTTGATGTTGCTAGTTTGAGTTCCTGCTTTCCAAAGTCAGGAATAGCAAAATATTGATTACATTATGCAGAGGTTGCGAGTGAATGCAAATTTATCGGGGGAACGCAAAGTCTTTGCGAGGGAACGCAAAAGCATTGAAATATATTTTTCCTCCAATCCCATATTTTTTAAACCACCATGTCCCTACAGGGGCTCTGTATTTTTCCTCTATAAAGAACCTTTTGTGCAATAGAAAGGTTTTATGTATGCTAAAGCTTCCTCAACCATAGTTGCCAATACAGATCCTTTTTTACTTTTTTTTTTTTTTGTATGTAATGCACGTTACATGTAATGAGTTACTTTACTGGCTTTCCCAGAGAGGAGAGCTATGGTGTAAATGTGTCTTAATTAGAGTGATCAGCCAATGAGGGTAAATCGACATGGAAACCCAACTCATGTAGAAAACCAGAGTTGTACCTTCACCGGTTGTAGAAGTCTTTGATGGAATCATGTCCTCGTGTTCTGATATCAAAGACTCACAAAGTTCAGTTTGTATGAAATTCTCCTGGCCAAACAATATGTATTTTTCGTATATACTTTAGTGTTCACTTGATTTTATATTTTATTCATTGGTTTGTTAAACACACACAGTATTACATATTTATCACTGTACTATATTTAAAATCTCTTCATTTAAAACCAAAAGTGCATACTGTTCACTCAAGAGGACAACCTAAAGTCTCTTTGAAAAATGTATTAAAAAAATTATTTTTCATTTCGTTTTTCATGCCCTAAGAGCAATAAAAACACACGGACAGAATCCTGACCGAGGCTGTCAAAATGCGTGCATAAAAGTTGTGCTTTTTAGTGAATTTCCCCTTTTTAAATGTGCTTAACTTTGGTTTAAAAATGCATAAACCGAGATATAAAACTTGTATGTGTCTAGTGCCTAAACACAGCGAGATTCTGAAAATATTACACAACATTGATTTTGTTTCAAGTGAATATGAGAAGGAAATTTAGACAAAAGAAGAGCTCTCTCTCCGTCTCCCTCGCATCTTAACCAAATTTAGCTGGCAATATACAATAATGTCATCTCGTCAGGCATTCTCCTCCTTCGAATGGCAGCCCTTAAATGCTCTGACATAAAATATCTGTCTGCTGCAATTTCATCCTGCCATTTGCAGCAATTATTCCTGAAGAAACAGAAGGAATGTCATATCACAATGCCAGTAGACAATCAATTAAACAGATTCAGTCCCTTCCACTTTTCCTTTTGATACAATGAGCAAATTCATTAATTTTTCAACAGGTGTGTGTCGATTCCATCTGTAGCCAGTTGGATGTTAACGGTTACTCATTAGGGAATCACATTATAATTGGTTCTTGTTGAAGTCAACATGAAACAACATTTGCAGCAGGAGTGGGAAACAATTAGAATTTAAGAGCTGGCTCTTGTTCAAATCATGAGTTGGAATGACAAGAGCAGTTTACTGACTTAGAATAAATTCAACAAAGTCTCAAAGCAGAGGACTGCATCAGTCCAAAAGAACAAAATGAGCCAATCAACTTGATTTCAACAGTGTGATTATATACACACTACCGTTAAAAAACCAAGGCTAACATTTATTTAATTAAAAATACACTAAAAACAGTAAAATTGTCAAATATTATAACACTTTAAAATAACTTTTTTATTTTTAAAATGTTTTAAAATGTAATTTATTCCTGTGATGCAAAGCTGAACTTTCAGCATCATCTTCAATGTCTCATGATCCTTCAGAAATCATTCTAATATGATGATTTGCTGCTCAAGAAAAATTTCTGATTATTTCAATGTTGAAAACAGTTGTGCTGCTTAATTTTGTTAATTTGTTAAACTGATATATTTTTAGGATCCTTTGACAAAAAGTTCAAAAGAACAGCATTTACACATATTTACTGTCACCAAGTAAAAGTATTAATTTCTAAAATATATATGTATATATATAACTTTTAACCATTATATTTTTAGGTGACATCAAGTCAAAACATTAATATGTTTTGATGAAAGATTACGAAGATAAACTACTTTTTCTTGAGGATTACATGTACTGCTGTAATGCAATGCAATGTAATGCAACTTCTCCTGCATGAGGTAAGCGTTTTTATTTATTTATTTATATATCCTTTCCACACATTTTTTTCTTATTACTGATCTTCAAATAATTTGAACATCCTTTGGCCACCTGGGGGATGAGAAAACCCCCCAAAAAACAAGACTCAGAGGTTTGAGAATAAATTATCTTTTCATAATTAATGCTGATTCCTTGAGAAATGTATTGTGTACGCTCGAATGCTTAATACGTTTATCATGTCTTAAAGGAGACATACTATATATCAAAGAAGGTCTCCTCAATATTTCTACTCTCTCAGCAGAAAGCCCTGCAGAAAGCCCTGCCCATGAGTCAACATTTGGCTTGTTAGCATTGCCCGGTTTACCCATAGATGCATCTAGTAGATGCTGGAATCACACCATATGGATGGATCCAAAAACATCTTTCTCCTTTGACAGCCTTTTAAACGCATCTGTATAATTCTGGCAATACCATAGGTATTTCATTCACATATATATTGTACAGACTGGACTTACATTTGTAGTAATACCAGCCAATCAGCATCATTTTGTCACATTCCAGCAGCTCCAGACTCATTAGTTGTTAGTCAAGAAGTATTTTAACAGAAAAAATGACACTCATTTTACACATATTAGAGTTTAACAGGTGTAACATTTGGAATATTCGATGCTGAATCGATATGGCATTATCACTACTCTAATGCCACCCTACTTGGCATCGCACGATAAATTTGCGTTCTCTTTGCGGCCTACGATGGACCATCAAAAAAAAAATCCTCCGCACCACTCAGATAGATAAAACCTCTCCTCAATCATCTGAAACCTGTCAGAGACTAAAACGGCTCATTAATAGCTAAATGAATCACATAATAAAGCCCCTGGCATACCGCCTCATGCACCGCTATACGTTCACGTCATCTTTATTGATCCAGCTCCTGAGGGCTGATATACAGCACCGATCTAATTGTGTTCAGTGAAGAGTTTATGGCGTTTGCAAGGAGAAGCATCTATTAAAGGCTGCTTGGCTAGAAAGCCACGTGACGGCCTGTCAACAAAGCCCTGAGATGAAATGGTGCCTCTGTCATTAAAAATAATAGCAACAGAAGAGTGGAAAGAGGGAAAAAAAAAACAGCCTTTTGTATTCGATGAAAATCTAGCTCGCAAGTAAAGAGACAGAGTCTATACGGCGATAGACAGAAGACATAACACCAGAAAACACAGCCACAAAGTGCTAATTAGAGAAATCAAACCCTTTTTCAGAAGCCACATTTGAATATGAGACTATTAAAAGGGAGTTGCTGTTGCGACTGAATGGCAACGCATTTCTGACAGAAGTTGTTTGCTAACTTTCTGAACAGCGTCAGTACTGCAAGGTGGTGAAGGAGAGCCACACTTCTGCTTTTTGTTTCTGTCACATATTTCTGTTCAACAACAGAACGTCTAGCTGTAAGTTTTGTTATTATTCTTTTTTCCTACTTCTGAGGAAACGTTTAGAAAGAATGCTTGTAATTATAATGCCAAAGGATGAGATCTATTTGACAGTACAGTAAATCATCTCTAGTAAAAGAGGATTTTTTTTACAGTAGTAAAAGACAAAATTCATTCATTCTTAATTTCTTTAAAAAAATGGTATAAAAGCTGCATGGTACCCTTTAAAAGGTTCTAATATGTACTATTTAGGTACTGATATGTACACTTTTAGTACCAATACCTTTAAGGTACTAATATGCACTCTATAGCTACATGTTTGCCTTTTGAAAGGGTACTGCACCAATGACAGATTTTGTTTCTGAGTGCATTTACACATTGTCATAACCAGTCCCAGACAGCAACACAGTGTGTCGGCCCAGATCTGGCCCACATCTGGTATGTGTTGAATCCACTGATATGTGGGTGCGAGCCAGGACTTTAAATGGGCCGTGCCGGGCTAAAAGCCCCGGGCCTGGAGCACCGAGCCCAAAACCTGCTGCGTTTCCACTGTCGGGCTAGAGGCTCACAGCACTTCACTAAAACCTTCCCGTAACACACCTCTCTGGAACAACGTCACACAAACCTATCATTTCACCAACATAAAACTAAACAGAAAGAAATCACTCTAAACAGCGAAATGATAAAAGCGACCGTTTGCTGGTATTTTTTTTGTTTACTTGAATATTTAAAACCCAAGAATCTATGTTTTTCCACTGGTTTACAATGAAAAGTGATACATTGACCATAATTAATTAATTTGTGTCCAAAATGCACATTAGTCACACAGACCTAACGGTAAACCACTTTATTTATATTTCAAAAAAGAAAGAGGACAGATTTACTTATTCAGTCACGTCTGTTTCTGCTTATTTGATAGTTACAGGACATATTTACATCACATCTAGAAAGAATGATAATTTCTACAATGTGGCCATTGGGTCTGTGAAAGCGCTATATAAATGCTGTCCATTTACCATTTAGTACTTTCTCCAAGCAAGCTACAGTTATATTTTCAGTCAGAGAATCAGAGGAAGCTCCCGAAAGAAAAGTTGCTATATTTTATGATAGTCCGGAGACGAGACGTAAGCTACTGACAGATAAAATAAAAACATGATTGTGATAGCCTTTATGATTTGTCTTATTTCTTCAAGCGTTCATATTTACCATGTTTATATCGTAATGGTTAGTGTCCGTAGTCTTTTGCATCAAGTATAAATATGTCTACCATATACAGTGATCAGAATCCACATCGGATCACAAACAGAAGGCATTCAAACATGAAAATGAGTTTTGAGGTAAATTGTTTAAAAGTCTTAGCTTAGTTTAAAAATGTTAGCTGGACCAAGGTATTTAGCGGCCCAGAAAACCCTGGCCATTGGCCCAGAGGAAGCCCCGACGAGGCCCGATCAAGCCCTGGAAGTGACAGCGAAACGCGACTGGCCTTGGCACGTACTAGCACGCCCGCTTTTGGCCCGACAGTGGAAACGCGGCTAGTGTCGGCCCAGATCTGGTACGTGTTGAATCCACATGTACCAGATGTGGCCCGGACATGGGCCGACACTATGTTGCTGTCTGGGGTCAGCCAAGTCTCACGGACCTTAATTGCAACATAACAGTGCAGGTGTTTGAATTAGGAAGAACATGCTCATAAGTTTTCGGACTACATTAAAGGAGAATTCCGGTATTTAGCACTTTGAGTCTATTTTCTAGTTCGTTTTGGATGAACTAGAGTTCTACCAGAAAGACTCGGGAGAATAATACTGTAACAATAAACCATTTATTAACAGCCCAGCAAGTAATATTATGATTTAAAGTTATAGTTCCGTAGCTAGCGATCCGAGCTTCCGGACTCTGCATTTCCTGCCTGAAGGCGAAGGCAGGGGCGCAGCCGACCCCCTGTGAGGTATAGGAAGGGACCATCCTGGTGGTGGTGGGGAGGATGGAGGGGAAGGGACCATCCTGGTGGTGGTGTGGAGGATGGAGGGGAAGGGACCATCCTGGTGGTGGTGTGGAGGATGGAGGGGAAGGGACCATCCTGGTGGTGGTGTGGAGGATGGAGGGGAAGGGACCATCCTGGTGGTGGTGGGGAGGATGGAGGGGAAGGAACCATCTTGGTGGTGGGGAGGGTGGAGGTGAATGAAACCGTCAGCATCTGCAAACTCAGACATGTGTAAGTACCCATCTTTAATACCACAAGTATTAGAATGCGATTGGATTGATGAGAAGGTAATGAGTGACGCAACAATTGAGTCTTCCTGGCAGAACTTACGCTGAAGCTTTCATTGGTGGACACAGAAATTTTGACAATGGGTCCTGTCTCGACTTTTTGACTCTTTTAGAATCGCCTTTGACCGCTTCAGAGTGGCTGTCTATGGGCATGCACAAACATGTCCTTAAAACAACACTTAACGTTCGTTTTCTGTGCAACTCGCTGAGTGGTTAGTGGTGTTCGTTGATGTTCCAAAACAAGTAGCGTAGCGAAATACAGTTTCTGTCGTGTTTTAATTGGCATTTTGTAAAATCGCATTGATTTCTGTTGGAGGACTCATTGCTCGTTGATATTACTGTGCTACCGGAAACGGAAAAGGGGGCTATTTACATTTGGTTGTAGTCTTTTCGCTCGGTTCTCATTCTGTCTAGCAAGGGCGTCGCCAGCCGATTTTACCGGGGCTTCAGCCCCGAATGTTTTGAGTCAAGCCCCGAATGTAATGACTGTCACTGACCAAATATGAAACTGGACAATAGCCTATGTAAACGCACAAAATCATAAGTTGTTTTATTTCATTGCGCTTTGGCTTTGCATATACTGCATACAGCCTGTAAAAATATACCTTAAAAATAATCTAGCCTATAGAATACATTTCTTTGCTGTCGGTAGCCTATGGGCTACTCCGTTTCTTCCTCTCTGTTGAATATGCAGCGGGTAGGGGAAGAGCTAGCACAGTCAACCGCAAGAGTGCGAGACTGCGACTAAAGAAAAAATTAAAGACAAATTAAGCAAACGAGATTTAGGGGATTTTTCGGAAAGTCAGTGGGTAGGAATTAATTTTTTTTATCCTTAAAGTCTGAAGATAGATGATCATCTGGCTGGCTTTCTCTGTAGGCCTATTTGTTTAACTAGCTAGTTATTACCATAGGCTAACGTTAAACGTTAGCACTTGTACTGGTATTTTCTAGTACAGAATCTCCTCCGGATAAAAACACAGGAGAAGAAGCTGAAACAAGTGATACAAGATCACTCACTCAAATATAAAATAGCGATCGCCTTTGAAACAGATCGAAATGAATTTCCTCCTCGCTCCAAAAGTATGGTGCTGTGCTGCGTCTCGCCATGTTTACCTCTACTTATTGTTTACTTCCAGTATACGGCACGCGGGTTTTTATATGCGCCAGACAGAAGTTCCTCTACTCAAAAGACCAAGATTCCTTGCGAATAGAACATGCGCAGAACACAAATCTGTTGTTCCTTTTGATGGGGATATGCCGATACGCGTTTACATGACCAAATATTCGGGTTAGAAAAGGGGTACCCCAGGTATAATATTCGGGTTTTTAAAAAACGGTAAATGAGGAAATTCGGGTTTTTGCCGGTGTTTACATGGCCGTGCGCGACCGGGTTATTGCTAATATTCTGGTTTTGAACGGGTTATTGGCTGCATGTAAACGTAGTCATTGATTGCGCTGCATGGCTTTGATTCCCAACAAAAAATAAATATTCTTCAGGAATCAGTTGGACTACTGGCCGCACTGTTTGATTCACTAAAAAGAACAGCCTAAGGGTCGTTCGCTCAGAAAAGACCAAAATGTTTCAGTAAAAAGAAGTCATTCGTTTGGGAATCAGACCGGTTGCCCTGAATGTTTCGTGCAGTAGATTCAGTAGCGATGTTGAACAGTAGTGTGGAAAGGGAACACTCTCTGAATGCTTATCATGTTGGTCCATCCTCATCGGAAGAATGCATGTCCGAGAACCGAAGTTCGAGTGTCAAGTGTTTTTTAAAAATGGATGGGTTCGTCTGATGAAGATTAGTTGAATAAATTTAAATTAATAAATTTAGATAAACATCTAACATAATACATCTAAAAGAAGATAACAGTACGGATCTACATTTTTATTTTCATGGATTGATTTTCAACCATACCCAAGTAGTCAGTTGCTGTCATCCAGCCCTGGAATCCGGCTAGTTGTGTATGGCATAATACACTTGTATTTTCTGAGCAAATCACTTCGTCATCACTACATGACTTAGGTCTGGTGAACGACTGAAATACACTTTAGTGTCCACGAAGAGAAAATTGACTTGGACAATTCACTTGTTGTGTAACATTTTAACTGAAATGGGTGTACAAAATATCTTAAAACGATTATACACATATGCTGGAAACCTGTAGCCTACCTGGATCTTAAAAATATGTTTTGTGCTTCCCTGAGAACAAATTACTCAAATAAAAGCTTATAACTACAGGAATAACTATGATTAGAGAGTTGTTTGCATAAATTATCCCGTAAACATTCACTAGTTTGCCAAGTGATACACAGGCTAATTTATCTCCATAAACGCTATTTTGTCAATTATGCGCATTTTTTCAATTACCTACATCAACTTCCCATCCATATTGTCACCACATATTTAGCATTTTACACCGTTCTTTTTGCATCAATTATCTTTTTAGATAAAAACAAGGGCTGTAAAAAAACAATCGTAATGCATAGTTGTGATTCATTTACACTATTTTAACTGTTTTTAACGTGTCACGTGTTGAGTTTGTGTGTTCATGTTTAGAGTTTTATTTTTACCCTGTTTTTCTGGTCATGTCTGAGGCCTTGTCCACACGGACACGGGTATTTTTATAAGGATTTTCAGAAACCCCGGTTGCAGTGTTGTCTTGCAGACAGTAAAACCGACTTTTTGCCTTGCGACGTCAGAGTGTGCGCCGTTATCTGCTGTGTTTGACATCAGGTTGTTCGCCGCTGGCGGCTTCTGATTGGCCAACGTGGCTTTACGGTAAGGGTTATATCGCCACCTGCTGGTGTTGCATGCTCTTGACAGCGCTTGATAGCGCGTTTTTGCGTTTTCATGTGGACGGAGATTTTTTTTAAACGCAGGAGGAAAAACTCCGGTTATAAAAATACCCGTGTCCGTGTGGACTAGGCCGGAGTTTCTTTGTTATTCTTCTAGTCTGTAAATTAGTTCAGTCAAAGTCCTTTTAGGCAAGTCATGCCACTCGGCCGCCATCTTGGCAACGCCTCCGGGCAGCTATTTCGGACTAACAAGACCAGGCTCCTATCTAAATGAATGGGCAGAGAGTCAGAACTGCACTTTCACTGGTTACCGGGACATAAAAACTGCATGTATAGAAACAGCAGTAAAATATGATAAAAATCGCTGAAAAAGTTTGATGACTTTGCCCCAAAATAAGGTTTAAAACGCCTTTTTCCCCACAGGTTATACTTTACTACGCATGCGCAAGGGTTCTCGTCTCCGCTGTCGCAAACATCAACTGTGCGCATGAGTCAGTGGAACCAGACGATAGGCTTAAATGTTTCCCGGCTTGACTGTTAAAAGCAGACGATTGGCTTTCCAGCGGGAGGGGTGGGACATTTGTATACAACCGCCATATTTGGCGTTACGGGTTTTCTCTATATAGTTGTATTGAGGATTGAGGAAGTAGCATGTCTCATATAAATTGTCTCTGGTTCAGTTCACCTCAGTTCTCTTCCTGTTTGTTTCTATGGTTACTGATTGAGTTAGTTCTGTTCTGGTGTGTCTAGGTAATAAGCCCTCTCTTGTTTTCTGTCTATTTAAGCCCAGTGTTTCTCTCAGTTCATTGTCAGTTCTACGTCGTGTTTAGTTGGTGGTTCTGTTCCTGATCTTGTTCCTGCTCCTGAGATTTTGTGTGATACTTCGGTTGACAATTGCAAACATTAGATCTTGATAAGGGCATGTTGTTCCACGCAGAAAGAGAAGGCAGTTTTAAGCCATTTAGTTCTCCTGCAGTCAGAAAAAAAATCAGGAAATGTATATTACACATCTGAGTGTTTTGTGTGAATTAAGATATCCCTGTTGATTTTCACTGCTGAGCTGGAATCACCAAAAGAAAGAATGAAAGATAACCTCAGCATATCTCTATGAATTACCGCACAGGGGTTCACAATGTCGCCCATACACAACCTGCACGCTGCCATATTTGCGTCATGAACCAATCACACGACCTGAGCCACAAATGCCACGTGAACTCCTTGGAGCAGACAGGGAAAATGATTCCTTACACTCCCTGGTTACAGAAGGCATGTCAATGTCAACCTCACACTGCCCACATGAGCATCATGGCAAAGTAAGCCAAACAAAGAAAATATATCCCTGAAAATATAAACAATGCTACATGAACAGTTTTTTTTTTCGTTTTTTTTCTTGAAAGCTCATAATTGCATGTAGCTCTTTTTATGAATTATTCATGAATGAATTACATTTGAACTTTGTCAGTGTAGCAATTAATGTAAACTACGGGCCTGATACATAAATATTTCGAGTATATTATAAAAGCTTCGCATATACTGTGTAGGCCTATTTATGCGTGATTATTAAAAGTGTCTCTGTGGAGGTCATCAGAGAAGCAATTAGAAGTTTCCCTGAGGGAAGTCAGCAGGAGGGACTGAGACATATAGAGAGAGTTAGAAAGATCCAGACGCTTTTGTGCTTTCTTCACCATGGTGACCTGGAAGAGAAACGGTTTATTTAAAGTTGTTAAAACTTTCCCCAGCCTGCCAATACTCATGTCATAATGCCACTGAAATGATGTCAAGTGTATGGGAGGTTTGGATGACCATGTATTTTCCTGGTAATACGTTTCCTGGTAAGGTAATTTAGCGTCTTATTTAATTAGAGTAGAATCAGAACCGACATCGCTAACTAGCTTTGAAAAGAAAAGAAAATCTAACTAAATCTGCCGCAGGAGAATCTCCCCTACAGCACGTCAGCACGTCTATGGCGACATTAACCATGAAATTCGAGTCAATTTGGTCAACGGCCAGCAGATGGGTGCTGAAGGTGGTAATTATCTTTCATGACAAGTTTGCATATTTCCCAGCAAGCTCTAACAAGATGCTAACGCTCTTTTGCTCAGAGACCCACTGATGCGAGTTCACACTAACGTCAGATTAATTGGACATTACATTGGCTCATCATCACTGTCCACTCATGGTGTGTGCTTTATTTCACACATCCATTGTGCTGATGAAACTTACAGTAGCCCAGCAAACCGGAGTATTGCCACTATGCTGTTTTTGAGGCTTTACAATGTTGCGATTACATCGATGCTAAACATGAGCGGTATGATGGTTCATTTGTTATCATCATTTACTCACCCTCACAGTGAGTTTCCATTGAACACAAGAGGAGTTGCTTTGGATATACAGAGTGATGTGTCAAAAATAACATAAAAGCAACATAAATGTACCATAAAAGTAAATAGCCCATATGACTTGACTGATGCGCTATATTCCAAGATGAGCCATTAGTCACTATATCCATATTCTTTTCTGACTAGATTTATTGCACATGGTCTGACATCAATGGATCTTGATTTGCTATATTTAGTTTACATTTATAGACATTTTGCTAAAGATCTTTGTGTTCCACACACAAATGAAAGCCATATGGGTTTGGTAAAACGTGTAAATGATAACAGTTTTTCTTTTTTTTTTCTGTTATATGGCAGTTTTTCAAGATAGATGGTTTTTGTTCACTGCTCTTATCACTTAGCTCATGTGTCATTGAGTTCATTGCACAAGAGGAATGTTGAAAAATATTTGAAAACATGTCAGTTTATTGTATAGCGGTCTTTATTATGTTGGCAGAATCGCAACTCAGCTGACTAATTTGTCATTTTACATGCGTGGGGAAATGCTTTCTGGTTGGATGTAATGCACTGTGACATGGATGGTTTGATGCAAATAGCATCCAATTGGCTAACTGAACTAAATGCAAGTGCAAGTGTCTGGTTTAGCCTTCAAGTCAAAATAATTAGATTTTCTTCATTACTCAAAATAATGAGGGAATGTATCAGTTATGCCTATTCAGTTGTTCTGCCCAGTCACAGTCAAGTACTAAGAATGAATTAGGATAGACATTCCTATACTAGAAAACCTGACAGTAAGAAAGTCAAATCTGACAAACCTTGTGATGTTCCTTCCAGTCTGTGTTGCACCTGCCGCTCTACATATCCTTCTTAATGGTAGAAAGAAGTTGAAGTTTATTTTTAACAAGGTCTGTGATCATTTCAGTTTGATCTTAACAGTTTAAGCAACACATTTAATCACAGATTGTTTTGTGATCCTGTCAAAATGTAACGCAGCTTTGCAAAGGGGCAGTTATTGAACGATAGAGTGGCGAAAAATTATATTACACTTGACAACAAACCTGCCGCAGTGAGTGAGCGCAGTTTCTTATTCCACATGTGTAGAGGTCATTGAAAAAGTGCAGTAAAAAAAACAAAATGGCCCATTTAATTAGTGCGAGGGTGAAAAATGGTCATGAAAATCTAAATTATAACTGTTTGGGTGAAGAACAAAAAACTTTACTCCATGCAAGTAGAGCTCAGGGAAAAAAAAAAGCTTTATATTGACCCCTTTTAAGAAAAAAAATAGTACCAGTTTCTTATTTTCTTCTTTTTTTGCTTTCATCTGCTTTGTATTTACTGGTGGAAGTCGTATATTAAATCTGAAATAGAATACAGCAGTGAAGAAAAGTTGGGAGGTAAAAGAAAGGAAACAAACCTGAAAGAAAAGAATGATCCCTTTCAAATGAGTTTGTCGTATCTTATGTGTCAGCAGCGCATTATGTTGAAGAGAGCAGCTGTCAGAATAAGGCTCTATTGGGAAGAAAGCGGCAAGATTGAATTACTTTCCTTTCTGAAGGCTGACTAAGAGCATATCAACAGAAAAAAAAGGTAGTTTTAACATGACAGTGTGAGATAACTGTGAAGCAGCATTTCTGATACAGATATCTCACATCTTTCTGAGAAACTTTCTGGATATTGACAAAAATAATTTCCAAGTAGACCGATGTTCTTTTTATTTTATTTTAAGTTAGTTATATGAAAAGAACATGGGAAAAACAAAGCACTGAAATGCATAAAAAGTTGCTGTAGCTACTTTTATCTTAGACTTTCAAAACAGTGATTCAAAATGTATTCAAGCTGAATGTTTATCTGTGTGTTATAAAATATTTAGATTTTATTGGTAACAAACACAATTGTTCATTTATTTAAGGGCGCAGTACATATTTTCTGTGCCACTAGTATCAATGAATGTAAAAACGGTTTCTCCCATTTGCTATTGGTCAGTCAAAATAGGCCTGCCCATGAAATAAAAATGCTAATGTATTATTCTGATACTGTCCAGTAAAAACAATCTCCTTCTAATAATGCTTCATGGATTTTACCTCCACTGACGACCACATGCATCCAATCAGTTCAGTGCCTTGCTTTCATTAAGTTAATGCATATTATTAAAACAAATTAAATTAACAGTCTGTCACATCTTATAAACACATGTAGAATAATGTAACATAGATTAGGCAGCCAATTACCTGTGGAATTCTGGGGCAGTCTCTCGTCCCCATGGGCTTATTAATGCTGTTTGCATATGAGTCACAACCTATCATATTAATGTTTGTACACATAATACACATCTGTGACAAAAGCAGGTCTCTTTTGTCTGCTCATGCAGACCTCAACCCGTAAAGCACACCTACAGTAGCAGGGTATTGTTCTATTTGAGGCCAGCTGAACAGTGTTTTTACAACCGTGAATTTAATCTATATGCAGTTATTGGCAGAGTTATACACTTAGAACCATTGATGCATGAACAGACATTTTCGGAGTTGAGCGATGCATTCGGTTCTGCACATTTAATGGAGTAATGATGCTTGAGAACTGTGATTTTCAGTCAGCTCCAGAGTCCAGTCAGGGATTTTGGTAACACTTTACAATACGAGTGAACTAATATGCATTGATTCATGCTTAAAGGATTAGTTCACTTCAGAATTAAATTTTCCTGATCATTTACTCAATCCCACGTTATCCAAGATGTCTTTATTTCTTCAGTCTAAAAGAATTTTTTTAGGTTTTTAGGGAAAACATTCCAGGATTTTTCTCCATAGTGGACTTCATCGGGGTCCAGTGGGTTGAAGGTCCAAATTGCAGTTTCGATGCAGCTTCAAAAGACTCTACACGATCCCAGCTGAGGAATAAGGGTTTTATCTAGCGAAACAAACTGTCATTTTCTAAAAAAATTAAACATTTATATACTTTTTAACCACAAATGCTAGTCTTGCAGTATCTGTGATGCGCCAAGCATTACGTAATCACGTTGAAAGGTCATTCGTGACGTAGGCGGAAGTACAGAACTCGTGTTCACTAAGCTAACGCGCAAAGACTAAGTCAAACGCCCTTTACAAAAAAATACATAAATAAATGAAAGCTCTAGCGTAAATTCTGCCAGGAAGACTCAATTGTTACGTCACTTATCACCTTCACATCTTACCAATCGTGTTCTATTACTTGTTGTATAAAAGATCGGTACTTACACATGTCTGAGTGCACCGATGCTGACGCCAACATTCCCCTCCATCCTCCACACCACCACCAGGATGGTCCCTTGCCCTCCATCCGTAATCTGTGTTTGCACTAAAGAAACAGTGACTTAATTACAGCACAGACTGGTTAAATTGGATTGGAGGTGGTTTAACCGTCTCTTCAATATGCGCATGTCTTGACTGTGAAAGTATTTTGATGAAGGCATTTTTTTTCTCAGTTTATTGATTTGGGTATAGATGTTGAACAGTTGTCTTTTTTTTTGTGATAATTTTAATTTCCACACTATATACAGAATGTCTTCTTTTAAACGTTAATGAAAATAATCGTTGCGCACATCTCTTATTTCCAGCTGGCTGTGATCTGAGGCTAAAAGTATTGTAAATGAACACTAAATTGAGACCTCTCAAAACTATAAAGAGAAACACACACAGCAGGCCTATTTCATTTGAGCTTTAAGGACCACCAAGATGGTCCCTTGCCCTCCATCCTCCACACCACCACCAGGATGGTCCCTTCCCCTCCATCCTCCACACCACCACCAGTATGGTCCCTTCCCCTCCATCCTCCACACCACCACCAGGATGGTCCCTTCCCCTCCATCCTCCACACCACCACCAGGATGGTCCCTTCCCCTCCATCATCCCCACCACCACTAGGATGGTCCCTTCCCCTCCATCATCCCCACCACCAACAGGATGGTCCCTTCCCCTCCATCCTCCCCACCACCAACAGGATGGTCCCTTCCCATACCTCCCAGGGGGTCGGCTGCGCCCCTGCCTTCATCTTCAGGCAGGAAATGCAGATTCTGAAATGAACTAATCATTTAACTAATGCACAGATAATCATAATGTATGACTGCATCAGCAACTAATAAAGAGTATCTGCTTAATAGATTAAGTAATGTATGAATTGCTATTAAATTTTAAATGTGTCTTCATGTATTAATTCCTTAACAAATGAACTAATAGTGTAAATGAATATGTTAATTACCACGATGGGTTGAAGATATGCATTTCAACTTCCGGTTTTCTGCTTTCAGAAGTCATTAGCCAATGATTTGCAAATGTATAATTATGTTATGACTTTACTTGTTGAGGCACATGAATAACTCATTGTTAATTAATGTCTTTTAGGTTTTGACATCCACTAACCATGGATTTCAATTTACATTTGTCTGCTACCATGTCACTGAACCAGATGAACAGGCACATCCAGGGCCTTGTTCATGGCACAGTAATATCTCTGATTGAAGCTTGAGGTCAGGCGGAAAACACTGAAAACATGCAGTTTTTGTTGCATATTCATATGCAACACTGCTATTTTTCGTAACACTGTTACGAAAACAGTGTTTCGTAACACTGTTGCCCCGGATGCGAGTGGCGCAACGTTACACAACAAAAGACAATACAACCCATTATAATTAGTGATACTGTCTACACTAGATGCGGTGCGATGCAACGCCACACAACAAATCCCTGACAGTAAACAGATGCCCCGTTCTATTTCTGATGTAGAATTCCAAGCACTCAGGCTACTTCTGATACTAAAGACAAATGGACTTGCAATGGTCTGTCACATCCAGTTAGACACCTGGTGTGGCGCGACGTGATAATGGTCAAAAGTTCTTTATGAGTGATACATTAACTCATAATCATCTCTGCATTAGTTAAGCATGACTTCATGCAAGTAGCTGTGTTGTAAAGAGTTACTGTAATTTTATATAGAAAAGCCTACAAATATACATAAGCAGTCAATTCACACACGTTATATTTGTAACTCAAATAATTTTACTTTGCATGCAAAGTAAAGTGGCCGGTCATGTCAAAAATAGAAACAGGTTGTGTCGATTAAACACAATAGGAGTGGCAATGTAGACAACCGCATTGCTTTTATTAGGAGAAATCGCTTCTTCGTCTCCATGTAGTGCACTATTGCACTACATACATTACGTGATATTCACTAGTAAATTGCATGAAAAGTGAGCACACAAGCATTACCAAACTGTTTTTGATGGTTATGAGTATGCAGGATTGTTTGTTGTTATCACATGGAGCAGAGCTCCTTTATAAATGATTTGACTTTGCTTCATAATTGATCAATTTTGCAACATCAGCACTGTTATTGAACTGAATGGGATCAACGTTGAATTGGCTCAAAGAGAATGACTCTTTTGTCTTCTGTAGAGCTGCTTATAGCTGAGTTGAACTCATTTCTTATTTAATGAACTGGCTTGAACTTAATACACAATATTTGTTTAGCTGCGTTACGGCAGAATTGAATTCCGTTTCAATTCATTGATCATTATTTTCCTGTTTACCACTGTAAAGCTGCTTTGATACAATCAGCATTGGATAAAGCGCTGTACAAGTATGGCATCTTGACTTGACATAGGCAAATGTCAAGATAATTTGAGACCAGTGGAGACACAAACACAGGAATCAATGCATAATGTCATAGGCTAAACTCAATAGGGATGTTCGCCGGAGTCAAATGTGACGTCACGATATGGGCGTGGGCGCGAACTGGTTGGCAGAAAGAACCAAACTCAATGCAGATGGCCTGCGAAGAGAATGAAGATGAAATTCTCTAGTCGTGCATTGTGTACGTAATTAGATTTTTTTGATCCAGCCACTTTTTATTTTACCCTTTTGTCTTGTTTCAGCCCCAAACCCCATCTCTGCAATACAAATTAATAAAGGCTGGTTTGGTTTCTAAAGTAGGCTACTTCTTCCAGCCTCCATGTATTAATGTTCATGGGTAGCCTGAATGGGTTCCGTTCAGACCTTAACATTAGGTATTTTACTGTAAGGTGTCAACAAGATTCAACAAGACATTTTCACCTGGCTATACCCAATGTTTAGATCTGTTTGGGTATTTATGCAAATTAGTACATACGTAATTAGATTATGCACCGTTTGTCTATGTTAACAACAAATGTTAATAATGTTAATAACAAACAATTTAAAAAAAACTTGTAATACATTTTTTGTTTGTCTTGATGTAATCAACTCAGTACTTATCATGGTGATATCTGGGTTTAAATGTGTACTCTATTCTAGACGCCTAATTGCAGAAATCCACAGCTATCTTCTTGATTCAAGCTATTTAGGTACGCGGTAGAAGGTTACTCTTATCGAACCTGTTAACACAGCCGATCACACAGCACGATACAACCATTTGTCTTCTGTGTTTGCGCTGCGCAGCAAGCCATTACTTTTCTTTTTGCCAACCAGAGCGCATGTAACCGCGTCGTGACGTCACGGCGAAGATCCCTATTGTGAGTTTTAGGTCTGTGAGCCAAGTTCAGTTGTGTGTATTGAAGGTTTCGGTAATCTATTGAAAAGCTTGTTTCAGATATGGTTTCACTCTCTTTGTGTGACTCTGTGTATAATTCCTCTGAATTCCTAGAATTCTGTGTAGAATTGGCTCTGCTGATCCCGCTCTGTTAATCGATTGCTCCTGTCTGCCTGCTGTAAGCTTTGTTTGCGTCGAGGCTGTAACTGTAAGCCTAGTATTAGCTTCGTATTTCTTTCTGTTTTGAACCATCATTTACTATAATTTCTAGTTGTTTATGTTACTGAATACAGCTTGCCCAATATCTCAGATTAACCTTACATCTAGGGTTGCCACCCGTCCCGGTTTTCCCGGGATTGTTCTCTTTTTTGAGCGACAGTCCCGGAAAATTTTAATTCTTTCCCGGGACACAATTTGTCCCGTTTTTTTGTGAAAATGTACTTTTAAAGTAGAATTTCCGGGTTTCAAATTAAACCGTTTCCTTCTACTGTTACTGTGTTTTCTTCATGGCTGTGTACATCCAATCCTGTGTCTGTAAACGAGTAAAAACGGGTAAAACAGTGGATTGGCCGATGCCAGGCCTTTACTTTTATTTGATTGGAAGCAGAAATACAAAGCGCCTATATCGCCTAGCAACTGGCTCTGCTGTCGGTCGCACACATTCGCACATCCAGGATGAAACAGTGCGAGTTCAGTTGCTAGCTAGCTTTTTAAAACTTTATATTTACTTTATGTTTTGTGAAATGGGGGGAGAGATGGACGAGGAGGACACAACAAAATCAGATGAGTGCATCTACGTCAGGGAGAGCATCTAAGTTAGGACAATTTACTTACTTTTTTTTTTTACTTACACCCACTGAGAATTCTGTTGATTGTGCCCTGGTAATTGGTGATTCGATCACACGGAACGTGAAAATAGAGACACCAGCAACCATAGTCACATGTTTGCCGGGAGCCAGAGCACCTGACATCAAAGCAAATTTAAAAGTGCTGGCTAATGCTAATCATAAATTCTCAAAGATCATTATTCATGTCGGCACTAATGATGTTCGACTCCGCCAGTCGGAGATAACCAAAACTAATATTAAAGAGGTGTGTTAAATCGCAAGTACGATGTCAGGCACTGTAATTTGCTCTGGCCCCCTTCCTGTTCGCCAGAGTGATGAGATCATAGACATCATATAGAGACTAGATGCCCTATTGGCCGCTGGGCACTGAGAAATGCGGCCGCCATCTTAAACCGGTCATAATCCTATTGCGTTGCATAGCAGCAGTAGATGCCAGAGCACTGTGCAGCATATTCCTGCTCAAATCGGCCGCCGAGGATAACTTTTCACAAGTAAGATTTAAGATTTAACATTACCGTACTATTGTTTGTATTTTGTGAATAAAATATTAAATGTGTCCTGTATCATAGCTACATGTATGAACTTTGCAGCAAAAAAACCCGCGTGAAAATCAGTTCGGTATTCAGTGAGATATGATTATTTAAATGTGCCGAAAGTTCATTGCACCTGCCAAACAGATTACACTGAAAGGAGTGGGTGACCGGTTTAAGATGGCGGCGCAGCAGCTCGTCCGTGCCAATAGGAAGTAGCGGTCGATAGGGCGTCTATCTATATGATGTCTATGGATGAGATAGTTAGTAGATTGTGTTCACTCAATGTCTGGCTGTCGAAGTGGTGTCCGCATAATAATGTAGAATTTATAGACAATTGGAAAAGTTTTTGGGGCAAGCCTGACCTGTTGAGAAGAGATGGTATTCATCCCTCCTGGGCTGGTGCTGCTCTTCTCTCTAGTAATTTGGCTCATAGTCTTAGAGATAAAACATGACAATCTGGGGCTCAGGTCAGGAAGCAGACAGACTGGCTAAACCGACCGTCTGCTAACGGCCTTACGTCACCAAGGTCAGATAAATCCCATCACATAGAGCCTCTTTCACCTAGATATCATCATATAGAGACTGTGTCTGTTCCCCAAATTTGGAAATCCAAAAAACGTCAGGTTAAAAATTTAATTGATGTTCAACAAATAAAAAACAGATATAATACAGAGGAGCAAATGATAAAGCTTGGGTTGCTGAATATTCGATCCCTTACTTCAAAATCACTCACAGTTAATGATATGATTTCAGATTATAATCTAGATGTGCTGTGTTTGACAGAAACCTGGCTAAAACCAAACGATTACATTACTTTAAATGAGTCAACCCCACAAGATTACTGTTATAAACATGAACCTCGTCTGAAAGGGAAAGGGGGAGGTGTTGGTGTAATTTATAGTAATATTTTCAAAACCACTAAGACATTTAGTTTTAAATATACTTCTTTTGAAGTGTTGGTGCTTAATGTAAAAATACATAGTGTAAACGATAAATCACATTTGAAAATTCTGCTGGCTACTGTATACAGGCCACCAGGGCACCATAAAGATTTTATCAAAGAATTTGCAGACTTTCTATCAGAATTAGTATTGGCTGCAGATAAAGTACTAATAGTTGGTATGGTGATTTTAATATACATGTAGATAATGAAAATGATGGATTGGGATTGGCGTTTAAAGACATTGTGAACTCAATTGGAGTTAGACAACACGTGTCAGGACCTACTCATTGTCGTAATCATATTCTAGATCTAATACTATCACATGGAATAGATGTTGATGCTGTTGAAATTCTGCAGCAGAGCGATGACATCTCAGATCATTATCTAGTCTCATGTAAATTACATTTAGCCAAGTTTGCAAAGCCGACTCCGTGTTATAAATATGTAAGACCTATACCTTCTGCCACTAAAGATTGCTTTATCAATAATCTTGAGCAACAACAAGACAAGTAGTTTGTTCAGGCATGGTTTTGTAGGGAATTACAAACCTGCGCACATATATTCAAATGCACATAACTATAGAATCAATTCTTAATGCGCATGTGAACGCCATCAGCGTTTATCACAGGTTCGCGTTTAAAGTCTGTTTAGAGACATTCATATACATGAATGGCCTCTAGTTCATAAACGCCAGAGGAGAACTGGCCCCCGACTGAGCCTGGGTTCTCCCAAGGTTTTTTTTTTTCTCTCCATTAGGTCACCTGATGGAGTTTTTGGACACCATTAGGTCACTTGATGGAGTTTTTCGGTTCCTTGCCACTGTTGCCTTTGGCTTGCTCAGTTGGGGATATTCAAATTAATTAACCAATCATTGATACCATTGATCAGCCCTACCAAACGTGGAGGTTGAACATTGTTTTGTTGTTTTGATTGATACTGTGAAGCTGCTTTGGTGCAATCTATGTTGTGAAAAGCGCTATAAATATACTTGACTTGACTTGACTTGACTTGTCTCTGGTCTTTCTTAATCAAACTGGAGAATAAGACACTGAGGGTAAATTTCACTCATAATGGACAATGTTATATTTTACTTGTGCCTGTTTATGTGCAATTAATTAACATTAGAGCTGCTCATATGCATAATTGGCATAAACATGGCAGGTTTTACATGTCAGTTCAACCATTCTACAAATTATGTTCTGTTTAATTACAGTGCTTGTAAGGCAGTGCAGTGTGTATGAAGTATGCCCAAATATTATTTTTAAAGTGTAAAAAATGTTCCATTGACTTCAGCATTCAGACTGTAACAATGATGTCATTGCCATATTTGCATACGGAATTCCAATTGGTTTTATTTCCTATTTGAAAAGTGAAATGTGATTGCTCTAGATTATAGTAGATCAAAATGAATTTAATTTATCTATTTAACCATATACATTTACAAATACATCCTTTTTTGCTTTACGAGTATTTCTATTTCGCTTAGAAAATAAAAATCTTTATTAATAATCATTTATAAAAAAATATTTGTTACTCCTTAGTAGTTGTGTGTTCAATATAGTGCTGCATATCAATGTTTAGATGCAAACATTAAATGTTTCTATTTACGTAGATATAAGTATACGCACTTACAAAGACACATCATATTTTAACATTAATTTCCTTCAGAAAATAAAAATATTGAATAATAAAACATGTATTCATGATATTACTTTGAACTCATAGATGCATTTTTTTTCTCTCTCGCTCTCCTAGAAGTTCCTTGGCGTATTAAGTGTGTAATATCCGTATTTAGATGCATCTTCTAATTTATGCTAATTTCTGCATCATTAGCTCTATCTCTAAAGCTACTTATTTTTTATGCATATTTTTTTTATATACAAAAGCATGGGTGAGAATAGGCTGGTCCTCTGGGAGAGTCTGCTGTCATGTGATAATATAATCTTGTACTACGAATAACAGCTGGAGGCAGGAATAAAGAAGGTTAAAGCCCCTATATAATCTGACATCTACAACAATTTGCAGAGAATTGTGGGAAGCCTTGGAGGTTGGTACAGTTTTTACCTGAGCAGCTTCAGTAAGCTGTGATAATAATAGTCTTCTTTCCACCCTGAAGTATTACTGTCACTATTACTTTTAGATTTGAATATTGTGTCTCTAATATAGTTTTTTTTTTTTTTTTTTTTTTTTTTTTTGCATAATGAATTTGTTAATGTAATTTAAAATCAAATGAATTTCTCTGGTAAATCTTGCATTTTACTACATGAGAGTTTTTTTGAGAAAGGTTTCAGGCAGTTTCATAGCTAAAGTTTTAAAGTTAAAACTTATGTGTGTTTCTTTTTGTATTATATGGTGCAAAACTCACCACTATGGTGTTGTGAATGCCTTAGATGCAGTTGCTAAGTTGTTCTGGGTGGTTGCTACTCTAGGTGGTTGCTTATTGGTCCCTGTCAAAGTTTTTATATTGGTTCCTTCCTCAAGGGATTTTTGTTCTCATGTTTTATCATCCATCAAGCAAAAATCTGTCTGATTACTTAGAAAACTATTAGTGCGCCTCTCCTCAACAAGCCACATGACTTGGGATGTCTGTAACATAAATGTTGTGGGATGAGTTATATGCTAAAGTTTCAAAACAAAGGGTTGGGTATTTGTTAGAATCTCTAACATTATGAGCAATATTAGTAATTCTTAGTAATTCAACATTAGTGCACCTGTAACATGTTAGACACACACAAACAAAGATGAATCAAAAATACTTATTAAACAAAGAGAAAACTCTATAAGATATATGCTGTATAGTGATAACACATTCACATAAACAATACCGAAAATAGAGCAGACCGAACTAATGGTTTAAATACAAAAGGGAGCAATCAACAGAAAACAGTACAGGTGTAAAACTAATTATCAAACAAACAAGGAAGACGTGTCCTCGCGCCGTAAACAAACAGACGAAAGTCCAAATGAGGAGGGTGGGGGCTCTGAAGGAGGACGAGGGATTGGTGAAGGACAGGGAACAGGAAATGCTGGCAGGAGATACCAGGGTGGAGAAGACGGATGGAGGACCCAGACAGGTACCTCGACCACAGCCTGGATGAAGGCCCAGAGACTTGGAGCTGGATGAGATCAGTGGAGACACAGATACAGGAGACTTGGAGCTGGGCGAGATCAGTGGAGACACAGATACAGGAGACTTGGAGCTGGGCGAGATCAGTGGAGACACAGATACAGGAGACTTGGAGCTGGGCGAGATCAGTGGAGACACAGATACAGGAGACTTGGAGCTGGGCGAGATCAGTAGAGACACAGATACAGGAGACTTGGAGCTGGGCGAGATCAGTGGAGACACAGATACAGGAGACTTGGAGCTGGGCGAGATCAGTAGAGACACAGATACAGGAGACTTGGAGCTGGGCGAGATCAGTGGAGACACAGATACAGCAGACTTGGAGCTGGGCGAGATCAGCGGAGACACAGATACAGGAGACTTGGAGCTGGGCGAGATCAGTGGAGACACAGATACAGGAGACTTGGAGCTGGGCGAGTCCAGTGGAGACACAGATACAGGAGACTTGGAGCTGGGCGAGATCAGTGGAGACACAGATACAGGAGACTTGGAGCTGGGCGAGTCCAGTGGAGACACAGATACAGGAGACTTGGAGCTGGGCGAGATCAGCGGAGACACAGATACAGGAGACTTGGAGCTGGGCGAGATCAGTGGAGACACAGATACAGGAGACTTGGAGCTGGGCGAGATCAGTGGAGACACAGATACAGGAGACTTGGAGCTGGGCGAGATCAGTGGAGACACAGATACAGGAGACTTGGAGCTGGGCGAGATCAGTGGAGACACAGATACAGGAGACTTGGAGCTGGGCGAGATCAGTGGAGACACAGATACAGGAGACTTGGAGCTGGGCGAGTCCAGTGGAGACACAGATACAGGAGACTTGGAGCTGGGCGAGATCAGTGGAGACACCGATACAGGAGACTTGGAGCTGGGCGAGATCAGTGGAGACACAGGAGACTTGGAGCTGGGCGAGATCAGTGGAGACACAGGAGACTTGGAGCTGGGCGAGATCAGTGGAGACACGGATACAGGAGACTTGGAGCTGGGCGAGATCAGTGGAGACACAGATACAGGAGACTTGGAGCTGGGCGAGATCAGTGGAGACACAGATACAGGAGACTTGGAGCTGGGCGAGATCAGCGGAGACACAGATACAGGAGACTTGGAGCTGGGCGAGATCAGTGGAGACACAGATACAGGAGACTTGGAGCTGGGCGAGATCAGTGGAGACACAGATACAGGAGACTTGGAGCTGGGCGAGATCAGTGGAGACACAGATACAGGAGACTTGGAGCTGGGCGAGATCAGTGGAGACACAGATACAGGAGACTTGGAGCTGGGCGAGATCAGTGGAGACACAGATACAGGAGACTTGGAGCTGGGCGAGTCCAGTGGAGACACAGATACAGGAGACTTGGAGCTGGGCGAGATCAGTGGAGACACAGGAGACTTGGAGCTGGGCGAGATCAGTGGAGACACAGATACAGGAGACTTGGAGCTGGGCGAGATCAGTGGAGACACGGATACAGGAGACTTGGAGCTGGGCGAGATCAGTGGAGACACAGATACAGGAGACTTGGAGCTGGGCGAGATCAGTGGAGACACAGATACAGGAGACTTGGAGCTGGGCGAGATCAGTGGAGACACAGATACAGGAGACTTGGAGCTGGGTGAGATCAGTGGAGACACAGATACAGGAGACTTGGAGCTGGGCGAGATCAGTAGAGACACAGATACAGGAGACTTGGAGCTGGGCGAGATCAGTGGAGACACCGATACAGCAGACTTTGAGCTGGGCGAGATCAGTGGAGACACAGATACAGGAGACTTGGAGCTGGGCGAGATCAGTGGAGACACAGATACAGGAGACTTGGAGCTGGGCGAGATCAGTGGAGACAAAGATACAGGAGACTTGGAGCTGGGCGAGTCCAGTGGAGACACAGATACAGGAGACTTGGAGCTGGGCGAGATCAGTGGAGACACCGATACAGGAGACTTGGAGCTGGGCGAGATCAGTGGAGACACAGGAGACTTGGAGCTGGGCGAGATCAGTGGAGACACAGGAGACTTGGAGCTGGGCGAGATCAGTGGAGACACGGATACAGGAGACTTGGAGCTGGGCGAGATCAGTGGAGACACAGATACAGGAGACTTGGAGCTGGGCGAGATCAGTGGAGACACAGATACAGGAGACTTGGAGCTGGGCGAGATCAGCGGAGACACAGATACAGGAGACTTGGAGCTGGGCGAGATCAGCGGAGACACAGATACAGGAGACTTGGAGCTGGGCGAGATCAGTGGAGACACAGATACAGGAGACTTGGAGCTGGGCGAGATCAGTGGAGACACAGATACAGGAGACTTGGAGCTGGGCGAGATCAGTGGAGACACAGATACAGGAGACTTGGAGCTGGGCGAGATCAGTGGAGACACAGATACAGGAGACTTGGAGCTGGGCGAGATCAGTGGAGACACAGATACAGGAGACTTGGAGCTGGGCGAGATCAGTGGAGACACAGATACAGGAGACTTGGAGCTGGGCGAGATCAGTGGAGACACAGATACAGGAGACTTGGAGCTGGGCGAGATCAGTGGAGACACAGATACAGGAGACTTGGAGCTGGGCGAGATCAGTGGAGACACAGATACAGGAGACTTGGAGCTGGGCGAGATCAGTGGAGACACAGATACAGGAGACTTGGAGCTGGGCGAGATCAGTGGAGACACAGATACAGGAGACTTGGAGCTGGGCGAGATCAGTGGAGACACAGATACAGGAGACTTGGAGCTGGGCGAGATTAGTGGAGACACAGATACAGGAGACTTGGAGCTGGATGAGATCAGTGGGAGACTTGGAGCTGGGCAGGACCAGCCCTGCAACAAAATGCTACAAAAAATCAAATCTGGGTTCAGTATTCTGTAGCATGCTAGAAACGCACAAACATAGATAAATACAAATTGCTTATTCATTAAACAAAGAGAAAGCACTTGGAGATAGAAATAGTGATAGTGAATAGTGAACACATTCACTTAAACAATTCCAATCATGGAACAGTCTGACCTAAAGGCTTAAATGCACTAAATAATTGTTAAATAAGGGAGCAATCAACAGAAAACAGAACAGCCATGGAAATAAATAAGGAACTATAAAGGCAATCGGACACACGGAAAACCAAACTAAAACAATGAACTGACATAAATACAAAGTTCTGTCATGAAACTCAAACTCTAGCAGCTTGTGTTTCCCCTCTTTTTCTCTCGCTGCCAGAAGACGGTCTCCTGTGGATTTGTGGAAAGTTTTGATAAGATTTCAACAAAGCATATATTTATTAACAGCCCAGTAAGCAAGTTTATAAAGTTCTTTGGCGTAGACCCCATCCGTAGCTCGCGATCCGAAGGTAAACGGAATGGTGGTGTGGAGGATGGAGGTGAATGTTGGCGTCAGCATCTGCAAACTCAGGCATGTGTAAGTACCGATCATTTGTACTACAAGTAATAGAACACGATTGGTTAGATGTGAAGGTAATAAGTGAAACAATTGAGTCTTCCTAACAGAACTTGTGCTAAAGCTTTCATTTCATGCACTTCAAAAGAATGAGGACTCATGCTGGAATTGATACAGTAAATCCGACACCATCGATATTGTTCGTGTCAATGTGTATCAACTGCTGAGGAAACCTCTGGATCTGAAATTCTGATGTGGTAATAGAAAAAACTTGTTTCCGATTGGCTGTAAGCAGCAGTAGACCAATCACAACAGTCTGGGCAATTTGACCAATCAGAGCAGTGTATTGGTTCTCAGAAAATAAGGGTTTAGAGAGACTGAATCTTGAAACTAACCGTTTTGAAACTCTTTAAAAAATGAGGTGATGCTGTAATGCTGTAAAGGTGAAAATGATGCAGTATCATGAGGTGATACTGTATTTTATGAGAAAATGAAAGAGGTTTTTATTTTTTATTTTATGCATGTAAACCTATTATAGTAGACGTCCAAAACCATTAGGAACTTTTAAAATAGCATAATAGGCACACTTTAATTATTTTATCTTAAATGTGACTTTTTATGCAAGAATATAATGGCCCTATTTTGAATCCCTGAACTTTCCATTTAAAGAGCATCATTTTCATTCAGTAAAGACATTATATCAGAGCACATAGAGTCTTGGCTTCACTGGCACTCTCCCTATCATATTTGAAAATCACCAAGCAATTTTGTTTCGTAGCTTCAAGTGAGCAGTGAGTGTGTGATCATACTTCAGGCTGAACTCTAGTACTCAGGACATCATCTTTTTGCTTTATAGTACAAAACTGACACACACACACACACACACACACACACACAGGCTTACACTAGTAGAAAGAACCCTGCAGGACATGATTGATGTCTGTAACTGTCATCACACATTTACAGGCTTAAATAAGAAGCAATGGCTTATGGGTAATTTGTCTTGCCACATTGATCATTGCCTAATTACAGAAGCACCTACTGAGACGTATGTCCCTTCCAATGAGCCTTAAACACTTTTTTGAGGACAGAAAGGAGTAATGTTGAATTAAAGCAATAATGCACCTAAAAATGTAAATTCTGTCATCATTTACTCACCCTCATATCGTTACAAACATGAAATGACATTCTTCTGTAGAACACAAAAAAACACCCTGATTTTGGAAAATGCCTCAGTGTTTGTATACAGTCCTATGTTTTTCCCTAACGTTCTTCAAATATATATATTCCTTTTTCTGCAGAAGAAAGTAAGTCATACAAAATTAAAATTTTTGGATGAACTGTCCGTTTAAGGACTAATACATATTTATGTGTATAATTGAGATACTATTATAGATTTTATTCGTTTTTTTATTCGTATATAGATAAATTCGTTTTTGTTGTGTTTTTGTGTATTTTAATGTATTTTTTTTCTTCAGTTTTAGCTTTAGTTATTTTAGTACATCAGATAAGACAAAAGTTTCCTTGACAGCTAGCTGAAATAAAATAAATGTTAAAATATATAATATATATATATATATATATATATATATATATATATATATATATATATATATATATATATATATGTGTTAGTTAACTGTAATAACCATGCTTGAACAGAACACAGTAGTATGCATACAGAATGTGCTAGATATGTAGGCTATGCATCTTTAAATTGTGATTTGTCATTAATTATTAACATTTTAGCATGTATCATACATACTTCAATCAATTTTGAGCAAACATTTGAATACAAGCAATACAGTTATGTAGAAAAACAGATATGTTTGATGCCCAAATATTTTGTTGTGTTAGAATAGATCTCTCTGTACTCATCTACATAATTGTGGCCTTTTACATACAGGGTTGGTTAAACGGTAAACAGCAAGTACAGTAAAAACTGTATGCAAAAAAAAATCTATGGCTTGAATTGTGAGAATATTTGTGTGAGCTCTTGTGTGGCTGTTGTTGTTGTACCTCTGTGTGGACTTTACAGAGGACATTAATTCTATTATGGCTGTATCCTTAGGCCCAACACTATAATTTTATTGTAGAAGAGGAGATCAACTTCATCATTTACTTCAATTATTGCAGAAAAATTGTCAGTATGCTGCGAAATGAGACAACGTGCAGTCATAAATCAAGAGAGCATAACAGATTCCCCACCGAGACTCATTCTCCTTATGTTGCAAACATCCCGTAAAACACACACACACAGCTAACGCACACACACACTTTTTTTCTGTTTAATTGTGCCAAAAATACAGTTTTATGGAAATACAGACAATCCACTACTAATCACTTTATATGCCATAAATAATCCCCATTTGTTTGTATTGTAGAGTTGTATGAATGCAAATTTGTCTTAGGACTGAGACAGTCCTCATGTCAAATATGTAATTTTTACCGGTTTGCTTTCAAGGCAATATGCATTACTTTTAAGAAAGCTAAAGAAAGAAAGATTGAAAAAGAAAACAGTGCATATTTTGTCTTTCATTGTCAACTTTTACTCTAATTACAAAAGCATTTCAATATTTAATGTGCGAGACAGATGCTGTGTTGTACGCTTTCCCACTCTCATTTTAGGGGTAATAAATGAAAGACCTTGCTGGGAAGTTTGCCTGTTTGTCATGTGGACTGTGACAGAGAGCTACAGATGACCGTCTGCCAGTCTGAATCCAAGTAAAGGGTTCTGCTGTTATGCCTGTGAGCAAACACTTAAACACTCTTCTCAGGAAAAAAAACCAATAGGTGTTTCCGAACACAACCGCTTCAATCTTTCTCCGCTACCCTCTGGCTCGCCTTGGAAATCAAAAATAGTTTTCAATCAGTCTGCCAAAAAAGAAGGTTATGGGAAGATGGAAGCCATCAGGGTCATCTCATTTTGATAAAACGACGTCCTTTGGTAAGAAAGTCAAAACTCTGGCCTCTCATCTCTATAGGAATTATTGGAAACAGGACTGGAATCAAGTCGGTAATGGAAAATTATACAATACAATGTACAATTTAAGCAAGCACGGTCCGTGAATACTCCAGCTTTGTGAAACATTGTGGTAAAATACAACCTGTTGAGACTTATGCATACTGTTTATTTTGGGATTTAAAAACCTTAAAGTGATAGTTCACTCAAAAGTCATCCTCATACCATCCCAGGTGTAAATGACTTTTTTTCTGTCATGACAAATCTTGGAGTGTTTGGCATGATGATGGATATGACAATGTTGATATGTATGGACTTGGCAGAATAGATCTGGAGATCTACAGGATTTTCTTCTGCCAGTATACACGACACACTGCTGGGAGCAAGTCAGACGTCCTGCTGCTGTACAATATAGCAGATCTGTACAGGTGGAGCTGGGGAAGGTGGAGGGTTTCTGAAAGTGTGTCAGAACTGCTACAGAAAATGCTGACCAGTATTTGAAGGACGAGCAGAGAGCTCATTGGCTACTGATACAGCAGCAACCAATCACCTGTGCCCATAGAGAATGATGTGATTGCAAGCAGATTGAGTTATGGGCCTATCAGCCTGCGCCATCAAGAGTTTCATTACAGAACTTTGTATGTCTTCAGATAAACACAAGCAAAGATTCTCTGTGAGTCCTAATGCCATTGAAAGAGTGCAGCTCAGCTGATGCTTGAAAAACAACACACAGCGATCGTGACAGTGATCCACACGACACCAGTGGATGAATCGGTGTCTTCTGAAGCAAAAGATAGATATGTGTAAGAAAAATACCAATATTTGTAACTTTTAAAAATATAAATCAATGCTTTCCGGTCTACTGTCATATGAGCGATCAGGAGAGGGATGTTGTGACACTTGACGTAAGTGTATTGTGAAGCTTTTCCAAGAAGTGATGTTCCTCTGTGCTTCTGCATTACATCTTATGTGAACTTCACAATGCACTTACAGTACGTCACACGGAACCCATTCACTCGCATTATGTGGACTCACAGAGATGGATTATTTTGATAAAATGTCATAGTAGTGAGAAAGTCATAGTAGTGGCCAAAAGTGATGTCTGGAGGGGATAATTTCACAATATAATATTCTATTAAACGAGGAGTGTGTTATATTGAGAAGGATTATACACTAAACTTGGTTAAGGTATTAAAATGACAAAATTATTTGTCAAGAAAGGCAAAATCCAGTATATAATTAAACACAGGCTTTATTGTACTATGCAAAAAAGGCATAGAAAAACTAAAAGCTCACAGGAATTAAGACATACAGTACGTTGACTACAATGTAATCAGTTATTAATATTTAGTTTGTTCTCCCTTTGTTTATAGCAGCCATTCTTCTGGGTATTGACTCACTAAACTGTGCGCATGTTTCATGCTTAACTTTTTTCCACTCCTCCTAAAGTTAATCTGAGCATCATTGGACCCCTGCATGACGTATCATAATTCAGATTTATAATTTCCTAAAGGTTTTCAATGGCTTTAAGGTCAGGGGACTGAGAAGACCACTAAAAGACTTCAGAATGCTGAGCATGAAAACGTTCAATGCATGCAACTTTGAGTTTAGGATCGTTATCATGTTGGAAAATGCATTGGTCCATTTTCATAGCGCCAGAAACATTGTACATCCTTCCAACATTTACTGCAAGCATGAATTCCTAATAAAGTGTTACCAGATTTTGACTTGATTTTGACCAATTTTCCATACTCCAACCCTTTTGTTCTTTGGCAAATGCAAGATGTTTTCACACTAGATAAAACTAATTGGTTTCTTTACTGGTACACAAAATCTCAATTTAGCCTCTTGTAGCCATTGGCTTAAAGTTCAAGATTGGAGGATAGACGTCTCATTGACGTCTTTAGAAGCTGTTTTGAGGTGGTGCTTCATTAAGATCATTTTCATCCTCTTGTGAAAATGCAAACACTTTACGTTCTGCATGGTAGCGGTCTTACGGTTATAAGACCTTAATAATTCTGTGGACATTATGACCATTCACATCCAGCACAAGAGCATTATTCAAAACCCAATTGACCAGATTTTGCCATTTTAACATTATCCTCCTTGTTTGAAGAGGACAGCTTCGTCCATCTGGCCATTTTCAATAAAACTAATACTACTAATATGTAGCTAATACCTGACACATATTGATTTTTTGAATTATAGGCTGGGAATAATGAGTGCAAGATTGGTATGACCACTTGGCCAAAAATGATATACGCACAATTCGGTATGTTTCATTCCGTCATGACAAATGATACAATTGAAACGTGGAGCGCTGAATTAGTTTTACACTCCAGGCAGAACTTCACGCATACAAATTATTTAATAAATATTTTATAAAAAGTTTAAATAGGCTAGACATCACTTTTAGCCATGCAGGGATGGCATAAGGGTGAGTACATTTGTATTTGTAGGTGAACTATCCCAAAGAAATTGCACAGATGGCATACATCGTTTTTTATTATTTTTATTTTATAATTTTGTTTAAATTTAATTTTCATCCATTTTCCAGATCGCTCCTATGTAGGATTGCTGGTTTTTATTTGTATTTTATTGTGAATTATTGCATATTCATAATGCTTAATGCATGTCAATTATCAGTCCAGTGCGGAGAGTGACAAGTGTCTATGCTTTTTTTTCATAATGAAAAAGCAGCTAAGCAAACAGCTGCAAATGAGGGACATTCAGAATGTGTTTTTAATATAGGTGACGTCAGGTGAAGCGTTAAGCAGTCTGACAAATAGCCATAATAAGAGCCTAGCTTGAGGGTTGAGAGCAAAACACACACGCGCGCGTGCGCGCGCAAACAGAGTCACATGTTTACAGTCTCCACAAGAGTTTTGAGAACATTAAACTGATTAAATCCATAGGATACTTTGAGGCATTATGAACTTAAAGAAAGGAACGTCAGGGAAAAGAAACAGTTTGTTTGTGTTGTAATGTGTTTGTCCTCTGCAATGCTTAGGCGTATGGCTTTCCTTTTGAATATGCTTATTTGTCTGAGCAGAATTTTGTGAGGCCATACATTGTTGTCTAAAAGGAAAAAAATGTACTGTGACAAATTTCAAGCTGTTTAAACATGTTGTATGGTATTATATTTAGAGTTTGCGCACAATTCAGGCTAGAACTGGAGAATGTGATTTGACGGCTATTGTCCTAACAGCTTACAAACATGATAACATTTCAAATTAAATATTTGTCACCTCAAAATTATTATCATTCATTTATTATATTTGTTGATGTGGTGTTGCTCTTTTGTTTTTTAAATATATTTAATAAGACAATTTTGATTTATGTGTGTGTTTTTTCAACATTTTAGAAAACAAGCCATCTTTTCACACTCTCGATATTTTTATTTTATTAATCTGGTAAAAATGTTCAACATGTTTGGTTTGGTTTGTTTCATTTTGGGATGGAAATTACATCTGAAATGTTTTTGGGGATATGATTTCATGTAATGATAATGATATATAATATGCATATACTTCATATGAATGTAATTACTGGAATTTTAAATTACCCATAATTGTACATTTATCATTTTATATTTAACATTAACAAATATTTGTTATTTTATAATACAAGGCTTGGTATTCCGTCATTATCCCCCATCTTTGGAGTGCCATGATCTTTCTTAGCATGGCTGTTTGTCTTACAAACGTTCTGACATCCTTCTCATTACACCTCCTCTTTCCAAAGGATTTCCCAGTTCAAACGGCCATGATCCAAGTTTCCCGTGAACCCCTGCTGTCCCAAATCAATACTTCTCTTATTTAATGAGTGAAATCCCCGTTACACGTAATGGCAGCGGTTACACTTTGACAGCTCAGAGTTGTGGTTTTCAGTCTCATAATGAATTGGGAGAATTCGACAGAATGCCAGACTATTTACTATGGCTGTTGATAACAGGCACGTCCATCCAGTGGTCAGCCTCACTTCCTCTAATGAGATGACAGGTGCAATGTTTACACTGCGATCGCTGCTCTCGTTTGAGGGGTCAAGTGTGTTTACTTCTCAGACGTACGACCCTAATGACCAAGGCTAAATAGTTGACCCTCCATTTTATGCTGCATGAATAAAGGTCACTGGAAGCACAGTGTAGATCTCTCTATGTGTAGGTTGAATTGTGAGCATGTGTCCATCAATGCATCAGTCATTTCATTGCACAGACACTTTAAATCAGGGGTGGGCCACTTTAAATCAGGGGTGGACCACTACACTATTCAGAGTTTAGCTCCAATGCTGATGAAACTTAGTTGAATAAGCTAATCAATGTCCTCAGGATTAGAGGAAAGCTAGGTTGGTGAGTTTTATCAGGGTTTGGGGTAAACTGTGCCACGTGGCTCTCCAGGAGCAAAGTTGCCCATCCATGCCAATTCACAGCTGGAAAAGTGGGTTTTTAATAAAATTGTGTCTGTCTAAGACAAATGGTGCTACATGAGATAAAGGACAGTGGCATCTGTAGTTTTAACAAAAGTCCTGGAGCTGTCAAAAGTTCTGGATGCAGGTAACATAGAGAAAGAGTACCAATTGTTCATTTATATATTACTGACATTGTAACAATACAAACTGGTTAAAAATCAGCAAACTCAATAATGTACTTAAGATTAAGCAAGTTTCACCAACAGCCAACGTTTTTTATGTTTCATGATCCTAAAAACCTTTTGATCTAAGGCTATTTAATACTAATAAGGCTATTTATTTTAATTTAATGTAATATAATTTAATTTATTTTATTTTATTATTTAATTTATTATAATTGTTTTATATATTTTTATTTTATAGGACAGTTAAGGAAAAGCACCTGTGTTTCGTGAAGAGTTTTCATTAAATATACAGTATTTCCATTTAAAGTTCATATTTTCGGTCTGTTTAAGGACATATTTGTTATGACTTTTAAGCTTATTATTTTAAGCCAATTTTTTGTTACAACAATATTTTTTTACTACAATATTTTTGTAATAGTGTCTTTTGCTGGTGGCTATATTCTAAACTTGCTTACATGGCTCTCTTGATTGATTGGTTGATTGATTGATTGATTGATTGATTGATTGATTGATTGATTGATTGATTGATTGATTGATTGATTGATTGATTGATCGACTGATTGACGTCCGTTTGTTTGTTTGTTTGTTCGTTCGTTCGTTTGTTCATTGTGTGGTAAATAATGTAAATTGATCAATAGTGAAAGTCTCTGATGGAAATAGAGTAAATATAAAACGTTTTGCAGTTATTCATGGGTTTCAGTCACGTGACTTTTTTGTTGTGGCCGCCATCTTTAGGACCTTTGCGTTAAATCGCATGATCTCTCCCTGGTGATCGGAGAGATGTTGCACACTTAAATAGCACAGATGAAAAGCAACGGTATTTAAATAAAATAGATACTTTAGGTATAGATCCGTATTTACTGTTAAACGACCTACTGACTCCACTAAAGTCTAAAAACTTGCCAAATTTTACGTTTGCTGACATTTACATCTACTTCGTCCACACTCCCTCTCCATGTCCCCACCACTTTTGAAACATCTCTCGCGGCACGGATGTACCAATACACATAAATAAAAGTCAAATAAGAGGTGATCTAGCACGCTGAAATGTGTTGTTTTTTAAATCAAGTGATCAAAGTGCTTGTTGACTCTGGATCAGTGGTGCAGATACAGTGTTCTCTCGTGACTCGCGCACACCGCACAGTCTTCACACACGGACGCGCGCTTTAATCCATTTCGGACACTATTGGCTCCGGTGAGATCACAAAATAAAATGCACACAAATGTGTTCCTGACTGATATACAACCACTGATAAACATAATTGATTATTTTAATAAGGGTTTTTTAATAAAAAATGGTACGAGGGCGGATTAGAACCCAGAACCTCTGACACGCTTGGCAAAAGTTCCGCCACTGGACCATCAAAGTACATATGTAAAATAGTCGGATGTTGAATGTCATTAAACGACAAATTAAATTCAATGTACTATTTAAATTGATTGGTGGACATCGTATTGTTATTGTACAGGTATGATTTATGATTTAGTGTTGTATTAAATGCCCCCATGAAGAAAATGTTCTTGATAACAGGGTAAGTGGCACTCTGTTAATCAAGCAATATTAACGTTACACCAGTTATCGCTGAACATAAAGCATCGCTGAACTGAATTGCTAATAATGTCGGTAAAGCACATATCTCTTGTATTATCAGTGACGTTTGGACACCTTTATTTTCAATTCTCATTTATTTGTATAGCGCTTTTCACAATATTTCAAAGCAGCTTTTCAGAAAATGCGTGTCTACATTACAATTTAGAGGTTCGGAGTTATGCATTTCAGAAATGTATAGAAATCATGCAGTTATCTAATAATCTATTAATTTAAACAATGCATTAAGGCAGAAACAGTGAGCAGTAGTTTAGCATACTGAAGCAGGTAACGACAACATAATTCAGCCAAACGTAAAAGGTTACAATGTAAATATAGCGGTCTAGAATAAGGTTGTATATAGAGAATACGTGTTCCAATTGTGAACTACATGTTTTAATTTAGCTAGCTAACCTGTAATTTGCTAATTTTACTTTTATTTAAATTTCCAGGTCAACGTTTAATTTCTCAACATTTCTTTGTGATTTGCTGTTATCACAGTTTACAGCACAGCAGATAGACGGCATGTTGCAATTCGGTCCTACAAATGGCGGCCGCTCCACTGTGTGACGTCATATGAAATCTATGAATAGGGACTGTAGATGTCTTATATGCACATTCCAAAAATGCCGCCTTATTTCCACCACAACTATATGTGATAACCCTTCAATCTAACAATGGATCTAACATGCATCACAGTCTACTTCATCTCTATTCATTCTGCTCCATCAGTCATTTCATCATTCAGATTCGTGTCTTGGCGTGACACAGACGTCTGTGACATTTTCTGTCACAAACGATTTGAGGGCAAAACCTCATCTGAAGTTCAGAGGCTGGGCAAGGAATGCATTTGAGCAGCCAGACTTGTGAAAAAAAAAAAAAAATGACAAAAAAACTTTTTCGATTCCTGCTTTGTGCTTAGCTAACAGTACTTTATCCAGATTGGCAACTAAACTGCTCCTCACCTCCTTGTCTGTGGTCATGGAGTGAGCTCAACTCCACAATAAGGTCCTGACCTTTCCGGAAATTATCCCAGCGCCCCTCCTGCACCGCTGATTACCTCAGCTCTTGTTCAGACCCTGCTTTGACCTCCTGCTTTACAGAGCTGGAAAGGTATAAAGATTGTAGTCAAGTCAAGTCAGGTCATCTTCATTTATATAGCGCTTTTTATGTAGATTGTTTCAAAGCAGCTTTACAGAGATAAACATGTAATTTAAGGTAACAGAGATTGTTTAGGCTTCATAGGAAAAGGCTAACTAGGAAAAGGATCTACTGCCAGCAGTCGATTTGATATTCTAGGTATGTGTGATAGATAACTTTTCTCACTCCCTGTAGTTTCAAAGACGCTCTTATCTTATATATATATATATATATATATATATATATATATATATATATATATATATATATATATATATATATATGTATAATATATATATATATATATATATATATATATATATATATATATGTTTTTCTTATTTAAAAAAAAAAAATTTATGATCTTTATTTATGTTCTCTATTGAAAACACAAAGCTTTCCCCTTGGTGTATGTGTGTGTGACAAAATATTTATTTATTCATTGACTCCTGCATAGTGAGTAAATTTCCTTAAATGAATAATTAATTATAAATAATAAAAAATGAATAATGATTTCATAAAGAATAAGTAGGCCTATATGTTCAAACTTTTAACTTGTAATGAAAATTGTACTATATTAAATTATTACTACATACAAATACCTGTATATTTTGCTCCATATTGTTTGTTCGGTTTTTTATTTTTTTGTTATTTTTATGAAGCCCTGGTAATCTATTCAGAAAATGGAGATTGTTTAATTTAATGTATTTTTTTTACTCTGATGCCAAGGTTATTGTTCATGTTTTTTTATAAATACTATCAATTTCAAGATTCAAGATTTCTTTATTGTCATTCCACAGTACAATGTAGTACGAAATTACGTGCAACGTTCACAGCTTAAAAATATATCACAAAAACAATCAAAAACACAGTAGAATTTCAAATACAAGTGCAATTTTCAAAGCATGATTTGCTTTATTTGACAACACATTTGTATTGGTTGAAGTATATTGGATTAAAGATGTACAGTTAAAGTATGTAAAGAGATGTTACAGTATGTATCATCTAGGTATGGATCAATGGCTGCTATCACCCCACACCACACCCCTTTGAAGTCTTTCCAAAAACTCAGGATAACACCATTTCATACTTGACCTACATTCATCTGATGATAAGAATAGGACTAAACTTGACAAATAAAAAAAAGATGATGTCATTTGTAATGCACATGTGAGGCATGTTACAGAAAACATGTCAGTCTTAAATTAAACTTTTAGAAAGTGTTATAAATGATAAACAAAATGACATGACAACTAAGTTACTCACTGAATTACTTTTATCTTGTATGGGAGCTGACAGCAGCTCACAAACATGTCTGTGGTTTCTCGAAACTCAACTCATCAGATTAGTGACAAAACCGAGCTGTGGATGATGCGTTCATTAAAAAAACATATTCTCTTTTCTGCTTCAGGAATCAAATTTCTTATTTAGATTTTTGTAATGCAGTGTGCATGTCTGAAAGCATAAAGCATAAAAAAGCATGAAATAGTATTACCACTGATGCTTTACCTGCATATTTATAAGTAGACAGGGGGGAACGGAGGACATGGTCGACGTCAGGGTAGAGACTCAACCAGACAGTGACGAAGACACAGGCTCGCCGCAGGGAGCCGTACCGTGGAAGAATACACACTGGTGAAACACAGGTTCCACCAGTGCATACGAGTGATAGGCCTGGCTTCGGACATTCCACCACGTCCGTTGCCGAAGGATATGGAAGAACTCGACAGGGTTCAACTATTAAGGAGAACTCTACTGGAGCAAGAATTGCGCACGTATCCAGTCCAAAGGAGGGGAATGGCGCAGCAAGCCGACACTTCAAACCGGGCTCATGGTGAAACTGGCTTCATAAGAAGGGAGCCCACAGGAAGCAACGGTTCGACTATAGGTGTCGCCCAGCCCCCAACTCTAGAATATCTGTTAGCGAAGCACTCTGTGTCAACGCCTGGGCGGGAACACACACTCGGCAGCGGGGTGAAGGCAGCAGCGGGCCGCCGGTGTATGTGCTGGATGGTCTCTGTCTGTGATTGGGCGGCAGAGAACTGTTGGGTGCAGTTCTCTGTCGCGTCACCGACCAGGCCAACCTGGGAAATTGGGGACACCAGGAACCGAACCTTGTCCGCATCTGCCATATCAACCAGGCTAAGCCAACAATGGCGGTCCTGAACCACTTATGTGGACATCGCCAGACCGATCGCGCACGCCACGACTCTCATACTTATGTGGACATCGCCAGACCGATCGCGCACGCCACGACTCTCATGCCCCGGAGAGTGAGATCAGATGCAGTGCGGGGCTCACCTATGAGCTCACGGTCTGGTCTACCCTGGTGCATGTCCATGAGTGCCCTGGCCTGATAGACCTGTAGCAACATCATGGCACGCAAAAGAGGCAGAGGCTTGCCCACAGGCTTTGTAAGTCCTGCCCGTCGGACGAAAACTCATAGGCCTTAGGGGGAGACGAGGATCCCCCAAAAGCTGCGGCCGCCGGACACAGGTGCACCTGTGTCACGACAGACCGCCCCACTTGAGGGATAGCCTCATAACCCGTCACCGCTTCTCCGTCAAGGGTAGCGAGGGGGGAAGAACCAGTCAGGCAGATTTCGGCAGTAAAAGGGGCCATCCACACCCATACCACGCGGCACCCGTAGGGTGGGGCTCAGTAATGCGGACTCGCGCTTCGCGCTTCGGACACTCGGACGAAGGAGAGTCTAGATCTCAACACCGCGACAGTCATATTCCCGCAATGGGAACATAAACCGTCCACAAAAACTGCTTCAGCGTGCTGTAAGCCCAAACACGTGATACAACAATTGTGACGGTCATAGAGGAACAGGGAACGACCACATCCAGAAACGCACGGGTGGAATGACATCTTGAAAAAGACGCAAACGCACCCGTGTTGCTCTTTCAGGAAATAGGACCCATCACCAGTGCCGGAGCACACAGGGGAATGGCTGCGGCAAAACTGAACAGAGAACTGAAGCAGTGAAGCACTCACCTTTAAGCCCTCTAACCAGCTGTCAATAAACACAAACAAACATAAATTTGTTGCTGTTAAAACAGCAGTTGAGAGCTCAAAGCTCGCGATCACAACTGTAGAAACCACCAGGACTGGTTGTAAACAACAGCAATCTTCAGAGACATCAAACGATCGGCTCCTAAGCCGAAAGGCAACTGGTGCGTGCATACACTTCCGTATTTATACCCGCGCTGCGGGGGCGGAGTGTGTGATGCGAGTCGCGCACACTAATTCCATTGGCTCGTTCAATAATAATCGAAGACGATTGGCTCCCTGGCGTGATCCCCATTCAGTTGACGTCGACTACGTGTGATGTTCTCGACTGAATGGGAATTGAAAATTGTTCTGCTACTAAACATAGATTTCAGTAATATCACATCATGTCTGTGTTTGCTGTCATATGATCTCATCTATGATACTGACATGAGAACAGAGGCCTGTGAATCTCCTTGGACCATACGTAGAGGATCAACCATATTATTCGGGATAAGCCTTAGCTTTAAAGCTGCTTTGATGCTTTCCACAGAGCTCAAATCAAAAGCCATATGGTTTTAAATGATCTGTGGTCATTTTGGGGTAGTGTAAAGCCTTAATCTTTACTATTTTCATGTAAAAAGTCTGCTCTCACTATAATGCAAGAGATCACTCGAATCACTGGGGTTCAGTTTATTTGCATTTTATTCATATACAGTAACAGAGATGAAACTGACCTAATATCCTATTCACAGCCCTTATCATATAAGATACTACTGAATTTGTTGTTTGTGCAACCAAAGTACTTTCATTTATAGTCTTTTTTTTATAGTGGTGCTCAAATAGGCCATATTATGCCCTTTCACAAAGTCTATGTGAAATTGACTTTCTTTTGAAATTGAATTGTATTGCAGTCTGATACAAAATTGCTAACTTTATTTTGAGTTAAGATTTCATCGGCACCACAGGGTGGATTGAACATATAGATGTTTTTCAACACTCCCCAGGAATCAGTTTATGTAACTTGTAATTATTTATAACATGTGAGCTGTAAAACTGACAGTGTGGGTCTCTGGCATTGGCGTTTTGATCTTTCAAAGTGTTGATTGTGAGGTACTTAGTTTAAAAATGATTAATCCATTTCATGCTGCCTGATGAAAGGCCATCTCTTTGTTTTTGTTGCCAATACTACACCTGCTTTCTGCATGATCTGATTGTCCAATCAATATTATAAAAGATTTCTTGGAATTCTGTGCATCAAAGAAACCCATTTGTAACACTAATTGGTGTTATATGTAAATGACTTGCCACAGGGGAAAAAATAACAGCTATAGAAAGTCCCCTTTTTTAAAAGTGGAATGTTACTACTACTACTTTCTATCTATCTATCTATCTATCTATCTATCTATCTATCTATCTATCTATCTATCTATCTATCTCTGCAAGTGGAATTGAGAATGGAATGATAATGTATTTCATTCTCCAGGATTTTACAAACCTACTTGCAGCGCAACTTTATAGATCTCTTTTAAGTATTATATAGTCAGAAATTAGTTATTATTGTAAAGAGAGTTTAAATCACATGTACTTGATAGCCTAGATAGAAACAAGCTTGCTGTCCTATCTATGAACCTCCATGAAAACATAATCATTGTAAATGCTTCAATTCACATAAGTCCTTTTCCTGTCAAAAGCATTGCAATTGCTTAAGATTGCAGGTAAGAATTGCTCAACAAGATTTAAATTTGTACTCTTTGATGATATTATACAAGACCCGTTACGGTAGTGACGGTGTTGAAGGTTATTTGTAAAATAAATGGTATCTTTTGTGCAAAGGGACAATGCATATCGGAGAATCTAATACAAGCCACAACACATCTCAACAATTCTTAATTTAGATTTCTCAGTTTGACAATGTCACAGCACTCTTTTTACATTCAATTCAATTATTTCTATAGCACTTTTCACATTGCATATTGTTTCAAAGCAGCTTCATTTAGAGTGATCTGTTATCAGAGTGACTGTATCAAAGTAATGTCCGTCAGAATGTACAGTTCTTAGATAATAAAAATCATGCAATTAAATATCATGTAATCATTAAGGCAGAAAACAATGAGCTCATTAAAGCAATTATTACAAGTTGTGATCAAAATGATTACAATATATAGAACATTTGGAAGTTGTGTATGTTGATTCCGAGTTGACGTTATCTGAAGTCCTCGCAAGGGTTGGGGAATCTGAAATCTTCGTAAGAGGCTGGATCTAAACTGGAGCTGGTGTAATTTCTAGTTAGAAAACAGAAAAGAAAAGCAAATGGTGTTGCTGCTGTTTAAAACATTTCAAGCAATAGATAGTCATGTGCATTTGATCTGATATAACTGGAGTGCAATGAGATACATTATGCGAATGCTTGGCTAAAGAGATGCGTATTTAATCTAGATTTAAACTGGGAGAGAGAGTCTGAGCCCCAAACATTATCAGGAAGGCTATTCCAGAGTTTACGAGCCGAATACGAAAAACGCTCTCCTATGGGAGGAATATAGTATCAAAATGATTAACACGTGCAAGTACAATTATCAATGAACTTGATGCATGTTGCAGAAATGTTTTATCCATGCCTTTCAACTTGTGTGTGCTAAATTCAAAATCGAATGAATGTGTACAAATAGAGACATTTTTGTGAATACAAATGTTTTCTTTTGTATTAGTGTATCATAATTTGTGCATGCAACAAAGAAGCGTGCATTCATTGAATTCTTTTCGAAGAATTATTTTCGATGAGTCGATCTCATTCTATATTTATCCCAGTCGATCTCATACTATATTCATCCCATACTCTCCCTCCTTTATTGGACTTTGATATCTACTACCAAAATTCGAGTTTTATGACCGTAAAGAGCATGATGGATTGTAGGGCGATAGAAGATCGATTAAATTCACATGAGCTAAACCATTTAGGGCCTTATAGGTCAGTAGCAATACTTTGTAGTCGTACTTAATAGGTAACCAGTGTAGAGATGATAAAATTGGGGACAAATTATCATATTTTCTTTAGCCGATTAGAAATCTTGCAGACGCGTTTTGGACTTACCGTAGCTTGCTCATTGAAGATGCAGGACAACCAGCTTTGCATTACAATAATCCAGTCTGGAGTTTGTGAATGCATGAACTAACTACACGGCCCCAAAAAAATAATAAAAAAAATAAAGTCACTGCTTGTATTTAAATAGGCAAATGCTTGGGAGTCTATTATGTACGGTGGCCAAGAGAGCTCAACGCACTTCAACTAAAGAAAACAAATGTAATTAGAAAAAAACACATGCAAATAGAAAAAAACACCCGCAAATTAAGAAAACAACATCAGTTTCACGACACACGTGTGCTCCAAATATTCACAACACAACCAAACACAGAAACGCGCCGCAAATAACACGGACCACAACGGAAATATTTCCAGGGGACCCCAAAAAGTGACAAACCCAGCAGGGACGCGCTTACAGCAGAAAAGTCTACTTTATTTTATTTTTATTTCCTTTTTTTTTTGTTTTGTTTTTTGTGAAAACACAGAGGTTACATTTTTATGACATACAACTTTGTATACAATACACAAAATGTATTAACAATATGTTCAATGTCATCAGAATACAAATGAGAAAAGAACAATGAGCTGAAAACTAAAATAAATCAATAAAAAAGATGAAAAGAACATGAGGAAAGATGTTATTCTATACACAAATTACACTGTACAAACTTTTATTGTTTTGTTTAAATTTTCATAAAGAAAAGTTTCATAAGAAATGTTAGGTAATGTAGGGTTCAAAGTCTTAAAATTGACTCACACACAGATATATAACGCATATTTTAAAAGCTTTTTCAAAATTATTAATATATTTTTTTATATATATATATACATTTGCAACCATTATGTTAACAGCATTATATTTCTGTCATAAGAACAGCTATTCAGCTGATGGACAATAATGAGGAAATGACATTGTCTTTCGTTGCTCCCTTCATCAATCACTTCATCAATCACCCACTACACTAGTGCCCTGCTCACTCCAAAGTGCCCACTACACGGGCTTTGGCGTCTGCCCTTCGAAGGGAGTATAGGGCATAGGGATGCTCACGACAAATTCGTCAATTATTTGGTTCTTCTGGAAACATTTCCATTGTCGTCTGTGTTATTTGCAGCACGTATCTGTATTTGGTTGTGTTGTGAGTATTGGAGCACACGTGTGTTGTGAAACTGACGAAGATGTTTTCTTAATTTGTGGGTGTTTTCTTTCTATTTGCAAGTATTTTTTTTCAATTGCAGCGCGTTGAGCTCTCTCGGCCACCATAATTATTGAATCATTATTGCAATGATAATTGTGTTTCTAGCATGTTATATGTTTGGCAACAGTTCCTCTAACCATATCTGATGGAGTGTGTAGCTTTTCTTTTCTTAAACAACCATGTAGGGATAGATCTTTGGCAAGATCTTGTATTGAAAATGCAAGAGTCCAGCACTCTGTAAAGTCTCCTCCAGCACATCCCAAAGACTTTCAATGAATTTAAGCTCTGGACTCAGAGATTCATGTGTGAAAATGATTCTTCATGCTCCCTTCCAAACATTCTTTCACAACTTGAGCCTGATGAATCTTGACATTTTCGTCCTGGAATATGGCCATGATGTGTCGTCCAACATGGTTGTTTAAGAAATTAATGTTTAAGAAATAATGACATGAGTCCAGCTGTTGGTATGGAAACCAGTGGGATTATTGGATGGCAAGAGATCTAGATGTGCTTCTCAGTGATTACTTTCCCATTCTCACAAACTGTTCGCATCTCTTCAAAAGCATTTTTAAGAGTGTCCCTGTTTAACACTGTGCATTACACATTTATTGTCTTTCTTGAAATATATGGCACTTGAAATAAAAAAAATAATAGTTGATTCAGTCACTGCATGTGGTCTGTGATATGGTTGTTTATTAATGTCCATGTAGAGCTGTAAAATTAGAATCTTGTCAATGGGTAAAATGTAATATAAATGATCTGACTGTCTTTTCTGGGTTATATTAAAGCAGTGACAAATCTAAGTTAAAAAAAAAGTTATATTGCTTAATTTAGTGAAGACCTGCTGCTGCAGGTTCATTTTATGCTTTTGTTTGCCTGCTGAACATTTCTTCAAGACTTCAAACGTCCTTCAGTTTACAAAAATACTTCTTGTTCAAGTCAAGTCAAATCACCTTTATTTACAGAATTTTAAAGCAGCTTTACAGTCATAACAGGAAAATCATGCATTTTGGCTGTTGTTCAGCTGAAGTCAATTCGGTGTTGATTTAGTTCTGTTGTAACCCATACGGAAATGTAATATATGACATATATGTCCCTATATCGCAAGTGACGCCATCATATATGCTAAATATAGGACAATATATTGCTATCACATATATACATATCTCTAGATATATGTAGATATAGGTTTATAACATATATAAATTGTCCATATTAAATGAGTATATTGACATATATTAATACAATGTATATGATTATTGTTTATATAATATTATATGTTATAACCATATATTTCACTGATATGTTTAATTTATATATGCCAATTTATGTAAACAACATACATACATTTTACAGGCTTATGGTTTCCTTATTAATTAATTCCTTGGTTTCCTTATTTGAACATCTTGAACTTTTAACAAGTCTACACAATTCACATTTCATTTCAATTTCTATCCCATTTTAGAATTAGCACAATTTTTTATAAATACAATTATTTTTTTCATTTATTATTTTAACTGGCTCAAAAAAACAAAACAAATACTAAACAAATTATATTTGCAAACTTAAATTTTATATTTGTCAAATAATCAATAACCTATAGGCTATATCAATATAATCAATTTCTATATGTAAGAAAATACATACAAACACATTACATGCATTATGCAGATGTATACAGAATAATACACAGTTAATATATGTGAAAGCTTGGCAGAGCTGCAAACTGATGTCACTGATGTCAGATATGAAAAAAATTAAAACGTTCCTTCATAATAATGAAGAAAAGTCATAATATAATCACATCTGTGATTCCAAAGGCATAGAAATACTTTCTGTCTGCATTTCAGGCCACGTATTTAGCATGCGTTCCACTCCACCCCAATATCTTACGTCATTGCCTAATGCCCTATCTTCATAGGCGCGCCAAAATTCAAACGCAATCAAAAGACCGCCAAAGTACGTCGCGCATTCTTTTCAGAGACCAACGGATGAATGTTCGCCCATGTCGAGTGGAAAGAAGAAACGGATAATGAAAGTTGGAGCATTGTTCCAACTTCCAACATAAAAAAACTTCAATATTAATAATTTCTTAGACGGACTTGATGATCTGTAGGCTTTATTTAATTGAGTGGAGAGGTGGAATGAAGAAAACGTAAAGGCGGATGGCCGTGGCCGTACGAGGCAACTGTGCATAACGTTGCAGGTAAGTTCATTTCTTATAATTCACACATTGATATTGCACAGAGAATAAATAAGTTAAATAATGCTGAATTGCATGAGCTATTTATAAGCTACTGATCATATCGCGCTATATAATTGAGCAGATATTCACAATGTTTAACTGAATTAGTTTTTTTTTTATTTCTTTTCTTTTTTTACATCACGTTATACGTTACTATTAATACTGCTTTATTGTGTGCGTCGCATTTTCATGTTCTCATTTTCATAGTCATGTTTAAGAGCTACGAGTAGGCCCAGATTATTAACGTTACACTGCAGTGCATCATTATAAGATACTTAAATGTGTGTTATGTAAAAATAATATTAAGTAAGATTCAGCTGTCAGACACATGTAGTGGAGAATATAATACAATATTTGCCTTTAGAGTCTAGAACTAATACAATAATACTCAGTAAAAATGCCAATGTAAACTTGCAGGATATTAAATCACTGTCAGTATGTGTGCTAATATTTTGAACACTGTCCCCCATCATGACATCAATACTTTTGTGGGTGCATAAGCACTATGTGGTCAGCCGTAGTTGTATCTTTTGTTTTAATACATTTTGTATTCCCCTTTTCCCCCCCATAGAGAGACAGTCCACCCTAGGACACAACATCGGTCCAGTCCAAAACTTCTGAGCAAAAGAAAATGCAGGCCAAACCCTAGGCTTGTTGAAGAGGAGACCAGTAATGATGGACCATCTAGCCCCAAAAGGTCACAAAATTATTTTTTTACTGAGACCCAAACCTAGCATCTGCATTGCTAATGTAAAAAAAAGAAAAATGTCTACCTACTATAACGTTGTTGCTTCAGGATAAAATAAAACAAAATCATTATTACTCATAACTTTGCAAATTAATTACTACATTTAGATATTAAATACTTTAAATACTCAAATGAATCATCCAAAGTTAGGAGTACCTAATTATCTACATTAGTGTATCTCGACAGGATTAGTCATTTTTCACAGCCATATACAAGCAGTCTGTCAGAGTTGTTTATGTTGCTTTGCCTGTTTTTACTTATGTTAAAGCTTATATACAAGTCTATATCTGTTTACCTGTTTTAATACCATCTGCTATTATCCACTCTGCTATTATTTCCGAGCTTACTGTTTTGGGCAAGCTGATCTTCATTTTCTGCTAAAGAAATTTAAAATACTGATACTGAAAATCTAATATATTTTTTAACTGTTTTGGTTCCTAGAAATGCCCACACTCCTTGGTACAATGGGCAAGCTGGGGAACTGTCTTGAAGCGAAGGATCAGAGCCCACAGGAACAACTGGCATCGCCTTCCAGCACAGGACACTGGGTATGCTGTTTTTCCAAACCACTACTGTAGTAACAGCAAGTTATGACAGTAAAGACTTATTACAAAGAAATTCAAATACCAATAAAACAATTTGTCTTTTTTACAGACGCAGTGATCCAGATATTTCCTGGAACCAGCAGGGGCCAACTAGGGGTAGCTATTATTCAAACGGTCACTGAGCTGCGGACATCCAAAAAGACTCAACAAACGTAAAAAATGAAAAGACTGTATCACATATACCTGTTGGTGGATTTTCCTTTTCTGGGCTTGTTTTATGTTTTGTTATAATATTGTATTTGTATATAATAGTGATGGGAAGTCCGGTTATTTTCCGTGAATCTGTTCTTTCGGACAGTTTGTTTCAATTAACCAGTTCAAAAAAACGGTTCACCAGTTCTTTTACGTCCTCACGTAATGACGTCAATTCTACCATCCCGGAGGATAAAAATAAATTCAGATAAAGGCATTTGTAATTACCCTAGAAATCTAGATGCACCCTAGCGGCAGCAAATTTTATTTTGCAGCCAGTTACGACTAGCAACTCTTCGTTGACTTGCGAGCTGGAAAAACCAAACTCTAGTCAGGCCAATCACATCCTGTATAGAGTCGGTGGGTGGGCTTAACATAATGACGACAGAGTTGCAATGGTTCCGCCTCCACGTTCGGTTCAGAGACGGGGCTGTCACGCATGCTCAGTATCTCCAGCTCATCAGTTCTCTGTATCGAACGTGTCCAAAAGAAACAGTTTTTGGTTCTGTAGTGGTAATTGAGAACCGCTGTACCTGTACGTTTGGTAATACGCGCATGCTCAGTATCAGCTGCTCGTGCTCATCACTTCTCTCAGCACTTGTCTCAGTTCAGTGAACTGTTGGAGTTACTGGAGTTACGTATTCTCCAGGATATTGTTTATTTCGAGTCAGAGGTGTCTGAAAGGGAGTAGCTGTGGATCAGCTCTGACGCTGTTTCGAACGATTCAGTCCGATTTGGTGTACTGGTTCAACCGGTTCACTAAAAAGAACTGGTTCAAAAGAACGATTCGTTCCAGAACCGGACATCACTAGTATATAATATAGTTGTGTGTTCAGTGTTCAGTAGTTTTCTAATTTTGCGCAGCTTAACAATTTTTCTTTTTAAATTAAAACTGTTTTAATAAAGTTTTAATGTTTTAACTGTTTTACTGTATTACTTCTTTTTTGCTAACTGCACCGTTTAACATTTAAGGCTTAGGCATGTCATGTGCATTGCATTGCAAGTGTGTAAGTACACGTCCATAACCTATATTTAAAAATATGTAAGAAATTAATGAAAGCATGTTTTTCACATTTGTTTAGTTTACATCATACATCAATGCAAAATATATTGCAATTAATATACATAATATAAGAACATAACATATTCAAAATATATGTGCACACAATGTTTTTTGTATATACCATTTATATATTCCAAATACATTTATCAAAAATATATATTTTATTTTAAATATATCATACATATTAAGTCTATATAAAAACATATTAGGGACACATATATGTCACATGTATGTAAGCAATATACTATGCATATATGTGTAGTTTGTATATTGAACATTTATTCAAATATATATATGTTATGTATATTGATAATTATATATGTGACATATAAAAAACATATAAAATATATGGGTTAGTTTTATATGTCAATATATGAAATTGTTCCATTTTCGAATAGGTTTTATATATGGGCAGATATATATGTACATATATGTTTTCACTTACTATGTGGATATATTTAATATATGTGTATTTCATATACATACATATATTACATTTCCGTATGGGAAAGATCATCAATTATTAAATTAGTTCCTTTCATCTAAAGTAGTTGAAAAAAAATCATCATCCAGCTCAGTTCAGTTCATCAGTACAGTCAGATCAATATTATTGTTAAATGTTTGGTGTTCCCAACTTAGCAAACCAGAGGCGTAGGTAAAAAAACTACTTTACACAGACATGAGTTGTATTTGCTCTGAAAAGAATGACAATGGTATTATTTAGATAGGGCATATTCACTAAAACAACTAAGGATCCAAAAGGAAAGATCCTGTGACATATTATATACAGAATATCTAATACCGTAGGTCAAAATACAGTTACATAGCCTATATATGTCTGCAGCTAATGTGAGTGTTGGATGTAAAATGTCCTCATTACCTTAATAAAACGGTGTGTTAAACTGTGCGCTGAGGATTCACCTCACGCAGAAGACTCCGACAAGTCGCCACACAAAAGACACACCGGTGCATGAATCTGATTACTTCAATCTGTGTGCATCTTTTATTCATAATGGAGACAGATATTTTACCAGACACTGTGTGAAATGGAATTGGCATGATTTGATCCCGCACATTATTTCCACATCATGCATGTTTTTTCTTCTTTTTTTCCGGCCAGGTCATTACTAATGTAGCGGATTGCATCCCTCCCTCTGGTGTGGTTTAGATGAAGGGAGTTCTGCTGATTCAGGATCGCTCACCATAACTCATCTGAGATCTACACGAACAGGTTATATCTGTCAAAACATTTGAAAATGACTCAGATATTCTCAAGATACCATAAAAGATTAATTAACTGGAGTCTATTCCCAGATATTCATCGTGAGGTAACTACTAATTCTAATTCTAATGGTTTGCTAAGGCAACCATCACTATTTCTTTTCCTCATACTGAAGGTGAGATTTCAACAACACAGTATTACATGTACAAATATTTTGTCTCACAGAATGATCCCAAATTGCACAGCTTGTAAAACAAATCTAGAGAAACTTTATTCAGTAAATGTGTTTATAACCATGTTTTCTTATTGGATAAAAAATGTATCTGCCTCATTTGAGCGAATACGGTTTATGCACATTTTTAGAATTTATGCGAATCTTGGCATTTCCATCTAATATTTTGTATGCGATATCCCATGCATGAAAATAGGTGGATGGAAACAAAGCTTGTGAGAAAAGAGGTGAATGCTGCAATGTATATTATAGAAAATTAAAGTGTTTTTGACCTTGGATGCATGTAAACCTGATGTAAGAGACTTCAAATAAAATTTTGGAACCTTTAAAAAAGCAAAAAAAAAATTTTTTAGGAAACTGTGATATTTCCAAGACTCAGTTAAAACAGTGTTTGAAGGCGGAACAAATTAGACATTGTTCTCGGGCAGCCAATGAAAACCATAGGCTGGCATTATGCAAATTGTTTACAAACCTATATGTTTGTGCATGAAGTAAGACTAAAATTGCTGACGACTCTTCGGTTCTTTCTTTTGAAAAAAGCAAAATAGGGACAGTTTAATTGTTTAATTTAATTGCTTGTTGCTGGTGTATTTCGTACTCTTGCACTATTTCAAAACCAGCCATCCCAATGCTGAGAATTACTCTACAGTGATTGTATCAATCTAAAAGGTACTGAGGTGATTTTACCAGCGCTTTACCATGGTGAAATCACTGTAACACGTCCTCTAATGGCCTTTTGCTTTATGTGCAAATCTGACATCTACATATTTGTGCAGTTTACGCTGAGTTTTTATCAGTGTCAGATTATTCAAGCATCTGTTATCAAAAGTAATCAAAGACATTACAAATAAACTGATTAGAAATCAGTGAGGTTGTTAATGAGCACAATTACATTCACTAACTGAAATCCATGCTATAAGGACCAGCAATGAAATAGCAATTATTGTTATTGTCATCAAATGGACCCAAACAAACAAACCTTAAAGACAACAGATAAACAATCCTATTAGTTATGCAAATTTAGTTATGCAATTTTTTATTTTAGAATAATTATGTTTCAGTACCATTAATCGTCACTTCTGGTCTTCTGGGTAATGCTTGTAGTGAAATGAAGATGTTAGAGAAAGATCAAAGCCTGGAAAAGGGGGACTGTAATGTCAAGTGCAATATTCATCTTATAGATATGTATTTGAAAGCAAGATATACAAAGCATTTCAGTTGGGCAGGGGTCTGATCATATGTACTGGAACCCCACCTCAAACCGCTACTGAATTAATTGATGTGCGAGGACAAACACTGCAGCCGCAGATATTTCTGTAAATATAATAAAACATTCATTGTAATGGCTTACAGTTTTTAAACGCAAACAGCAGCGCTCGAGCCATCATGTTCAGTGTTTGGCAAACATCTGGAAACATATGAGAATATACACTAACATTCAAAATTTTGGAGTCAGTAAGATCTTTTTTGTCATTTCAAAATAAATTGATACATTTGTTCAGCAAAAATGCATTAAATTGATGACATTAAAAAGTGACATTAAAGACAATGTTGCAAAAGATTTCCATTTCAAATAAATGCTGTTCTTTTGAACTTTAAATTCGTCAAATCACACTAAAACATTTTTTTTGTTTTGTGTTGTCAACATGTCGAGAAGACACTGTTTTCTGCGCTACGAAAGCAAATCCACTTTGTCTGCACTTCCAAAAGATGAGGACTCGTGCTGAAATTGATACAGTAAGACTGACACCATCGTTACTGTGTGTTTCACGGTGTATAAAGTGCTGAGGAAGATCCAGAGCTATAATTCAGATATGTTAATGAGCGTTTCGTTTTCCGACTCTAAACTGTAGACCACAACAGATTCAGCCATCTGACCAATCAGAGCCGAGTAGGCTCCCGGGAAGGAGGGGTTTAGAGAGACTGTATTGAAATGGAGAGATCCCATTAAACCGTTTCAGACACGGTGAGAAGAGAGGCGATGCTCTAATGTCTATTATGAGAAAATAAAAGTTTGTTGTTGTTGTTTTTACCTTGGATGTATATAAACCTATTGAAGGAGACTCCCAAAAGAAAATTAGGAACCTTTAAAATAGCATAGTTGCCATTTATATAGTATTCAGTTGATGAATGGCTACAGATGCATGTGCATAATTTGCAGTGACTTTGAAAGTGGCTTACCTAATAAGATTGAGTAGGAACCATTAATTTTATAAATGCACATCAGTATCCGGTCGAAGCAGGTTCCATCGGGTAGCACACTGTCTGCATGTATGCTGAACATGATGAGATGTTTTAAAGGGAATCCAACTGACATTTCAAGAGTTTGGTGTACTTCTAAATAACTGATGCCGAGCCACATTCGGTATGAGCTGGTGTGTGCTAGCTAACCTTCTGGTTCACATGCAGTATGATGAATATGAACCTAAATATTACATCTGACAGTATTTAAATTAGCATTTTAATGGATTTCACTTTCTCTGTGTACAACAGCCACTGAGGCAGTGTTATTATTTGGTGTGTACAATTGCACCATGAATAATGTGTTACTCAGTGATGAGATATAAAAAAAAAGTTGAATGTGTAATTGGACACCATTAATCCAAGTTGTTCTCAGTTTTCTCAGCTATAGTTCTGTATGTTACATAGAAAACAAAATATACTGTCCACAGACATCACTAGTTAAAACTTTAGAGGCAAAAATGGTAGATGTGTTCTTTACGCTAAAATCTCTGGTGAAATAGCACAATACTTTATATGCTCAAATTTAAGTTATAAAGTGTATAATAACACTTTATCATATTCACTTTCATATTCACAGAGAGATTATGGATGAAGCATATAGGTACACCAGTCTGCATAGCGCTGGTTTTTACTCCATAGTTTAGGTGAATCTCATTCATATTCGATATAGAAACTGAAATGTACAATATTAATGTACTGACACCATCTAAAATGTAAAGACTTTTGCACATGCACAACTTTAGAAATGTACACATAGTGGGACTGAAGTTGAATGCTCAGAAACTATTGAATAACATGACTGAAGAAACTTACAAGACCTGTTTAACGAAAAATGTATTTATAATTGTAACCCAGATCAGTGCTAGTTTTGAATTATACTGTTATAGTATTTATAAATATATTGATAAATTAGCTTTTATTTTTATATTTGATATGCTTGTGTGTATATTATATATATATATATATATATATATATATATATATATATATTAGGGCTGTCAAATGATAAATCACGATTAATCACATCCAAAATAAAAGTTTGTGTTTACATAATAAATGTGTTTGTACTGTGTAAAATTATTTTGTATATATAAGTACACACACGTGCATTTATATATTTAAGAAAAATGTGTTATTTATATATAAAATATGTATAATATATATTATAAATCTATATATATAGTATATACATGCAAATCTTTCTTAAATAAATACAAGCATGTGTATGTATTTATATATATAAAATAATTATACACAGTACACACACATTTATTATGTAAACACAAACTTTTATTTTGGATGCGATTAATCGTGATTAATCATTTGACAGCCCATATATATATATATATATATATATATATATATATATATACAGTAGGTTTAATAATTTTGGCATTTTTTATTATTTTGTTTCATGTTTCTATTTAGCTTTAATTTATTTTAATTTCCTTTTTAGATTCAGTGATATTAGTCTAGCATGGTTTTATTTCAGTTAGTTGTCTAGAAAGCATTTCTAATTCCTGTTTGTTTTAAGTTTTCAAATAATCTAATTTGTATGTTTTATTTTACTTTATTTGGATTACATTAAATTATTTTAATAGTCTTAATAGTTTTAGTTTGTTCACAATATCAAAAGGTGTGACACTCTTACTCTCTATTCATGAATTTAAATCTCATCAGCATTAAACCTTAAAGAACATTTGCATGCCTCTGAAGTTGTAAATGCATAAATATGTTTACGTTTGATCTTATGTCGGTATGTTAATATGGAACTTTTCAGTGTCTAATTGAACAATGCAAAAATGTGCATTTTCTAAAACTACACTTTGCAAATGAATACTAATGAAATTAAATTGTTTATATATATATATAGAGAGAGAGAGAGGCTGCATAATCCAGGAGTGATCCAGCTCATGTGCCTTTGTGCAGGGCATCCAGGGTCACCTTAAAATTAGTAAGTGAAGTAACTGTCACATGGCTATGGTTTCATTGTTTTTGTCATCATTTGCAATGGAGAAACTAACGCAGTTGCTGTGTGCAGTGTACGACACCCTCCAATGATAATGACAAGGTTTTAAAAGTCAATTGGACTTTCAGATGGCAATACAACTGGAGGATTGAGTCAAGGGATTCTAATACCTGGAGAAAGCTGTCCGATAGCATTCCCATTAGTTTCGGTGGCCGCTGTGTAACGACAAGGCCTGCGTGCCTCCGCCTTTACCGCCGTTGGTTTTGGAAACTATTTTGTCAGCCACTCACCAGAGGCCATTACACCAACAGTCTGTACGTTACAACTTATTCTAGTACTACTACTGAATATTTTAGAGTTGCCCCATTAAAGAAGTTAAGATAAGGCAGTTTCTGTCAGGATATTAATGAGCTCATGTGTTCTCTGACAGACTTATGCCTTTAATATAATGACACTGATATTTCCACTCCTTTGTGTTTTGAGAAAGAGTGAATGAATAATTTCTTAGTGTTTTTTTTTTTTTACCCTGAAACCAAAAATGTGAACTTTTATGCTTAACCCTGTCACTTATTGTAACAAAAATATAAATTAAAATACATATCAAAGACATTTTATTATTCATTGTGTATTATTTTCTACTTACTAATTATGGAGACCGTTCCAGTCGATGCATTATTTACCTATTTAAATATAATATTTCATATATTTTATGAATATTAATATATTGTATTTCCATAGAAATGTATTTTGCAATTAACAAGGTATAGCCTAGTGGATATGCTTTTGATCACTACAAAACATTTTTAAGGCTACTTAATGGTAAAATATATTATAAATATTGTGATTTAAGCCACTACTAAACTTAAACGTTGCAAATTGGTGAAATAACTTTTCTGTGTGATTTAAACCATGCATATATATATATATATATATATATATATGTGTGTGTGTGTGTGTGTGTGTGTGTCCTGTCATTGATAAAAAAAACTTATAATCACAAATTTTTCTTTAATTATTGTGATTGATCACACCTAACATTCAAATTTGTAATATTTTTATATTGTTATACATAATTTTACATTTAAGCTCTAAATGTATGTGTGTGTGTGTGTGTGTGTGTGGGGGGGGGTATTTGGCATGTTACATTGCGTCATCACAAATAAAACAATTGACTTCAATCAAAACTACGTAAAATGCTTACAAAATCTTTCACAATTTTTTAATAATATTTGAATAAAAGGTCAAGATTTCAATGTAATATTTACACTCCTTTTTATTTAGAGAGAGAGTGAATAAATAACTTCTTAGTCCCTTTTGGCCTCTATTGTATATCGAATTTCCCATGTTTTCTTTCCGTCTGCTCTTTTCACTCTGTTTTCTTTTGTTTCTCTTCTGTTGTTGTGAGCAGTCAGTCTGAGTGTGGACCATAACACTTGAAAATGAAACGTACTGTACCTCTGTTTGTGTTTGAGCCTTTTAATGCGCCTTCGCTTGTGTGTTTTGTGTTCAGCTCTATTTTTGTCGGAGCATGGTAAGAACATGTCCCGGCGGTCTATGTCCCAATGTTAATCATGCTAAGCCAGCTCATTACTTGTACCCTTTGATAAAGTACAATCTAGTTAAAAGAAATCCCTCAATCCTGTTGGATTTCAGCCCGGCTACAAATCCAAAATCCTGACAACCTTCTTTTTTAAGCTGTAGACATAAGCAGATATGCTTTATATGATTTCCTTACTCTGCCTTTTTTAATTGTTGATTTTATTATTCATCTTTCAAATGCTGCCAGCTTCAAAAAATAATTGTTAAACACACAGAGATGCTAAATGGATCTGGATGTTGCATTGTATAATCAGGATTATTACATGACTCTCTGGAATGCTTGATTCTGATTGGCCGCTCACAAAATTCTCTGGTTAAATATTAATTTATTCATAATAAATTAATAAAAACTCAAATCAATATTTCATGTTCATTTATTTATTTAGGTACGTAGCAATGCAATACGCGGGATAATGTACATAAGCAAAATAAAACCCTACTGACTCACAGGAATATATGCTGAGAAAAAAGTAGGTTTAGTTAATGTACAAAATATAACCATGCTTCCTCTTGGATACAAGATAATTTGTCACAGTGTCTGCCAGCAATGAAATAACGAGCAATTAATGTACATTAAATTCTGATGTCGCTCTACAGTAACTGGATCTAAGGAGTCGGTCTTAATGCGTCTATATAACTCACTCACCATGTGTGTCTGAAGTGCAGAAACAGAACTGAGATAAATGGAACATTTGTCTGCCTTGACAGAAGACAGCAAATTGGGATTAATAGAAATATATGACAGTGCTAGCAGAGCCAGGTGATCAATTCCAGCCAATTTTCAGGCCTGGCTCACTGTCCTCACCTCTGTCACTGCAGGGAAAACATAGTTTTCTTTCAAAATACTGTGTCTGCTTATTCTAGTGTGGTTTAGCCCCTAGTATGTATTTCAGATTACCTAAGGTAACACTTTATATTACGACCCGCAAACAACTGCGTAAGTAAACCGAAATTACGGTGTACGTTTCTGTAATTATAGTGTACTTCTGTGTAGGTATAAGGGAACAATATGTTAAGTTGTGGGTAATAAAGGGGTAACAAGCAGATATATAACCTGCAAAGAACTTCGTAAGTAAACCGAAATTACGGTGTACGTTTCTGTAATTATAGTGTACCGCCGTGTAGGTATAAGGGAACAATATGTTAAGTTGTGGGTAATAAAGGGGTACAACCAGATATATAAGCAAATTATTTATGATGTAATTATTTTAAAACTAACAGGTACCTATTCTGTTAATATATTCCAGGCAAAAATTGTACGTCTGTTGTATATAAAAGTTATCACATTTCTGTCAAAATATGTTCTTGTGCAATGTAGTTACAGGGTAATTTTGACATCTGTGGGTTGTAAATTCAACATATATATATATATATATATATATATATATATATATATATATATATATATATATATATATATATATATATATATATATATGGCTGTATGTAAGCACAGTATGATAAAAAAAATAATTTATTGGCTTTTCTTACTAAACTACTTAACGTTAAGCCAAAAAAAAAATTTTTCTGCTATGATTTTAATTTAGAACGTAACATGTAGTACTTAATACTTACCTTATCACATTGTATTGTAATGACACTTAAATGTCAGGGCAAATATAGCCTACTGTGTAAATTTTTGTTTTGTTTTGTTTTCTTAATAAGAGTACATTTCTCTGTACTGTGCAAATCGTGTTGTTTCGTATTGTTACATAGTAAGTAGTGTTTGTTACCCGTTTCAACTGTATTTACAGGGTAAGTGTGACTCCTGCAGGCTGTAAATTAAAGTGGCGCTTGTTACCCCTTGTTCTGTGTATTTACAGGGTAAGTGTTACTCCTGCGGGCTGTAAATTAAAGTGGCGCTTGTTACTCCTTTATAACCCAAAACTTAACATATTCTTCCCTTATACCTACACAGAAGTACACTATAATTACAGAAACGTACACCGTAATTTCGTTTTACTTACGCAGTTGTTTGCGGGTCGTAATATAAAGTGTTACCCACTGTAGAGTTATTTGAAATGCAGAAATGAATCATTTATATCACCTGGCTTCTTGCACTATAACTCTACTAATTGATCAGTCAGTTTGACTATAAAACAGGTATGAAACAAAACAAAACATTGCATTCTGTCTAAGAAACGCCCACTTAAAAAATACCATCTGACTAACATGTACAGCAACCCATATACTTTTAGTTTTTGTGCTTTGTTAAAGGTGGGGTATGGGATTTGCAAAACGGCCGGCAGATTTTGAAAATACACAAGTCAAATGGTTCTACCTTGTTTCCTCCAACGCTCGCCCTGATTCGCGCGAGGGGGGTGGGGGGAGGAGGGTATGGTACAACCGTTTGATTGACGGACTTAGGCTCAATCTCAATTCACCCCTTGCCCCTACCCCTTGGCCCTTCCACTCCGTTTTGCGCGTTCACGTCTAGGGGTAGGGTGTCCCGATTCTTGTTGCGATAGAGGGGTAGGGCGAAGGGGTAGGGCTCCTCGAAAAAGAGATTTTTCAGAGGCACACTCTGAACGGAGGGCTACGAGAAAGTTCACAGAATGCATCATGAATCACCAGCGAGATGGCTTTGCAAACGGTTAAACATTTAGATTTAGCCCCGGATGACACCACCATGCACTTTATTTACTCTTATAATAATAATATAGTCATTTAAATTAAGAAATTGTATAATAAATGACCTTTCTGAAACAAAAAAGACATCCATTTCGAGGAAGGAACGTTATAATCATCATGTTTAATCAAAGTTAAGAGCAGCAGCGCTCATTGTCAGTCGTTGTCATGGAGAAATCCTGTAAAAACTCGTCGCGAGCCATCTTCGACGACTGATGACATATCGGGTTCATGAAGGGTTGTTCCATTTCGTAGGGGAATACTTCAACCCCTTGGCCCTTGTAACTCTGTTCTAAGGGCCAAGGAGTACACTCGAAAACAAGGGTTAGGGGCAAGGGGTGAATTGGGATTGAGCCTTACTGTCCAATGATTCTAGGTGGTCTTGGAAATGATTGGCTGGAGTTTTTCGAGTCCTGCCCGTTCCACAGATGATTAAATTGCTTAATTTTCATTTCAGTGCTTCTATCTCAGTGGCTGTAAGTGGGTTATGAATAGGATTTTGAAAAAAATGGACAAAAAAAGAGAATCACATACCCCACCTTTAAGAGGCCGTTATTCGGTATGTGTAATATATACGTGTTTTCCAGCCACGACATGAATAAACATTCAGAACACCCTATCGACTGCATAGAAACCTCTCTCTTTTAGAAAATGTATAAATTTTAATTGAATCTTTTTTGACATGTCCGAAACGATGAACAAACTTTTCTTTGGTTTACTGACAAAAAAAAAAAAAAAAATGGGTGTCTAAAAAAATGCTGCTTATTGAGTTGACAGATGGATTCCTTCCCCCCATACACCCAGTGAAGGTTAATGGCGTTTCATGGCACCATGATCCCTGGGTGTACATTCCTACAGCTCTCTAGGTGTCCGCCGCTGCTCCTCCCTCACGCTCTGTTCCAGTGTTACGAGGTGACATTGATGAACCATCTGTTCAGTGCATGTCACCCCCAGCAGTGCCTGTGATGTGCGGCATAGGACGAGAAGCTTTCTGACACTTGTGAGCTCCTGTACTGCCTGCTCAGCTACTTTAAGCCCCCAAATAATCACCACCGACCAGCAGCAAGTCATCCGTCTGTCCTCAGAAACTTACAGGAGGGTTTGAGTGGAAGCAGAAGACAGGACTCGAATGAGTCTGACTTATGGGAGCAAAGGGTGAATCTCACAAAACCAGCCAAGCACATATTACTTCAAACCACAATTACTATTACATAGGAAGATTAAGATTTCTTAGAATTTCATTGCTTCTGCATTAATATTCCTTATTGATTTTTTTAATGGATCTAAGAGAGGATTATATATAGGCCTATCACGCGGGTCTGAAGAAGATGAAGACGGATGACAGGAAAATAAAATAAACAAGGTTTATTAAACTAGAATGCAGCAGGCGTAACAGCGCACACTAACACAAATAATAACTGACAACTGAACAAAGTTCAAAGAGTGAGAGTGAACAAAGAGGAACTAAGGGGCTGTTTACACGACACAGTTTTTAACTAAAAAGATAAAACTTGTATGCGCTTTGGCCGTTCGTTTACACGACAATGACGTTTTGGGTGCCTGAAAACGCAAACTTTTGAAAACGGGTTTCAAAGCGCAAGTTTTTGAAAACGGTCTCCGCGTAAACAACAAAAACATGAATCTCTGAAGACGATGACGTCATGCACATGCATATTACATGTTCAGTCTATAGACCTTATGTAGCCCCGCCCCTTTTCAGCGCTGCGCTCGTTGTCTTTTGACTTCCGGTCTGTATTTTCACAGCAATCTTGCATAGATGAATGAACGGCTCGTTTAAAAAAATTCCCGTTCGACATTTGTTAAGACATCTGCGTTACAATGCTTATGATAAACATTATAATGCTCGTGATAACTTTCGTTAACTCTACAATAAGTAAATTCACTTCACCAGCTAATTACTCCTCGACAGAGATGCCATAGAGATATACAGAGCGACCGCAAAAACGGAAGTTCTAAGACAATATTCTAAAGATGACAGCGCCCTCGTTTCTCTCGTGCATAAGGTCTATAGTGTTTCATCGCCATCTAATGGCCTGGCAGCAGAATACAGCGTTTTTAGTCGTTTCCGCGGATCCGTGTGAATGGGGATCATTTTGACAATGGTGTATTCTGTACGCGGAAAACTCAAAGTAAAAAAGGTCTCAGTTTTAGGCCCTGTTTACACGAGAACGATTCCGAGTGAAAACGCAAAAATATTTTATCAGATGTGCCTTTCGTTTACACTGTGCCGCCGTTTTTATGGCTTAAAAACGCAAAAAAGTGAAACCACCCTCCAGAGTGGAAAACTTAAAAACGCTCCACCGTCGCGTTCCCGTGTAAAGGGTAAAAACCGGTAAAAACGCAAAACTGCCCTCGATCACATGCGCGTTTACGTCACAGGCATTCGCCAGTACAGGAAAATAACAACCAACATGTCGGATTATTTCCATACGTCGGACCTTCAAGTTGCCACAGCAGCTCTGATAAACATACAAGAGTCTTTTCAGCAGTTGTCCAAAATATTCTCAGATATTGGTGTTGTTGTGTGGCAGTGCTTCGTTGCCACCTAGCCGCCTGGAGTGCATACTACATCGAATTTCACACACTTTTGCGTCACCATATGCACGCAGATTTCCCCTTCATAACGCTCGTCTAAACGCAGAATAAAAAGTGAAAACGCAACGCCACTTTTGCGTTTTCTCTTCAGATCGTTTCCGTGTAAACATGGCCTTAAGCATATTGTTGTCGTGTAAACGTACCCTTAAATACACAGTGGTGATTAACTAAATGATGAGCAGCTGAGATGAATGATTAGTGTCCTTGTCAATGACGTAATATCCGCATTATCCCTGGTTTCCGTTCGTACTGCCATAGTAACCATGACAACAGATGTGGACGACTGCGTTACGTCTAGTGGCACGCTCACGCTGTTGTTGATTCGTTCAAACATTATGGACCATGGCAAGCAGACTATGGGACAAAAGGAGAACTAAAACGAGGATCAGTATCAGCGTGGCGTTCGAGATGCCGAGAGCTCCACGTCCGCGACTAACTTCGACATGACAAAGACGCCACTCTTACATGTACTTTATTAGACAGGTGAGCAAATGTACTTAAAACTAATCAATGTTATAACGTAGACTAACCATGTTCCGTACACTTTTCGCCTTTCACCGCACGTCAGCGACCACGCCTCCGTTTCTGAGAGCAAGACTAGCATGTTTGTGTGATCTTTCTCCGGGGGAATACCCATTGATTGGTCCACACTTTGATTGATGTCTTTTGGACCAATCGTTTTTGAGAAAAGTGGGGAAAACTACCTCCTCCACCTGTGTACGGAAGATGATAAGCGTTAACGATGTTCCGTACAGGCTTATAATGGTGTTCCGTACAGAGCGCATATCTTGATTTCAACGGCGAAAATGGAAAATTAACTGATCAACTGATCAATTTTAATGTTAAAATATTCAATTCATGTAACAATTTATGTTAATATTAACTTAATTGACCCTTTATGAATAAAAACATCATCACTGCACTGCTGACAGACGTGCTGCCTTTTTTGCTGCCTGAGAGGGCGCCAAACGGTCATCGGCCTCAATCGGAAAAAAAATTCCCATTTCACAGCATTTAGTCAACAAAAGGGTACTATATTTAACAATTTGTGATAACATAATATTCATTTAATAAAGACTGTAATACTGGGAAAAGCATAAATGAAATTGAAATGTACATTTTCGCTGCTCTAGTTGTCTCCCCACCCAAGCCGCTGTCTGAAGTACAGCTTGCCCACGGGCCATTTTCAAGCGAAGTGGGCGCACCTGGCAAACTTACTGAAATATCACTGGAACAAACAGCTGGAGTGTCTCTGTTTTGATCGGGGATGAAAAAGGGATAAATGAAGACGACACAGATATGCTTTTTGTGTATGACCTAGAAGTATTTATTCAGTGATCGGCGGTTAAAGTTAATCTGTACGGAACATCGTTGTTGTACGGAACATGGTTAGTCTACGTTACAGTTCAACATGATGAAATGTTAGAATATGATCAGTATGTTATTCTAATGTTGATCTAGTTTACTGCTAGTCTCATACAGCAAACGAACTAACACATAGAACAACATTATAACTTTCAACACACTCAAATGCAGTTTAGTGTGATAGTGTAACGTTAGACCAAGAGAAACAGCGCTGCGTTACCTCACACGTTTCATTTGTCTAACTAACTGACCTGTGTGAGTAGTAATTCTGCACTCGCGGGTAGTTGAAGTAGAGTTGGGTTGAATGAAATGTCCTTATATCCATAAATTCCTTTATATCCACAGGACTCGCGTGTGGCGCTGATATCTGTCTCTCATTAGCAATCGCGCCCTGCTTCATACTACAGTCATGTTAAAAACATCAATGTATTCGCTAATCCATAAACATTATTAGATCCATCAGCATGACGACAAGTTCCATAATTCCGCTTATGCGTCATCAACCTACATCTTTGTTATTGTAAGAGGTTAGCGACCTCTGGCGGCAAAAAACATTGATACAATTTCAGTCGAGTTGAGGTCTGGAGTTTGACTGGGCCAGTGCAACACATTGATTTTCTTTTTCAGCCATTCTGTTGTAGGTTTTCTGGTGTTCTTGGGATCATTGTCCTGTTGCATGACCAATCGGCCAAGTTTTACCTGTCAGACATATGGCTTCACATTTGACTCTAGAACACTTTGGTATACAGACAGAGGAGTCCAAGGTGCCCAGGTGGCTGCAAAATAAGCCACAGTTGATATGAGGTGGTTGTGCTGATATGCTGTTTTTGGTTTATGCCAAACTTGGCGCTGTTCATTATGGCCAAACATCTTCACTTTGCTCTCGTCTGTCCAAAGAACGACCAGAATTCTTGAGGTTTGTTCAGATGCACCTTTGCAAACCTAAGCCATGCTGCCATGTTCTTTATAGAGAGAAGAGGCTTTCTCCTGGCAACCATTTCAAACATGACAAATTTGCCAGTCTTTTTCTAAATGTAATGTCATGAACTTTAACATTTAACATGTTAACTGAGGCATGTAGAGTCTGAGGTGTAGTTCTTGGGTCTTTTGCAATTTCTCTGAGCTTTGCACGGTCTGACCTTGGGTTGATTTTGCTGGGATGTCCACTCCTGGCAAGATTGGCAACTGTCTTGAATGTTTTCACTTGTGAATAATCTTCCACTGTAGAATAATGGACTTCAAATTGTTTGGAAATGGTCTTGTAACCCTTCCTTGATTGATGGGCAACAACAATTGCTTCTCTAAAATGAATGCTGATGTCTATCCTTCTTGACACACACCTGAATGCTCCAGACCAGCAAAAACTCTTTTAACTTCAAAACTTCTGCTTTTATAGAGGTGATTACACTTGCTCATAATCAATTAATCAAATACACTTGATTATCACCGCCCGACTGCTACTTACCCTCGTAATTCCTATGGAAGCAGTAAGAGTGTACTTAGTTTGTCACACATGGCTTCTTTTCATTATTTAAATGTATAATATTATATTATTTATTTAGATTTTGTGGTAAAATGTGACCCAGACATAATGAGATTCAACAGAAGAAGCTGTGTAGACGTCAATGATATGTGTGTTCAGTTATGCCATTTAATATTATTTGTATATGCAGGAACCGTTAAAGGGTTGTGCGAATGTGCATTTTACATCTAAAAAGAGACATGTGAACCCCTCCAGTTTGAGAGTGGGCGTTCTGGCTTTTTTTGAAATGCTGAAGTTCAAATGCACAGCTCTTTCAGCTGGCCTACACACTCATGCTGGATGTACGGCTATATCAACTGTTTGGCTGGTATGTAGTTCTGTAGGAGTTGTGCCGTTTTTGATTTTATTTTTGGATCAAATGCAGGAGAGAGGAGGAACAGCTTCAACCTCCACATGCGGGCCTACGGTTTCAGAAGACCATGAACCTTAAGAATTGAGTCATTACTGTTTGCTTTGTACACATACCACTTCCGCATCTCAAGTTTGCACCTTGTTGCGTGCAAGATCACGGAAAATCGAATCAACATCTTTTAGGCGGTTGCAAATTTATAGAAGTTCACTCAAGAAACTTTGGATGAACACATTGCGCTACATGAAATAAAATCAACGGGTGAACTTTAATCTGCATTAGTAAAGCTCCAGGATTTATTTACACAAGCTCCAGGATTAATTCAATCAACAATAAATGTTCTTCCCTATTTACTCATCCTCATTTTGGTACAAAGTTGTATGCTGTTATTTTTTTCTGTAAAACACAGAAGTATGAATGAATTGCATAGTGACCAGAGGCTCCAAGAAGGTACATGCAAACCGCATCTCTAAAGCTCAATTAAATGGAACTGCATCGTGCCTCTTCCATCTTCTGTCGAATTATGTTGGATGAGCTCAATCATGGATGCGGAACTTAGATTAACTTTCTGAGAAATAAACAATGAAGTTCCAAAGAAAATGCGTAACGCATCTAAGTTTCAAAAGATCTTGAAAATACATAAATACATCCTTGGAAGTTGGAACAGGATGTGTAAGTCTGTTGAATTAGTCCTGTTGGTTATTCTTTGACTGTTTTTCTCTTTTCTGATTTGTTCTAGAGCACTGAAGAAAATCTTGCTGACAACACGAACCAGAGAACTGATTCAACAGTGAATAAGGTACTTTTTTTTTTTATACATTAATTTAGTGGCAACCTGATAGCATAAGGAGTATTGATCATACTAGAAATGGAAGGTCAAGATTATTGCGATGCATTGTGTGACATGGTATTTTACACAGTGTGTCAATGTTGTATGCATGTTTTTGCAAATGTAGTCCGGTTTATGCATACAGAAAACATACATACTGTGTATAGTATAAATATTATATTCTGCACAAACAATAACAACAATTTAATATTGTGAGATATTATTTCAATTAAATATATCAGTTTTCTATTTTACTATATTCTAAAATGTAATTTATTCCTGTGATGGAAAAGCTGAAAAGACACCGAAAAGTCTTCAGTGTCACATAATCCTTTAGAAATCATTCTTATATGCTGATTTACTGCTTGAGAAACATTTCTTATTATTATCAATGTTGAAAACAGTCGTGCTGCCTAATATTTTTGTTGAAACCGTGATAAAAAAAATAAAAAAAACGTTCAAGAGAACCGCATTTATTTGAAATCGAAATCATTTAAAAAAACAAAAAAAAAAACATTATAAATGTCTTTACTGTCACATTTATTAAATATACTCCAACCTTGATTAATGCATTACATAAAAAAGAATAACATTAGAACAACACTTTTAAAGGGGTGGTATAATGCCCTTTTCACAATATGTAAAATAATACAATATGTCTTTGATGTCCCCAGAGTGTGCATGTGAAGGTTTAGCTCAAAATACCCCACAAATATTTTATATAGCATGTTAAAATAGTCCCTTTTTGAGGGTGAGCAAAAACGCACAGTTTTTGTGTCTGCTCCTTTAAATGCAAATGAGCTGCTGCTCGCAGGGGGGCGGAGCTACAACAGCTTTTGTCCTTTTATCTCACAGTCATGCACTGAAAATTTCTAAAACTTTTAGCCTTTTATGTTCAAACCGGAGTCAGACACTGATGGAGAGACTCAAGAAGAAGTGACAACATGTAGAATACAAGAGGACATTTCTGAATGGTTAGTTGATGAATTTATGTAGCTGATGTGGAGTCAACTATCTCCGAGTCATTGATTAGCACATTCTGTCATGACAATCTAGAAATCTTGTTCCGGGGGCGGGGTTTATGTCAATTCTAGGGTTAGTAATGTCCCTAACCTGAGAGGAATGTTGTGTAGTTCCTACCAGCCGTTTGGTGTAGTTCTTAAAAAACGATTTCTTTAAAAGCAATATCTTCCTTTGCTTTGAACATTGCATTGTAACTTTGCAGATATTGTTTATGCTCAAACAGTAACATTACACACTGACTAAAGTTAAATCATAATCAACCACCCCTTTAAGCAATTATTAGTGAATGAGAGATATTTTCTTTCCTTTCTCTCTCTCTATTTTGTTAACACACATACCATTTTTATTCAATACCCACACATTCCACTTCTTGGCTCAGCCTCTAATCTTTGCAGCTTTGCTGTGCCATTTGGCACAACCATACTGTTGATAAACTAAAGTTCAAATGGCCCTCAATGGTCGTGCTCTTATGGCCGCAGGCTAAACGCATGTGAAATGTGTTTGCAGCCTTTAGCCAGATGGTCATATTCCTCCCATGCTAAAATAATTCAGTGCTAATCTGCAGCCTGAACATATAAAAACATGAAATTTGTGATAAGAATGTTCTTAGTCTAAAGGAATTGATCAATAGTTCAGATAGGATGCAAAAGGTTCATAAATGTGATCCACATGACTTGTGCAATATTTTTCCAAGTCATATAATAGCTTTATTTGAAGAATAAACTGATTCACAGATAATCTTGACATCCGACCCAGCTCTTCTTGCCATGTTCAAGTAGATATGAGAACAAATTGCTATTTTGAATGGGATCTTTTCAGTGAATTGATTGAGCTGGTTCACAAAAATGAGCAGAATGATTTGTATGAACAAACAAACCATTTGTCTGTTGGTTAAAATTAAGTAATAATATTTGTCTTAGATATTGATTTTTTTTTGTCTTATTTTTCTCTCTCACATTTCACCATTAAGCCTCTCGTAGCACTTGATTTTGCCTTTTGTATGGTATAATGCCTTCAGAAAAAAAACTGTTATTACTCTAAAAAGAAAAGAAAAAAATCTTTAAAAGTATTAAACTGCGAGACAGAATGTGCTAAAAATCAATTTAAATGAGTATTGTAGAGCCAATGACAGAGTAATTGACATATCAACAACATTTGTATAAATCCCTTGAGGTACATTTTTTGCCTATATTGAGATGTTGTGTCGCTGCCAAATTGCCAGTTTGCTGTGGAATGTTTCTGTGGTGCAGATGGGAGGGAGATATAATTAAGCCTAATTTTCTGTTTTCTGTTCTTCTGATAACAGGGTATACCGCAGACTCACAACTCAGTCCCAGCATAGCAGGATATCTTTTCATAGACGCAGAGACTGTTATTTCAGGCAAGTACAAATAGCCAACTCAAAATGGTTGCCTCTATGCCCAGTGAGTTTATACACTGCAAAAACTTATTTTTGTTCTTTTTCATTACAGATATCTAAACATTCTTTGAGAAGAAAAATCACCTAAGATAATAAGTCTTGTTTTCTGAACTCTACTGTCAGATTTTTTTTTTTCTTGTTTTAAGTATAAACTTTCTTAATTTGGATACATTTTTCAGTAGGATATACAAGGCTTAATACCTTAATTTTCTAGAATGTTTAGATATTTATACTGGAAAACAAGACAAATTCTAAGGAAGAAAATCACTTTTTGCTGTGTAGAGAAACGGAAAAATATCATTTGTTATTTTTGTTGTCAAACTCTGCAAACCCCAAAACTATACAGATACTCCAACTAATATCTTCTCCATCCCAGTCTCTCACATTCAGAGGATGTTCTCTGGTGTTCCTGAGGGAACTGTTCACTTATTTCCTGTCTCTTGACCTCAGCTGCAGATCAGTGTCTTAAGCGTTCCTTCAAGCTATTCCGCTTGTGAAGGTTAATCGGAAACAATGGCTAGCTGCTGGGATTTGCAAAGCTGGCGCATTTAATCCTCTCATTCACTGTGAGATAAACTCTGGATTTTCCACAAGATCTTGTCTTAATTTGTGCAGATTATCTACAGTGGATGATTCCCACCAGCAAATATATGGACACAGCTTGTGGTCAATGGCTTAAGCAGGAAGCAGCCACATATTTGTGTATTATAACTGCACAGCGGCATCCAGAAGTCTGAGGCCACATTAAAATGGTAGGGTTTTTTTCAAACAAGGACAGTGTCGTGTATATATTTATATTCACGTCAATGCCTGAATATATTTAATGCTACAGTGCCCCTAAAGGGATATGGTGATGGGGAGAAAAAATGCATCCCAGACAGCAATATAGTCTCGGATCACATCCTGCCCACATCTGGTACACGTGGATTCCACGCGGCCCAGATGTGGGCCGGATCTGGGCCGACACTATTTTGCCTTCTGGGATTTCAATGCTTTTGTGTTCACTTACCAAATTTCTGCATTCCCCGAAAAAATTTACATTTGTTCACAAAAAGTTTGCATTCCCCCGAGAAACGTTACGTTTGCTTGAAAAACGTTTTTATGTGAGGCAGGATGAAAAACTATATTTCAATGCGGTTGCATTCATTTGCAAACTTTACATTTTCCTCCCATCTTATATTAAAAGTTTTTAGGAGAATGCAAAATTTTTGCCAACGAATGCAGAGTTTCCTGAGATGGGAGGAAATATATTTATTTGTGCGTTACCTTGCAAACCTTTACGTTCAACAATAAACGTTGCAGTCACTCGCAAAAGTTTTGCATTCCCTCAAGTACCTTTGCATTCTCTCCAAAAGTATTAGGGTACAACGGGGCTAAAGTCGCACTGGGGTAAAAGGTGCTTTTGACTTTATTCTCTTTTAAACCACTAGATGGCACAAAAATTCTGCTTAGCACTTTTCTTAAAGGGATACTTCACCTCTGGAAATAATGAATGTGTATTTAAAATGGGTCATTTATGTAATAAATTTGAATTTGGAGCTTTCTAGACTGAGAAAAGCCAGGAAATTTATTTTTGGCTTATGGGGATGAATGACAACAACTCCCAGAATGCACTTGCTTCTTTGCACAACATCCTCACGCGCAGTATAGCCAGCTAGCCGAAACTCCTCCTTTATGTGTGCTAGGGCTGGGACGGTTACCGCAATACCGCGGTCACGTGACCCCTACCGCGGGTCTGAGCTCATCACCGTCATCACAAAAAACAAACAAAAAAAAAGTGCCTGCACATGTGCACGTTTTGTCTAGACATCATTCCATTTCTGCTCTAAATGTTCCTGTTCTAAATGTGAAATAATAAATGTTAAATAAACATGTTCCTTATTAAGTTCAATTGCCTAAAGCCTTGTTTATACTTGACGCGCTGGCACGAGCGCGAAGGTGCGTGCGGCAAAAATGACGTCATTACGGTGTGGGCGGTCGCGCGCGTTGGGTGCGCAAGACTCTTTGTAACATCGCTCATGGCCCCGCATCCGAAGATGAACAACTTCGAGCCGAATCTGGCTGAGCAAGCATGTATGTTTCACTGCACCGGCACCCAGTTTGTGCGTCTTAAATTAGTTTCTTACATTTACAAAATGAGCCTATAGCAGACAAAAGCCATTTTAATACAAATAAAGTTCCATGTTTTATAAAATGTCCATGAAACTTAATTATTTAATATTTATAGAGATCGTTAATTGAGTTGTATGAGATACATAGGCCTACATGTTTTTATATCCACATATTTTCTTCTAATATCACTGAGGTAATAATCTCAGGGTTTACTGGATTTTACTCGATTCTTTTTGTAGTGTTATTGGTGGTGATGTACTAAAATAAACATTGTCATGTGTGGACCTTTCTTCTTCTCACGTTGATGATGGTTAAGAGGACAATTACTTCAGTCGCCGCTGTCGTTTCACAGAATAGCACAACAGCGAGCGCGTCAAGTATAAACGCCTCGTCCTTCTGGGGAGCTACGCGCGCAGTCAGTGGAGACTCGCGCTCATGCGGACGCGTCGAGTATAAACAAGGCTAGCCTTTTGTGTGTGCGCTTGTGTGCACGCGGGATGTATTGCGGGGGGAGGGGCTTAGTTTTTCACAGGATGGTGCTAATAGCGGTTTACCGCAATACCGCGGGAATTTCTTGCTTTTCAACCGCGGTAAGAAAAAATCCATACCGCCCCAGTCCTAATGTGTACGGATGTGACGTAATGACGCAAAGACATGCTCGAATTTCCCGCGGAAACCCACCAGTACCACTGGAATTAAAATCATTATTACAAGCTAACCGTTTTGAATCTAGCTACGGCAAGCAGATAGTTTTGAACACTGGCTGAATATGTTTTTTTAAAAATAATTATTTTGGATTATTTTTAACTTAAAAGTTACGGACTGAAGCTTTAAATATGATTGTTTCATTTTGAATATGGTGATTTATCTCTAAAGTAAACAACTTGATATATGATATTTCCCATCTGAATCTAGCCATGTCATGTCAACAAATGGAAAAGTCAGCCAGCTATTTAACAAGTAAGACATTTTAATAGTTCAATCGTGTAACAGTACCACTGTTTTCTTAATTCACACAGTTATGGAGTTTCCTTTGTTGTGCCTTTCTCGTTGAGCTATTATGGAGAATATGAATTCTGAACTACACAGGTAACCATAAAACACATTAAATGTAGTCACGCAATGCTGATGTTGTTAACATTAACAATTTGAGAAGAACAAAGTATAATTTGCACGGTTCAACATGATAAACGATTGTTAGATTTAATCAGCGCAATTTACAGCAATGCTTTTCCCCCATTAACTTAGTTAATCAGAACAAAAATAGATGTTACTTACTTGTTCAGATTACATTATCCGGTGACAATTCTTATGTTGGTCAAACTGTCAAAAAGTGAATCTGTGATTCTGAATGACAGTATCCACACAGCGCGGTGATTGACAGCAGCACTCGCCTCAAAACACTGTGTTCATCCACGCTGTTTCATGCCGATGTACAACCCACGTAAAGTTGATAATTCCGCGAATAACTGCAGTTACAGATTTCGAACAGAGATGGTGACAAAGAGGAAAAGCTGCGGAATGCAGCTTTAAACTTAAACTCATATTTATTTGTTACTACTGTAAAACTTTATGAAATTATTATAGGATCACATGCAATGCTTTCAGAATCTTTACTTTTTAAAACAATTTTGTTTCTGTATTTTTTAAATGTAGTTTTATATATTTAATGACAGTATATTTATTGAACAAAAGTGTATTCTTTTATTTATCAAAGTGAAACGAAAATAGTGCAAACTTTGCTAAAGTGATCGTTTTGAACAAGTATTAACTTAGACATGATTAAAAATATATTGTTTTAAGTATTAAGTATTTATATCAATACTTTGTGCCTTTACCCCATGCTGGTTTTACCCTGTATGTAAAAGTCCCCCCTAACCACATCATACATTTGAAAAGATTTTTAAACAAAAACAAACCCCTTGTATTATTTCTTTTCACACAAAATCTGTTGCTCCATCATTGTTCACTACAAACATATATTTTTCCTGCAATCATACACTATGGGAGAAGTGAAAAACACATTTTTCTTAGGGCATGTGCCTTTAGCCTTGTTATACCCTGCTCCACCCCCCATGAACCATTCATTCGCAAAAAGCCTCGAAATATAAGCCTCCCATCTCATATTAAAAGTTTTGCTAGCAAACAAAGTTTCTCAGGGAAATACAAAAGTTTTACGAGTGAATGCAAAAACACACACACAAAAAAGTCCTTTATAATGCAAATAAATTTACGTCAAAAATAAGTTTTTCTTTATGTCTTTAATGCGAGTCTTTGGTTACACCTTTATTTTAAGGTGTCATTGTTACAGTGTAACTATATATTTAATATATTACTGAGTACTGAGTAATATTTAGTAACAACGTGTAATTACTATATAGGGTAAGGGTAGGATTAGGATTTGGTTGAGGTTTAGTTGCATGCAATTATTTATAATTTACTGTTATTGCCATTGATACATGTAACATTATGTAACAAGCACACTGTAAAATAGTGTTACTGAGTCTTTTTTTCCATAATGATCCCTGTAGTTTAACGGCGTCGTGCTCTACAGCCGTTTTCATTCTTGTGTTGAAAGGCGGCTGCAGGTTAACAACAGAAGTTGATTAAAATACATCAAACGACCTTCATTTACATCACAATCCAATCAAAACACATAAAGCACGTCTGATTGTTGGACACTCATCGGCCCACCGCGTGTGTGATTTTCCTGTGGAGATTTGTGATGAGTGATATTGTGCGACACTAAGAGTGGGTGGCGTAAATAAACTCAATTTCATCCTCTCGCAAGGCTGCGGCAGATGCCCGGGGCAGATGATGTAAATACAGCGGCGCTCGGCTCGGCGCCCGGAGAGAGTAAGACTGATAATTACCATGCACATTATGACAGAGACACTTTCCCCTCCCCGGTGCCATCACTTCCCACTTTCCTCCTTATTACGACGTGTAGACGGCCCTCATAAAACTCACAGTGTTCCAGCGGAACGTTTTTCCTGTGCCGATAAAGGTTAAATGTGGGATTTAATGTCATTTCTGTGGACCCAGAAACCTTGCAGAAGATGTGAATTCTCTGTAGTGACAGTGCAGTCCTTTTTTTTTCTTTTTCTTTCTTTTTTTTTTGATAAGTGATGGATGGTTTTTACTCTGGGGTTTCATTTAAAGCCACAAGCTATGAAAAACTTTGAATGTCAGTCACCCCGAACAGGTCATTGCAAAACCAGTGACCTTTACTTCTAAAAAGAATAGAGGAAGCACATCAAACATCCGTTCCCCAGACAGCCCTCGCTCAACGCAAGTCAATATGTTTAAAAAAAACAACATCTTAAGACTGTGTTTTCTGCTTTAACCTGTGGAGTTCATCCCACGAGGTCCTAATGTAGTTTAAGTTCATCCCTTGAATATCTTCGTTTTAGGATTGAATTTTAGATAATCCTTGTAGAGTATAATCGTGTGGTTCACTATAAAGGGTTAGTTCACCCAAAAATGAAAATTCTGTCAGTAATTACTCACCCTCATGTTGTTCCAACCCCGTAAGACTTTTGTTCATTTTTGGAACACAAATTAGGATATTTTTTATTAAATCTGAGAGCTGGATCACTCCTCCATAGGCTTCTAAGGGACTGAAACTTGTTCCCCCGAAAAGCTATTAAATACATTGTTAAAATAGTCCATGTGACTACAGTGGCTCAATCTTAAGTTTAATAAGCGACGAGAATACTTTTAAGGATAAAATGTTCTAGCATACCTGTTTTTTCTCGCCATAGTCGCTATGATGGTCATCACAGTTCAGTACAGGCATCAGAACCGCATCTCCTCACAGCAGATCTGTGTGTGTGTGTGTGTGTGTGTGTGTGTGTGTGTGTGTGTGTGTGTGTGTGTGTGTGTGTGTGACAGAGGGATTCCACATTTTATAAGCTCTTCACGAGTTCTCATCTGGTAAAAGTACCATCAAATGTAGCTATCCACATACAACAAGTACATGTATCCCAGCACACAGCATTGTTTTGGATGTTCGGTTAGTTCTGTCGCAAAATATATGTAATAAAAGCCGACCAATCAGGTTGTGAACATATCGCTGTGCCTTTAGGTTTGGTGTTAAAATGCCAATATTCATAAGAATTTTTTTTTTTTTTTTGGTTTGGACCAAATGAATCAAGCGAACCGAACCGCAAGTGTAAACACACCATTAGTTTCCGACATGCTCTAAGCGGTAGACCAATCACAACACATTGAGTCGTCTGACCAATCAGAGCAGAGTAGGCTCTAAGAAAGGAGGAGTTTAGAGAGACTGAATCATTGATCAAACCGTTTCAGACACTGTGAGAAAAGATGTGATGCTGCAATGTATATTATGAGAAAAAGTTTTTTCTCCTTTTATGCATGTAAACCTATTGTACGAGACCTTCAAAACAAAATTAAGACCTTTAAAATAGCATAATTGGGGCACTTTAACATTTTATCATTAAATTATCTAGCATTCTGCCTTTATTCAGTAGAGATAAATGTATTATAATAATTAATTCTCCTTTGTACATCCAGGTTCAGTTTATTCTATTTACTTTGACTGTGAATGGAATTTTTACTGTTTTGTCTGTTGCCTCTGACTAGGAATAAATGTGCAGGATAAGTTATTATTTTTGCTATAACCTGGAGAATGTACATTTCTATTAAACCATCAAAATGTTGCCTTTAAATCTGTAATTAAATGAGTGTATTGTTGAGCTTTCAGATGAACAAAAATCAAGGAACTTTATATTCTTCAGTCAACGTAAAATCAAAATGGATTTCTTTACATTTTGAGTCTTATTGTGAACAGCGTTATTGTCAACTAAAACTATTAAAGTAAGTTTAATTAATTGAAATTAGAAATTAAATAAGCTGAAGCTGAAGTACTAAAAAAAATTAAACTGAAATAAAAGTAATGTAAAAGCTCAGTAGAATTTAATATAATAAAACAAAAAAGCAGACAACAAGATTACTGAAACTTTAACAAAATTTTTAATAAAAACTGAAAATATATAATAAAAAGCTAGTCAATAATAATTAACAATACTAACATTACACTGATTGTGAGTGACATATTCTACATCAGATTTGAGGGACCAGTTTACAGTTTATGTCAAGTTTAGGCTTACAACCAGGGTTTGGTGCTTCTACATCAGTGTTAATCTCTTGTCATTTCCCTCTTATTTTTAGGATAAGTTATGGTTAGGTTTAGGGGTATTTTTCCGAGTCTAAAATGACTTTCTTTTTCTGCTTATGTCATCCATGCTGCTTAAGTTCAATGAGTTCTGTGTTTTGGTAGGGCGTCTTCTGGTTCTGTTCTAATATGAAATGCCTAACTTTTCTTGAACCAATCCATTCCCAGTGCACACAATGCTGCACAACATTGTTTTCCCAGTTAGTAAAATGTTCTATGAATACTGTTGACCTTTTAAACCTCAAGTGTTTGTCTTCATAACTGCACACCACTTCAAGTGTGCAACAGCAGCAATATGATTACACTCCTATTATAACCATCAAAGTATTTTCGTCATTGCACGCCTACTGTATGCTGTAGATTGCTTCATTGATTATTATAACCTGAGTGTTCTTGGTTTGTCGTGTCACAAGCAGTGTAGACGGGGCGTAAGTGAGCTGACAGGAGTGTGTTTAGTATAACATACTACTGTTGGCTAAACCTCTCTTTACTGAAGTGTGCTTCGCTCTCTTATGCCAGACTCCTGCAGCGCACGAGTAGTTGAAGGCATCGGACGAGGACTTGAGCGCCGGCCAGAATTGACAAAGCAATGGGTCATCATCCGCAAACAATCCCAGCACGCTCCGCCATCTGTTTATGGGAGAGGACAGAACATGGATTCCTACAGTGTGATAGTCTATGACCCATACTTGAGCGCTTTTCAGTGCACAACTGATTAGAGGTTGTTCATTCTTCACGTGATATTTCCAGTCCAAATTTGGTATATATAGTGCAAGGTTTCTCTTTTAAATGAATAAATATGTAATAGTGTTTGGATTCCTGTTGAAGAAGCTACTTCACTAGATGACAACAGAAAGTCTGAACTGCTAGGCGATGTCTTCCTAGTATTGGCTATTATGTTAGTTATGTTAGAGTAATATGGAATATGAGAAAATGGAGTTCTTGTGTTTTTCAAGTTGAGAGAAACACTAGCATCACATAATAATAAATGAGTGGATGCACTGTGTTTATTAATAATGTGGCATATGGTTCACATTAACATATTGAACGATTTTGACATTAAATTATTTTTTAAATAGCATTTAATCTTTCTTTAGTGTACTAAATGTATTATCACAATAATAATACCTTTGTCCAGCCAGTGTCAGTATTTTCTTTAAATACAAATTAAAAATGTTTTTTCCATTTACTCTGAATGTGAACGATTGCATACAGTAATTATACAGGTTTGGGAGAAACTTTCACTATATATATATATATATATATAGATCCCATCACCTTGTTGCCCAAACCACTGTTATGATATCTTATATGAATTTAGGGATTTTAATTGAATATTAATGAAATGCATTAATGTTTCTTATTATTATTATCTATAATTACATGCATTTCTGTGGTGGTTAATCTTTAAAAAAAATGTCTAGTGCAGTGCTGTAAATCATTGCAATAACATTTTTCACTCTTAATTCATACGTTAAGTAGTGATTATCAACGTGATGCCAGACGTAGCCAAAGGATGTGATTTTTTTTTTTTTTACATGCAATTTACCACAAAAATGTAATCACTATTTCATCACACCACAAGCAAATGCTTCTTAAATGTCATAATATTATTGAAAGTTCTTAATAGTGAATGCCAAGTCGAAGAAACGTGTACTGTGAGGAATCTTCTCAAATTCAGTCAGTGTCACATCCATTAATTTGGTTATGAAAGATGCCTGGTTATTTTGGCACTCTTCATGTTGTGAATTTCTGAGCTTCACACATGAATGAATCATTAGTCATTGTGTTAAAGTTCATTAATGAGCAGCAATATGTGCCTTTGAGGTTTCAATCCTAATGGAATATACACGAAATAGACATTCAGTTCCCCTGGGTTTCATTTAGTATTTGTATTGAATTGAATTTAATTAAAAACGTTCTTGATCACTAATGGATCTTTTAATATTCAATACCTATATTTTATGCTGTTGTTCTTCAGTCACATGAGAAGCCATCTGTAAAAAATGAGATATTTTATTTGTCATATATTTATGCTTGTACACCAGCAAAATAAAATGCATATCTATAATTCCATCGCAATGTCAGTGAACAAATAGACAGCATTCCTTCCCAAGATGCCACCTGCAGTGTGTCATGACGCAAACAGAACATAGCACGTATTTGGGGAGAATTAAACATTTGTCTTTACTGAAATACTTAGAAACATAAAAAACAGCATTAAACAAATGTATCACTTTTAAAAGAAAAGAAATATTGGAAAAAAAAAAAAAAAAAGATGTTAATCCCCTTCGGTTTCATATCAGCAACATTCCTGGGTGCTTTCGGCGATCTGGTTTAGTCATGGTTTACAGATTTTTCTTCTTTTTTTAAGTGGTTCATCTACAATAGTCACTTTCTGGTCAGCTTTTTTTGGAGGTGATGTGGGAAAAGGGAGCTCTTCGCAGTGTTGCTTAAACACAGCACATTAAAAGTACATAGAACAAACATTTGGGCACCCAGTTTTATATACATTAGATTTCATGTATTCTGTAAAGGCATCCATTTCTTTTAATGCGTTGTTAGCATTGCAACTTTATTCTCAACCATGCGGAGCAACGTCGTAACCCCCTTTTCAACGTCTTTTGTCTGTCCACTCAGGCTACTGCAGGTATTTTGTGTCATTGTCAAGAGCAAACTGATGGATGAGAGTATGAACTAGGACAAAGCCAGAGACAACCAGAACAAGGGGAGAAAGAGAACAGCCAATACTTGAATGGTGGACCCATGACCCTTTAGGCAATACTGGTCTGATTTGGGCTTTTTGGAGCACTTTTTTTTCTTCCTAGATGGCGCTGTAGAAGGTTCCAGATTGTCCAGCATCTCTGGGTCGATTTTGTCCAAGGTCTGGTCAAGGTTATTGGACATGGTTCCCAAAGGACCATCATTGAGACTCTGCTTATTACGAGTGTCGTTTTTCGTTTGATCAACCTCCCGAAACTTGGTCTTGGAGATGTTCTCCTTTTCTTTCAAGGGATTGTTGGTGATCTGCCGGCTGTTGTAGGATGAAGGATCCGGGAGGGACTTACTAGAGATAATGGAGGATTTGTCATTATCCGAAAGACAGCACCTGGGAATGCTTTCGACAAGAGGATCTTCAAGAGAGAGGAACTTTCCAGAGCGTGCCTTGGTGTTGAAGATACTGGTTTGAACCTGCGCCGGAGAGTCCACGCACCCCTCCAAATCGTCACTTTTCAGTCGTTTCAGGTCCTTCCCAGTCAGAGAGGTGGGAAGGTGGCACTCCAACTCGGAGCTAGACCCTTTAAAGCGTTTGAACCAGTCCCACAACGGCCTGGCTCGACAGTCACAAATCCATTGGTTCCCATTGAGCCTTAGGTACTGGAGGGACACCAGAGGGTTCATGGCCTCCCCTGTCAACATGGTGAGGTTGTTGTAAAAGAGAAACAAGGTTGTCAGCTTGCCCAGATCGTTGAAAGCCCGCTGCTGCACGTGTATAATGCGGTTCTGGTGCAGGAGCAAGCGGTCAAGGTTGGTGAGACCACGCAGCATGTGATCGGTCACCACCTTGATCTTGTTGTTATGTAAGAATAGGTAGGTGAGGTTCGCCAGGTCCAGGAAAGTGTCCTCATGCAAGGCCAGAAGGTTATTATCCTGCAGGTACAGATACTGGAGCGAGAAGAGTCCTCGGAAAACTCCCACCGGGAGCTCGGACAGCCCGCATCTGTGCAGGTGAAGGGTGTGTAGCTTGGTCAGGCCGCGGAACGCGGTGGGACTTATGATGCGAAGGTTGCTGTTGTCGCCGATGTCTAATTCTTCCAGTCTCTCCAGCCCGTAAAAGGCCCCCGCCTCAATATGGCTGATATTATTCGAGTACATCCACAAGACCGTGAGGTTATGCACAGAACTAAAGCTGGTCGATCGGACCACTGTCAGTTTGTTGCTCTGGAGGAATATTCGCTGGCTACGGACAGGGATCTCAGAGGGAATGGAGAACAGACCCTGCTGCTGACAGGCCACGGTTGGCCTCGGCTCGCTGTAGCACACACACTTCGCAGGGCAGCCGTTCATCACCGGCACCAGGTTAAGCCATAACACCAGGCAGAGGAGGCGACCACCTGTTGAGAAAGGGCAAAAGATCAGTTCAAAGGTCAAGACAGCAGCTACTTCATTTGGCAGGTGACATCATTTCATGTTTGAATCATTTTACACAAGCTTGAAATAAGAATGTTAAACTGTGATCATGCAACATATACACTGCCGTTCAAAAGTTTAGAGTCACTAAAATGTTTATTCAGCAAGGATGCATTAAATTGCTTAACCTCCTGAGACCCCGGAAAAAAAAGTTTTTTGAATTTAGTTTTTTTTCATGTCATCACATTGTTTAGAGCACAAGAAACAAATGGTAAAAAAACATTTTTGCTAAATATTATTTTATTCATAAGTTATGCTATGTCCTCTGTAGTGGACGCCGGGACTAAGTTGTTTAAAAAATAACATGACATCAAATTATATGTATAGGCAAAACCAATGGGATTTTTTTTTCAATCACCAATAGATTTAGGGGTTTCAGGATTTTTTTAACCAAAATTTATATAAAGATGATTCTCAACTATGTTATGAAAGAAATAACGCAATGAATTGATACACCATTTTACTTTATGCAATATGTGGGTAAAATGGCCATAAATTAATATTCCCATTAATGTTCTTGGAGCAACATTTAATGAAAAAAGAAGTGTAATAATTGGAGTAATAATTGGCAACATTTTAATAATAATATCTAATATTTTATAGAAATATTGATGCATAATTGATTTCCATATTCACTTGTGTCTCACAAAATGCCTGATAAACATGATTTAAGTCCTGCTGTCCTCTACAGTGGACATGTATGAAATCAATGCCCTGTTCTGTAACAGAAAGTATTTTTTTTATTTGAAGCCCCACAACTTTTTCCTGAGATGTTTTTTTATGAAATACAATTTGAAAAGTAGTCCAATTTAAATTATAATTACAATATATTATCATATTTGCATAAGAATGCTACATTTGATCACTAAATTAATGTTAGACATTTTTAAAGACCAAGGAGAAGTTGTTTTCATGGTGAAACCTCCAAACATTTGATATCTCTGAAAAGTCCTGAATGTGCTCTTTACAGGACACCCAGGTTGTATCATGTGACATGTATGATGTCAGAGAAATTAACTAAAATATAATGTCCACTACAGTGGACAAAAGTCTATTCTTGGGTCCCAGGAGGATTAAAAGTGACAGTGAAGACATTTATAATGTTACAAAAGATTTCTATTTCAAATAAATTATGTTATTTTGGACTTTCTATTCATCGAATAATCCAGTAAAAAAAAAAAAAAAAACACAGATTTTGATAATATTGATAATAATAAGAAATGTTTCATAAGCAGCAAATTAGCATACTAGAATCATTTCTGAAAGATCATGTGACACTGAAGACTGGAGCGATGATGCTGAAATTCAGCTTTGATGATCACAGGAATAAATTACATTTAAAATAGAAACAAAATTGTACTCATATTTCACAATATTCCTGTTTTTACTGTATCTCTGATCAAATAAAGACAGCCTTGGTGAGCAAAAGAGACTTCTTTCAAAAACATTTAAAATTCTTACAGCCCCAAACTTTTGAAAGTGAAACTTTTTTAACTTGCATTGGAATTATATCTCCTATCGGAAAAAAAAATCTAAATTAAAATATTAAAGGTCATAATGGTACATTTCTAATGTACATTGAACATTATAATTGGTAGAAAAGCAGTAACTTAATGCAAAGCAAATATTAAAAGTATCTGTTCACATTCACACATCACATACATTGTGATGAAAGAAAAGTCTCTCCGAGAAATGACTTAACCTTCAAAAAGTAAATATTTAAATATAACACAAGCCATTTCAAATGAGTTGAGTAAAGCCAGCATGCATTTATTTCAGACACAGCTCTTCTATAGATTAAACAGCTCTAAAATGGCTGCCTGCCTGCGAGTGCAGGACCTGTCTGTACTTGCGCCTGCATGTGTGAATGCTACCGGCAAAAATTTGTGCCGCGGGATCCATTCCCATCCATCAGCCAACGCAAGCGAGAAAAGCCGGCCAAATGAGAGAACCGATAAATGAAACATAGGAGGGAGGCTTGAACAAAATTAGCTCCATCATTGCCATTAGCACTAGCTAATCACATTCCAGCATGGTGTAAGAGTTGACATTTAGTCTGTCCAGAGAAGATAAGTGTGCTGTGGGTGTTCGATACGTGGTTGGGTGAGATGGGGCCAGGGGAAAGGACTTAGGATGTTGGATCTGTGTCTCATGGGAGTGTAGCGAGTGTGAACATGCTTGAAGTGATTCTGGAGTGTTACAGATAAGATGGCCTCTCTCATCTCTGATCTGAAGCCCAGTGGTCTCTGAATGTGGATGTGCCACAGATTCATCTGAGGGTGGGTTTATCTACGGGAGGCACACAGATAAGAAATGTTGTTTTTATTCAGCCATTCTTCAAGTCAACCATTATTTAGGAGAGCACATGAAAAAAAAAAAGTGTCTGTCTATGAGATCTCTATCATACACCACTGTGAGATTGATGCAGGGAAACATTCATCTCTTGACAATTAATGCTTCACATGTGAATAATCCACATCTCTCTATGTACAGTAGGTGATGGATATCTGAATGGATGGATGGATGGATGGATAGACTGAATTAATTGCTCTTTCTTCATGAATATCATTGCGTTATAGGCTAGCATTAACATCTATCACACTGCCTCAATATCATGTGACCGTTCAACAACTCCTCCTTCAACCATGTTTACATAATCAAACCCATGTGAGATATTTCCACGTGCACATGCAGAAGGCAGAGGAGCCTGTAGATCCTCTCGCCCAGCTCCCTGAATTCTCCTCCGTCCCTCAATCTTGCAGCTTGTTAAATGGAGCTTGCTTGAGGCTTGACAGCATCCCTGTGTTACACTTTCCCTCAAATATCCTCCCTCTCCCTCTCCCGCTCCTGTCATCTTCCACCAGTGAGCTGTCAGCCTTCCTCTCAGTCTTTCTGCTTCACAGCGCTTCTCTTTCACCCTCGCTGTCGATAAAAATATTCCATTGCCACTCTTTGAAACGTTAGGATTCATGAATATACCAGACCTTCTGTTTTATCTTCTAGTCATTAGTGGACTATCCCCACCCACACAATGCACGTCGGAGATCCGTTTTCAAAGCTCTTTTCTTTTTTTCTTTCACCCATAGCCGACCGTGCTAACCTTGCGCTTCCTATGTGTCTTTCATCTGTTTAGTGCTGAGTAAAGCTACTCAAAATGTCATACGCCGTCCTCCCAATTATTTCAGTGCATTGTCTCGTCCTCTGGACAGTCACATACCCGTGTCCTTTATTGCTGGGCGCCCTTCACTGTAAAGGCCATTTGTCAGACATGGATTACATACTAGCACTCAATATTTTTCTACCTCGTCCCCATTACTATGCCGGTCATGCCTCTCCTTTCTCTAATCCCAGTAAGGAGCCCCGCTTTGCCTTTTTTATATTTCTATTTTTCTCCTTTTCATTCAAGGGGAAGCCCGTATCCTGTCGTGCCATCGAAAGAACAAGCCTGTTTCAAAAAAGATTATTGCATTGCAGACCACAATATAACTGTTTACCGACCTATTAGTTTTGCATTACCTCCGGTATTTTTCTAAACTCAAGAGAATCCCTCATAATAACAGCGGCACTCCAGTCGACCGCTTACTCATTTCGCAAAGAAGCCAAGCTGCATTCTCAGATGACGAGCTTATTAGCAGCGCGCCGTTCGACGTGCTGAGGACCACCCTCTTGCAAAACTGACAAGCCGAATGGTGTTTTCAGCTTTGCATAAAATGCACTGATTGCTGCTTGTCTCTCCACTTGTGTAAAAAGCTCTCATCCTGATATAAAAGACGCCACAGGAGAGCGAATAAACCATTGATAAACAGGGAGGCGAAATCAAGGATACTTCTCTACTCTCTAATTTAATTATTTGTATGGAAAACAAAAAGAGACAGAATACTGAACATGGACTTGAGATAATTGTGCAAAGAGAGAGAGAGAGAGAGAGAGAGAGAGAGAGAGAGAGAGAGGCAGCAGGGACGAGTGGCAATCTCTGACTTAGCACATTTGCATACAGTATGTCTCCAGCATACGGAAAGCATGTAATGAGATTGACAACATTTATCTCAACCGTACAAGTGGATATGGAAAGTAATGGCAGGCCTTGTTTTGAGACCAACAGGGGTGTTTTGGACATGCTGTGGATGGATTTGAACAAACTCTCAATTGTAGACATTGGAACACCTGCATTATTTGCACTGCAAACATGAATGATGCCTCAAATTGTGTGACTTAAAAGTGATACAAATTTTCACCTTGCAGACACTGAAAATGGGTGGAAACATCCCACATACCCATATCTAAGGAACTTTTTGTCTTGGTTTCCATTAAAGTCCCCCTGTAGTCAGTAATTGTATCCCTTAAAATTCATTTTTGATCACCAAAACGACATATTTAAAGGTTTTTTTCCTTGAAAAAAATGTCTTCATGCCTTAAAATAGCTTTAGACCCTTGCCTCATTTAGTATACGCTGTTCTATGAATATGTAAATGAGCCCTGCCTCCCCTCACTCACACCAGCTCAGAGATCCACTAGTTGATGATCACACGTTCATGTGATTGGATACAAGGTAGTTTGAGACGCCAGAAACACGAGTGATTTCAAACCATGTTTTCGAGACTGGTTCACTGCAGTTTTAAGGAGAAATACTCAGCAATGGTGTTGAATATGAATTTGCACATGGTTTGTCTTAAAGCATATGAAAAACACCACATAGACACCAAAACAACATTGAAAGCTTTATTTTCACCACAGGGGGACTTTAAACCCATAATTAAAACAATATAAATTTAATTTTCCGTCTACCTCATATTTTTTCAATCACCATGTGATACCATGCTCCAAAATTTCAAGACATATTCTCTGAAAACAAGTCTTAATATTTTATGCAATGTTGCATCTTTGTGGATGTTTAGATATTTTTAATTGAAATCAAGACAAAAACATTACTTAAGATTTGCAGTGCAAAATAACGATGATTGCACTGACAATGTACAATGTATAATGACAATGTATTGCTAAGTTTTGCATAGGCGAACACACTGACATTCTGGTCAGAATTGATTTGAATATTATGTGAGAATGTTTCTATATTTTGCACTTTTGCCCATGAGTAAAGAATAAAAAATGAATGAAATCATAATCTAGTGGCTTCAAACTTCATGTGATTTTTGAGGGCATCTGAGTTGCCCACCAGTTCATTCCCCGTCAGCGCCATTTTCTGCATTACATGAATACAGAGGATTACTCATTTCCGGAGTTGACATTAATTACACTCATTACCACTGGATAAACAAATGAGTGACAGTGCCAACATCTTAATCATGCGGCAGAATATAGAAATAAAATCACCACATTTCAAGCCTCTTTAGCACCCACTGGTTCCGCTTCGTTGTGAGCTTTCTGAAGGCCAATTAACCACAGAATTAAAGCACCAATTAAAATCCAGTGCCAAGTTTAGATGTAGTTATAAAAAATAGTGATCGAGACTTCATCTATTTTTGTTAACTGTTGATGTATGCTACTAGATACCACACTGAAATTAAATTACTAATTTCAGAGAATGGCGTTAACACATGGATTTTTGATTTGACTCCTTAAAAATATCAATACAGATCAAATATTTCGGACATTGAAAAAATAAAATAATATGACTTAAAAAAAAAGTCTAGTATGTATTGGTCAAGAATATCTTGGAGATTAACCTAGATAAAAAGGTTAATGAGGAGACCAGCACAACAGCAACTCATGCTGTATAAACCAATGTATGAAACATCAGCTTTCTCCTGACTGTGTGGACATAGTTTCTGATCACCCAGCAGGCATTATTGACCTGTACACATGGACGGTCATGAGTTTAAATGTATCAGGCTCTAGTTCCTGTACATATGATCATAAGCAGCAGTGGTGTTGGCACATGTGAAGGTAGAGGTTAAAGCCAGTGAGGAACAGTGTGAATGTGTGGAGGTAGAGGTTAAAGCCAGTGAGGAACAGTGTGGATGTGGAGGTAGAGGTTAAAGCCAGTGAGGAACAGTGTGAATGTGTGGAGGTAGAGGTTAAAGCCAGTGAGGAACAGTGTGGATGTGGAGGTAGAGGTTAAAGCCAGTGAGGAACAGTGTGAATGTGTGGAGGTAGAGGTTAAAGCCAGTGAGGAACAGTGTGGATGTGTGGAGGTAGAGGTTAAAGCCAGTGAGGAACAGTGTGGATGTGGAGATAGAGGTTAAAGCCAGTGAGGAACAGTGTGGATGTGTGGAGGTAGAGGTTAAAGCCAGTGAGGAACAGTGTGGATGTGTGGAGATAGAGGGTAAAGCCAGTGAGGAACAGTGTGGATGTGTGGAGGTAGAGGTTAAAGCCAGTGAGGAACAGTGTGGATGTGGAGATAGAGGGTAAAGCCAGTGAGGAACAGTGTGGATGTGTGGAGGTAGAGGGTAAAGCCAGTGAGGAACAGTGTGGATGTGTGGAGGTAGAGGTTAAAGCCAGTGAGGAACAGTGTGGATGTGTGGAGATAGAGGGTAAAGCCAGTGAGGAACAGTGTGGATGTGTGGAGGTAGAGGTTAAAGCCAGTGAGGAACAGTGTGGATGTGTGGAGGTAGAGGGTAAAGCCAGTGAGGAACAGTGTGAATGTGGAGGTAGAGGGTAAAGCCAGTGAGGAACAGTGTGGATGTGTGGAGGTAGAGGGTAAAGCCAGTGAGGAACAGTGTGGATGTGTGGAGGTAGAGGGTAAAGCCAGTGAGGAACAGTGTGGATGTGTGGAGATAGAGGGTAAAGCCAGTGAGGAACAGTGTGGATGTGTGGAGGTAGAGGGTAAAGCCAGTGAGGAACAGTGTGGATGTGTGGAGGTAGAGGGTAAAGCCAGTGAGGAACAGTGTGGATGTGTGGAGGTAGAGGGTAAAGCCAGTGAGGAACAGTGTGGATGTGTGGAGGTAGAGGTTAAAGCCAGTGAGGAACAGTGTGAATGTGTGGAGGTAGAGGTTAAAAACAGTGTGAATGTGGAGGTAGAGGGTAAAGCCAGTGAGGAACAGTGTGAATGTGTGGAGGTAGAGGGTAAAGCCAGTGAGGAACAGTGTGAATGTGTGGAGGTAGAGGGTAAAGCCAGTGAGGAACAGTGTGGATGTGGAGATAGAGGGTAAAGCCAGTGAGGAACAGTGTGGATGTGGAGATAGAGGGTAAAGCCAGTGAGGAACAGTGTGGATGAGTGGAGGTAGAGGTTAAAGCCAGTGAGGAACAGTGTGGATGTGGAGATAGAGGGTAAAGCCAGTGAGGAACAGTGTGGATGTGGAGATAGAGGTTAAAGCCAGTGAGGAACAGTGTGAATGTGTGGAGGTAGAGGTTAAAGCCAGTGAGGAACAGTGTGGATGTGTGGAGGTAGAGGGTAAAGCCAGTGAGGAACAGTGTGGATGTGGAGATAGAGGTTAAAGCCAGTGAGGAACAGTGTGGATGTGTGGAGGTAGAGGTTAAAGCCAGTGAGGAACAGTGTGGATGTGGAGATAGAGGTTAAAGCCAGTGAGGAACAGTGTGAATGTGTGGAGGTAGAGGTTAAAGCCAGTGAGGAACAGTGTGGATGTGGAGGTAGAGGGTAAAGCCAGTGAGGAACAGTGTGGATGTGGAGATAGAGGGTAAAGCCAGTGAGGAACAGTGTGGATGTGGAGATAGAGGGTAAAGCCAGTGAGGAACAGTGTGGATGTGGAGGTAGAGGGTAAAGCCAGTGAGGAACAGTGTGGATGTGGAGATAGAGGTTAAAGCCAGTGAGGAACAGTGTGGATGTGTGGAGGTAGAGATTAAAGCCAGTGAGGAACAGTGTGGATGTGTGGAGATAGAGGGTAAAGCCAGTGAGGAACAGTGTGGATGTGTGGAGATAGAGGGTAAAGCCAGTGAGGAACAGTGTGGATGTGGAGATAGAGGTTAAAGCCAGTGAGGAACAGTGTGAATGTGTGGAGATAGAGGGTAAAGCCAGTGAGGAACAGTGTGGATGTGGAGGTAGAGGTTAAAGCAAGTTAAGTTTGTTTTCTTTAATAAATAAATTAAAATCGCATCCAAACTGGATAAACTGGCTAAAGAAAACAGACTTATTTTATTTCAGCTAGTTGCCAAGGCAACGTACCTTATTTTCATTTAGTTGAACTAGGTGTACTAACTAAAACTAAAACTACGCACCTATAGACTGAACACGTGATATCCATGTTCATGACGTCACCGTTTTCACAAATTCAAGTTTTTGTTGTTTACACAGAGACGATAACGGTCTCGTATTTAAACCCCTTTTTCAAAAGTTTATGTATCAAATTTAATGTTATCGTTATCAGCCTGATAAGAAAATTTTGCCGATCTATTAAAGCCCATAAATAATGGATTATTTCCTTCAGCTGACACATCAGATGCGCACTGTTCTCCATGATGGTTTTGGATTGCTTGAATAATGACTGGAATCATTTCAAAAAAGGAAAATACAGTGCAACATGTGCAGCACTAGTCTGTCAAATAGGCTACAATTATAATGAGAACATAAATAGCCGCGTTTCCACTGTCTGGCCAGTGTCAGCCAGGGCTTTAAATTTTAATATATTTAAATTGTAATTTATCCCTGTGAATCAAAGCTGCATTTTCAGCATCATTACTCCAGTCTTCAGTGAGACATGGTGATCCTTCAGAAATCATTCTAATATGATGATTGGCTGCTCAAGAAACATTTCTTACTATTATCAGTGTTGAAAACAGTTATGGAAACCATCATACATTTTTTTCAGGATTCTTTGAAGAATACAAAGTTCAAAAGAACGGCATGTATTTGTAATGCAACAATGTAAAAGTATTTACGGTCACTTTTAACCAATTAAATGCATCTTCGCTTTAAAAAGTATTTCAAAATTTGAAAATTGTAACAAGTTGTTCACTTAAGAACTACTAAGCAGTTAAAAGTGTTTTCTTTCTCTAGCCATATCTAATTACACCAGGACAACAACAAAAAACAACAAAAAACAAACAATAAACTATGTCCCTGACCCCTTCAACATGTAAACATACAGTAGGCTATGTACCACACGTCCTGTAGACAAAAAGGACTAAGACACCAGGAAAAGGTAAAGGGCAGAAGAGAGGGACATTTAGAAGAGATATTGGCTGAGAGTAAAGAGGCAACAGGAAAGGTGACACAGATGAAAGGTGTTGTTGGGACAGAAAGGTAAAGATGGATGCTCAAGGAGAACAGATGCCTGAAGTTTCTGCCGTAACATTGAGTATGAGCTGTGGAATGTAGATGATTTTATTGATGCTGGAGCAAAGCGAAGCAGATCAGGACTTATTTGTGTCTGCCTTCTGTACCACATGCTCAAAGTTTGCCAGATGGTTCATGAATAACAGAGAATCGAGCAGGTTGCGGGAAAAATAAATAAAGGAATGCAGATAGACACTTTGGTTTACTACTGAGGCCAGAAACATATGCAAGTTTATAAATGCAAATAAATAATATACAGCTATTTCTACAGCTATTTTTATTTTGTGCCTCTGGGGGCAGAAATTACACACTTCACTTTCTTTTTTGCATTACCATGATTATAATAAATCTCAAGGGGGAGCTAGTGTTACCATTTGCTATTAAATCTTTTATTAAATTTAAAGAAGTGTTGTTTAGGTAGCATCTATAGACTCTTAAAGGGGCTATATGTAAGATTTTATTTATTAATCGCTTTTTTATTGCCAACGTGTGAACAGTGTGTTACAAAACCTAAAAATCGCAACCTTCCATGTCCTTTTTGTTGTGTTTATTTCTTTATTGAGAAGAAAGCATGCATGATAAATTTACATATTCATCTAAATATCGCTGTCAGCAGCGTGATTGATGTCTGGAAAAAGAACTTCGCAGTGAGTATATAGAGGCACTAAATCACGTTCAGTCTCTTGAACATCACGTGAGCACGAGTGCGAGCACCAAAAGTTGCTGGCTGCAGTTCACTTAACGGCCACAGGTGTCGCCAATAACAAGGGTTTCTGAGTTCTATAGCTCCTTTAAAAAATATAGTATTGGCATAAATGGGACCATGAAGAACCTTAAACATCCATGGAACCTTTACATTCCACAAAAGGTTCTTGAGAGTGGAAAAAAAGTTCTCTAGGTTTTTAAAATGTTCACTAAGAAAGAAAAAAGGAACCGACCACTGAAAGGTTATTTGGGGAAGCAAAAGTAGTTCTTCTATGACATCACTGTTATTTTTAAGAGTGTATGAATGTTTTTATTCAATGCTCTACCATCACAGTAGTTGTATTTAGTATTACAGTAGTATAGTAGTTGTAGTATTTTTTATATCTGAAAGAGAAAACTGAATGTACACTACCGTTTAAAAGTTTAGGGTTTTAATATCATACAATAACTTGTTTTACTTATCAATATTGACAACAGTTGCGCTGCTTAATATTTTTTTGTGGAAACTTTGAAAATTCTTTGATGAATAGAAAGTTAAAAAGTACATTATTTTTTAAAATATAAATCTTTTGAAACATTTTGAATGTGTTCACTGGCACTGTTGCTCAATTTAATGCATCATTGATGAATAAAAGTATCAATTTATACAGCATTCTAATACATTTAGGAACCAGTAGACATGAAATTGAGCTTAAAGGCTAAAAACATCTGTTCATGTAAGATTGTAATTTGTGTTTCAGGGCTGAGACTGCTGCGTTTAAATTGATGGATTTAAAACAAAACAAAAAACACTGTAAATAGTAAACTTTAAAGTAGGTAGTTAATAAAATAAGACTTTGGAAAGTACGGTTTCAGGTCTAAACCACTTGACCCAATCTGATTAGTTGCCTACGTATTTAAAAAATATGAATAATTTGAGTACTTCTAATAAAACTTTCCAATTCTCTCAAACCAGTTTCCATTGCTTAACTCTGAATTTCCCTCCTCCTCCCACCCATGCAATCCACTTCTCTTGCGAACAATTATGATTTCCCTGCACATTTCTCACAAGCCCACATGCTCCACCTGGATTATGAGCCAAAATAAACACAAACAAAAGTATAATCATATTATATTCATAACTATTCCCAAAGCTTCTTCTTAAGTCAGCATAGTCATAACTAATAGTTTTAGTGCTCAGAGACTAGTAGCTCTGACAGAGCCTACAGTAGGCCTACATGCAATATGCATCTCCCAAGAATCAGAACACTCATCATTCACAAAGTATAAAAAATTCCCTGCCGCTTAACGTGTCTTGTTTCATTTTATTTATTTTTTCAAATAGGCGATAGCTTTCGTCTACATCACAGCTTTGAACCATGATGTGCTCCTTATATTGCTAGTCAGAAGATGGTGGTAATAATTCTAAGCATTTGGAAAAGATGAGCCATAGAAATTTGCTCCATTTTTGTCAAAGACAATACATTTGGAATATTTTGTTAATCTGTATAGAACACTAGAGAAGTGATATTTAGTATGACCCTTTTTGGTAACACTTTATTTTACGGTGTCCGTGATACAGAGTAATTACTTAATGAATTACTCAGTAGAGGACGCTGTAATAACAAAATGTAATTAACATATAACTAAGTTATGGAACACATGTAATAGGCAGCTACTGTTATACATATGTAACAAGCAGAGTCAGTTACATACGTGTTACAGACTTGGTACAGTGTAATTATATAAGAAAGTTCTTAGTACTACACAATGTAACAACAAGTACTTAGGCTACGGGAAAAGCCTGCAGTTACACATGGTAATTTTGTACGTTCTGTAGCATTACACGTACGTAACATAAAATAAAGTGTATCAAGATTGTTCTTTAGTGCACTTCATGTGTATCTACATACCTTATCCATCTTAATTAGCCCACTAGTTCACATCTTAAATACATGCAGTAGCTTCTCAATTACACTGCAGTTACATAATATTACACAGGGATAAGCTACGTAAAATAAAGTGTATCAAGAATGTACTTAAGTGTACTTTGTGTATTTATAAACCTTATCCAAGTCAGCTTGTTACATACGTGTAACAGTAGCTGCCTATTACATGTGCATCATTACAATCTGTAAGTACAGGCTGTTCCTTAGTCAACTTAGTTACATGTTAATTACATTTTGTTACATGTTATTACAACGTCTACTACTAAGTAATTAATTAGGTAATTACTCTGTATCACAGATACTTTTGACTTTTTATTAACACTTTAAAGTAGCTTTTGTTTTTATTTTGAGTTTTCATTTTAATTTTCATTTACGTATTAGTCACCTATTACGCATTTTTGTATTTTTTATATTTCAGTTTAGCTTTTCTATTTGTGTTTTTGTTTGAGTAATTGTAGTGCTTCAACTTATTTTACTTCAGTTAGTTGCTGAGGTATCATTTCAAATTTTGGTTTGTTTTTTTTTAATAAAATTTTTTCACCTAAAATTTAGATTTTAGCTCATTTTATTTCAGCCTTATTTCAATTAACTGAAACACACTGTATGTATGTATGTATGTGTATATATACATATAGTGTTAGTTAAGTGTTAATAACAACACTGCACTAGCATATCAATGCTAACATAATGTAGATTTGTATGCAGTTCTGTTCAACATGTTTAAATCCATTATGCAAAAATCCACAATTTTCTCCTCAAATCAGCACTGAAAATGTGAAATAAGTTTCTGTCTGGACCCGCTCATATGTTTCCATTCTACAGATGATTTTAGGACTCAGTATCTCAAACGTCACGCTACATCATTACATAAACCACACCATTCTTTTCAGGTACCTCAGATCCAGCATATTTACTCACTACAAAGACAGATTTAGTTTCAGATAGCTAACCCTGTGGACAGATCTGTCAAAATAAAAAAAAGGCTCCTCTACGCCTCCGTTCCAATGAAAAAATAAATAAATTCAGCGACGCGCCAAACGCGCTGCTTTCATTACAATGTAAACAATTTATTTTCTGTGAGTCGAGACGTGAGCTGGAAATCCCCCAACTTCACCGAGACTGACAGTGGCATCTTTTAGGTGCCTAACTTAATGAGATCCTGGACTGGCGGATAAACATTCTAATTCAGTTTTGGGAGGCAAAGTGATTCGAAATGCAGTCTAGAGTAGAAACATCTGCGAGTTTAAATAGCTGCACGTTGGAAGCAAATTGAAAATTGGCTTGGCGTTCAAAGCGCTGTCATTCATTCAGGCTTTTCTCACCCAATATATAAACATGAACATGTTTGTTGCTGGAACTGTATTTCCACATTACAATGGAAAAATCCTTCAGTGCAACAGAAGTCAACAGTGCTAGAAAGCAGTGTTTTCTCTGCGCATTTCATCTTGATTACAGATAACTGAGGACGGGCAGTCATCTAAAGAGGGTCATCAACTGGCCATTATCTTGAGTACACAAATGACACTTTTATCCAAATAAACGGCTGAAAGTGGCTCTAGCTGCAACTGGAGGGCAGGACAGAAAAAAAAATTTGAATGAATTGCTTGCTTGCTAGTCTCATTTGAATAAATATCCATGTACATTTTATTCTGTAGTCAGCAATTATTCCTTTCCTCATTTCTCACGTTGATGTAATCGCTAAGTATTCCTTGTTAGTACATTTATTATGCAATATCTTAACCCATAGGTCATATAGTAACAGGCCTTGTGGTGTAGCTTCCACCTAGAGACCAGTCAAACCTATTTTAAAGGCCCTTTTTGTATATCTTTTATTAAATTTTTAATGATAGTCAATGTTTCTTTCACCAAACACAGTCAACTCAAGTTTTGCAAGATAATTTTTGCTCTTGAAATTAAATATGCCTGTTGTACCTTCAAAGTCTAATTATGTTGTGATTGGCGTGTGAAACGAGCAACAATGTCAATCCCTCCCCTCCAACCACCAGCCATATAGACATGTTCTACACTCCAGACAATTCCTGATGATAAAAACATGGCCCACCATACACTTTTAATTCCTTGTTGAATATCCAATTTCTATAGAAGCATATATCCACCACAGAATAAAAATAAAAATCATATATTTATTTAGATTTTCCCCCCCAGTTTATCTTGCAATTGCAAGTTATTCTGACTTTTTTTCAGAGTTTTTAAAAAGTTGATAACCCTTTTTGTATTTTTGTTCCACTTTGTGGAAATAAGCTTCCGTATATACTTTGATCACATTGTTAATATAAAATGGGTTGCAAATGTTTACTTTAATGTGGCACCAATATCCTGATTATTTCTGAACTATTACTAATTTGTGCAGCTTTTGGAGGTTTAAATCCCACTTATCAGTCCCTATTAAAACTTTCCATGCTCTTTCATTGGATGCAGCAAAGCTACTCACATATTATACAAATTATATTTCACATCATTACCTTTTTAACCTTCTTTTCAAGCTGTACTGGACCGTTAATAACCGCAGTGATAAAATTTCACTCGTTGTACTATCCACCTGTAGCAGTCAGACTAACACAAGACTCAACGACCTCTCAAATTTCGATGAACTCTGGATAAAAATAGCTGAGTGGCACCGTGGAGCTGTCAACTGTCAATATTGAGCTTCTGTGATTAAGTGTTTGAATGGCAGCGTCTCGCTGTCTCGCTCTGTGGTCAGCTGTAGGTCAGATGATATGCCTCAGATTCTTCAGACACAACACCGTATAGATGTGCAACACAAGCTTTCTTTTGTACGTTTCAGGGAAAATCATCTGTTCTGGAGATACAAGGGTCTCTTCAGAGCACACCCCTGTGTTTTGACACTGTAATACATACTGTTTGTGTGTGTGTGCTTCTGTGAGTGTGCTTCTAGTTATGGTGCTTTAAACCCTGACAGTTTATGTTCTGTCCTTGGGATAAAACAATGGATTTGTCCCTTGTTCTACATGCTGGAAATCAACCACGCCATGTAAACGTGTGACCAAAGCAGTCCTACATTTCTCTGGGATTTTAAAAATAGCCTGCATCACAGACACACTCAAATACACAAACAACAAAGGCTTTTCTTAAAGGCATGCTGGCATTTTATCATTCTGTCAGTTTTTAACTTGGTGCATACATTATGTAACTCATGCGACTAGATAATCCATATCCTGCCAGCAGAGACCCAGTTTCTCTGGTCTCTGTAGGAGGAGGTGGGGTGCATGACTTTTGCATGACTTTGCTCAGAATGACACGTCTTGCTGGCATATGTCAAGTGTCACAGCTCAGCCTGTATTTCACAAGAGCAGCTAAAAAAAAAAAAGACAAATTCTGGGAATCAAGATTGACATCTACGAGCTGATAAGTGGTGGTTTGCACTGACTACGTTTACAAGCTGTCAATATTTGTGTTATGGTCGGGTTAGGGACACTATTCGGGTTTCTGAAACATTCGGAATAACCCGTTTACATGCGTGAGCAGAGAAGTTACTCCTGTATACATGGAATTTGTAATCGATTGGCAATATCCCGACGTAAACGGCGACGCACGGTTAGCGTCTGGACGTACGGACAACATTAAGACGCAGTATGCGTCAGTTCCGATTCTTTGTATCCAAAGACATCAACAGCAGCAGCAGCACGCGGATAATGGATAGTTCGGGGCAGATAGCGATCGCCTTTGAAATAGATCAAAATTAATTTCCTCCTCGCTCCAAAAGTATGGTGCTGTGCTGCGTCTCGCCATGTTTACCTCTACTTCTTGTTTACTTCCGGTATATGTGCCGTAGGTTTTTATATGCGCCAGACGGACGTTCCTCTACTCAAAAGACCAAGATTCCTTGCGAATAGAACATGCGCAGAACACAAATCAATGTTCCTTTAGATGGGGATATGCCGATACGCGTATACATGACCAAATATTCGGGTTAGATAAGGGGTACCCCAGGTATAATATTCGGGTTTTTAAAAACCGGTATATGAGCATATTCGGGTTATTGCCGGTGTTTACATGGCCGTGCGCGACCGGGTTATTGCTAATATTCCGGTTTTGAACGGGTTATTGGCTGCATGTAAACGTAGTCACTGATAGAAAATGATAGAGCAAGAGAAAATGTAGTGGTATCGAAAAGTAGTCGAGAACCATTTATATGTGCAAATGCATTATTCTTTTCACGAAACAAAAAATACCAAACTTTAAGAAAGAGAAATCATGAACCATATCTATCTATCTATCTATCTATCTATCTATCTATCTATCTATCTATCTATCTATCTATCTATCTATCTATCTATCTATCTATCTATCTATCTATCTATCTATCTATCTGTCTGTCTGTCTGTGTGTGTGTGTGTGTGCGTGCGTGCGTGCGTGTGTGCGTGCGTGCACTCACACACACACACGTTGTGTTTTCATGTTTTACAGGACTTTCCATAGATATGTTTTTTTATACTGTACAAACTGTATATTCTATCCCCTAAACCTACCCATCACAAAAAAACTTTCTGCATTTTTACATTTTCAAAAAAATAATTTAGTTTGATAAATAAGCTGCTTTCCTCATGGGGATCAAAGAATTTCCACACAAGGACAAGGATTTCAGATATTGCTTTCTTTGTGGGGACATTTTGTATATTATTATATATATATATTATATATTTACATTTAATAAATTTAAAATTTTATTAATATATGTTATATATTTTGTATAATATTATTTTCATTTTGTCACACCAGGACCACTGTGTGTGTGTGTGTGTGTGTGTGTGTGTGTGTGTGTGTGTGTTTATGTGATTTATGAGGACACAAATTTGTATAATGATGTGTATTACACTGGTATTACAACTTAAGGGTGGTTTATGAGGACATTTCAAAAGTCCTCATAAATCAAATGGCTTAAAAAACATAAAAAACAACGTTTTATAAAAAAAAAAAAAATGCAGCATGTCCCCTGTGATGGGTAGGTTTAGGGATGGGGCAGTGTAAGGGGATAGAATATATAGTTTGTACAGTATAAAAACCATTACGCCTAAATAATTTGATCAGATAAATACCTTTTTAAATACCTAGTGTTTTGTTTTTCCTACATAATTATAATATTCTAAAATATAAAATATGAATTTGTAGGGTCATAAAAACAAAAACAATATCGCCTCCAGGCATCACTTGATCACCACTACTGTTGAAAATCCCATATGGGATGCAGCTTGTTCTGTCTAAATATACCAGAATCTGTTTCATAACAGCTTCTCTTTTATGTATATGTTTACTGTTCATCAAGCATTAGGCTACTCTGACACAAAATATCTGTAAAAGTCAGAAGTGCATGCAGTAAGTAGAGCTCATTCATCACGTATGCAGCGAATTAAGAGTGAATAAAAGTGCATTTATCATTATTAACCAGAACCAGAAGAGTTTATTCATCGTGTGTCTCTCAAAATGAGAGTTTGGAAGGCTTAAGACCCGCGGTTGCACACAACTACTAAATATTTCATAGTCAGACATTGACTTGTCAGGAACCGTCTCATCAGTTTAACATTTCGATCACTTGTGTTGACTCGCTCTGTGGATTTGTAGCTGGCTCTAACTCTGTGTTTGCCAGCATTAAGAGTTTTTCATTCAAGATTAAAAGTACTTTGATCATTTAATTTGTTTGTTTGGAGGGTTTAGAATGCAATGATGAATTTACAAGGATATTTTGCAAGAAACTTATCGCATACTACCATACTGTTCTTTCTATTTCTTCAGTGTACTGAACATATATACTGTGCATATATGCACGGAATGTCATACCTTTGCTATAACGTGCAGCATACAACAGAACACACTGTATCCCACAATGCAATGCACATGAGTCATGGCTTGACCTTCAACTTCCCCAGTAACAAATAAACCATAAGTAACTCTAAAGACTTAAGATATACAAAGACAGCACACTCATAATACATGGAGAACGGGAAAAAGAATTAATGTGCAATATGCCGGAATAACTTCTAACTTCTGTTAGAAGCTCCAGTTGCTAAAGACACTTAGGACTGCACATGTGCATTGGTGGATCTAGCCTGAACAACTATTCAGAAAATATGCATTGAACTGATCAAAAGTGTCAGTAAAGACATTTGCAGTATAATGTTATTAGTATAACTTTGTATTCATCAGAAAATTGATCACAGTTTCCACAAAAATATTAAGCATCACAACTGCTTTTAGCCTTGATAATAAGGATCTTGAGCAGCAAATCAAAATATTAAAATGAAAAGGATCATGTGACTTTGAACACTGGAGTAATGATGCTGAAAATTCATCTTTGACAACAGGAATGAATTAAATTATGAATTTATTTTAAATTATTGTTTAACATTATTTTAAAATATAAAATAATAATAATAATAATATTTCACAATATTACTGTTTCTGCTGCATTTTTAGATCAATGAAATCCAGCCTAGTTAAGCATAAGAGACTTCTTTCATGAACATTTACACATTTTAACTATTAAACAGTAGTGTATTCAACTTTCAAATTCAATTCAAATCCGCATGGTGCATGGTAAGAATAAACAAAGCCACACAAAAATACGTAAATATGTAAAATGATATAATATCAAATATTTAACAGTTCTAAAGTGTATAAAAGCAATGGAAGATAAAAAAGTTACCTCAGGGTCATAAAGTCTCATAACCAGCCAAATCGGATCTTTGAATGAATCTCTTCATGTTTGGGGAAAACCCTACGAATAGCGTCCCCTTTCCACAGTGCCCTTCATAGACACAAAAAAGCCACCTGTCTCCCCCCAAGGCCCTTCCTTTGTGTATTCAATCTGATTGAAGGCTCTCTGTGAGATCCTCCCTTAATTATATGGCAAATGAGCCATCACAACGCCATTAAAATGATGCTCTTTTTCCCCTTGCATTGACTAACTGTCTTCCCCCTTTTTCCCAGAGCTTTTATTAGCAATAAAATTCAATTTTGCGTTTCCAGGTTGCCAGCCTAAGGGAGTAAAAATGCATTACCCCAGACTGAGAGAAAGTGGGAGCTAATGATTCAGCTGCATACAATCCAAGAGGCTTTCCATCATCACTGCTGAATTATCAGCCTGATGCTATACAGTATCGTCCTGTCAGGGGAAGTGTGTGAATGCGCGTATATCTTCAAAATGAGAGCGCAGATGACTGAACAGAACAAGTTAAAGTATGTGTGTCTGTGCTATTTTCAGGAAGATGAATTGGTTACCAACAGCAGTAGATTACAAGGGACCGAGTCAAACGTGTGTTTTGTTCTTCTGTTTTGACATTTACAACGAACAGCAAGTTTAAGCTAGTCACTGAGCGCATATCCCAATCTGACCAGCTGAAATGTTACCGGAACACCCTTTTGGGTTGTTTTACCATGCATTTGGGAATGTAACATGCACCAAACATCCTCTTATACTTGTAAAGAGAAGAGTTTATCAACAAAATTCAAGCTTTAAAGGTGCAGTTAGTGGTTTCTGAGAAACGCTGTTGAAAGTGGATCAAACCGAGCACCAAAACACTTGTAGCCAATCAGCAGTAAGGGGCGTGTCCACTCACGAGGGGGAGGTGCCTGTGCTGCATAGCGTGTTTGTAAATGTGGGGGTGGGGTTATCAAGATAGAGGTGTGGTTCTTTTGGGTAGGGGCGTGTTTGTTTTGGTGATTTCAAACATCAACAGCGTTTCCCAGAAATCGTTTTCTGCACCTTTAAGGCCCTGCAGTTTTCTGCCAAAATAAAAGTTTCATGATTTAATATTAGAAAATGAATAAGACAGCCATGATATTAGTATTGTAATTTTACAGTGGTAATGTAAAATATAGAATATAGAAGGGCCAGGCCAAAAATAGCAAAATATTAAGTGCTCTTTTTATGGTCTTAACCACTTTAATCACAAATCACTGTTTAGGAAATTAGCAAGAATTGCGCAAATACTGTTGTTTTCTTTAAAAAATCAGTGTGGGTAAACTTGTTTTTTTTTTACAGGAAGAAGAGTCAGTGTTGTTCCACTCAATGTTAGTGACTTTAAACAAGTTCATGAGTCGTCAAGAAAATGTCTCCCAGTTCGTTTGAGTTTAACACGAGACCAAATATACACTCTATATGGTTCAAATCTGGACTCTGACCAGGCCTGTTTAGCACTCTTTATCCTTGTTTAGGAAGTTTCTGAATCGATGCAGCCAGTGAACAAAGCCGTTATGTTAATGGTTTGAGTGTGTATAAAGTTAGGACACAAAGTTGTAAAGGAGCTGACACAGTTACTTAAAGGCCTATGCGAAACGGGTATTGAAAATCTATTGTCTTGATTTTAGTTTGCAAACATAAACCACATTGCAGACATTGTGGATTCAGCAGAAACATGCCTCCTCATTTCTGAGCCAGTAGTACAAGGCTCCCACACATTTGACCACTGGTAGGATTTCCATGACCTTTTCAGGCGCAAATGATAAGTGGTAAAGGGGCTTTTTACAAATCATTTTACAGAGCTTGCAGGCCAGATTTCCATTATATGCCAATCTTTTGAGTTACTAGATTTAGATGATTACACTTGTTAGTGTACAAACGTCTGCATCAAAACGCTCTTATCATGCTGGAGGAAGTGCTCACAAAGACCAATGTCAAGCCGATTAAATATTTTGAAAGCAGAAAAATGGAAAAAATAACATTAAAGAATTTTTGGGTTGGTCATTTTTTAAAATGTTTTTGGAAAAAGAGCTCACCAAGGCTGTATTTGATAAAAAAATGTATGTGTTACAATAATCCCACAAGGATCTGACACTGTGTATGTATATGTATGTATATTCGTGATGTAAAGCTGAATTTCAGCTTCATTACTCTTCAGTGTCACATGATTCTTCAGAAATCAATAAGCCGATTTTCTGCTAAAAATACATTCTTATTATCAATGTTAAAACCATAATTCTTTTGTGGAAACCAGGATGCAGTTTATTTCTTTGAATTTTAGGGTTTGCATTCACAACACCCTTTATTTGAAATAGAAATGTTATGGTCACTTTTGAGCAATTTAAAGCTTTCTTGCTTAATAAATGTATTAATTTAAAACTTTTGAAGTCATGCACTACTCACATTTCCTTCAGAAAATGTAACAAATCTAGATTATAGTAGCGTATACTGTATTGGAGAAAGCAGACGTTCTCTATAATGCAGTGTGCTGCTGATGAAGCAGACCTGCATCAAATGTGTGTCATCTACAAACAGCTGAGTAATGCTGGCCTCTGCCCTAAAACACTCTAATGAGACACGGAGAGTGAGAGTGTGCTGCTGTAATGAAGTGTGATCTCAGTAATGAGACAAAGGTAGTGTGTGTAGAGAGATGGAGGGATAGAGAGAGAGATAGTGAGTGTGTACCTGGTAAACAGTATGTTATGAGGACCTTTAGGGGTAGGGTAAAGGAATAGAATATACAGTTTGTACAATATAAAAATCAGCCTGCAGAGTCAAGTTCATTTTGACAGTATGTTTAATCAAATCTAATATTTAATCAAAATCTATTGAAACAACATTAAGACAACATTAACAAATAAATGGTGTAGAATTTACTTTGAAACAATTTTCACTCAGCAAGTAATGTCAGGAAGTACATTTCACAAATAATTACACCCCCCCCCCCCCCAGCAATTAACACATTGAATTGTAATAATAATAATAATAACTTTTTATTGTTCATCTGTTATTATACAGACTGTTCGTCTGACTGTTTGTACAGTATTTTATTTATTTATTTTATTCTAAACTGTTTTAATTATTCTTATTTCTTTTGATTATTTGAATTTCTTCTAAAGCCCTTTGAATTACCATTGTGTATGAAATGTGATATATAAATAAACTTGCCTTGCCTTATTATATAGCCATGTTCATAATAATTACATTTGTGGGGAGGGGGATTGTGAAATGTGAAATTTAAAGTAGAAAGACTTATTACTCCAATAATTTTTTATTTTAAACTTAAAAAAAAAAGTTGTATATATATATATATATATTGTGTACTGCAGGGGATAAAATTAATAATCAACAGCAAAAATAATATGAAAATAATACTCAATCATTTCCACCATTATTTTATTGGCCTTAAAAATAGCAAAATCTAATATGTTCACTCAATCTACAATCCATTTCAATCCTAATGGATAAAATGAAGCTAAAATGGATTATTTCCTTCGAAATATTCAAAATATGGCACATTACAGATTAAATGCATTACCAATGCTTTTTCCTGCAGCCTTTCAAATGTTCTCAACTACAGGAGAATCCAAATTGTGGGCGTTTGATTCATCCCCACAAGCATCCATTAATAACTGTTGCAGAAGTAAACATGCCCACACTCAAAAACAACCTTCTGTCCATATGCTTCTCTTGCAGTCATATCTCCAGCAATTGTTCTGTTCAGTCTAATTTATAACCAACCCTCTTTTGAGGTTTAACACATCATGTTTGTTTGGACTGAAATAAAGGCCCAGAATAAAAGTTCTCAAATCTCAGATATTCGTATTCTAGAAAGTTCAATTCATGGACTTTCTGCGGAGTGACTTTGGACATTTAACCCAAACGAGGATATCTGTTAATGTCTTTGGATATGAACAAATTCAGATGAAACCACTAAATCTCATTGCTCATGTTGAAATATGATCTAGAGCAGAACTGCACTCACGCCACACGGCTGACTCAGACGCCCTTGAGCGGAGCATGTGTTAGAAGTCGTGTTCTCCATCAACAAAAACTCCTTTTTGACTAAAATCTAGATTAAGCTTCCCTCTTCCAATTTGTACACATTATTATGATGAGAGGAAACATGAGCAACGACAGAACAGCATGACACGCTGCTTTTAGCAACACCTAGACATCCCATCAGCTTTCTTAAAAATCAAGCCGGAGACTCCTAATTATCATACAGGGAATTCATTACGTTTTAAGTTTCGACATTATCTTTGGAGCTTTTGGAGAAATACAAAATACAATTAGCACTATGAATTTAACGTATGTGCATAGTTGAAATATTGAACCAAAACATCCATCCGATGTGTTCAAGAAAACAAAACCTTCACTTTAGTTTGTTAAAAATTAAAAATCTATAATAAAAACTGAAGTTGCTGCAGTCGAGAAAGGAACTCTTTTTTTATTCCATTATAAATTACTTGTGCCTTTCATTACAGAATGGTCAAACCAACATTTGAGATGCTGTGGTATGAACTTGCATTGCATTATGGACATCTTCTTATTGGAATAAAAAAGTTGCATGCCTTTTATGCAGAATTTTGGAATAAAAATTCAGCGTTTTTTTTGTGATATCACAAAATTTTGCGTAAAAATAGGAAGATGAAAACATATCTACTGTCATTAGGGATGTGCCCGAAGCCAAATACTATGTTTATGAAAGGAAATTACACATTTTACGGAGCCCCTAAAGAGACATGGAGTTGGCAAAAAAAATACGAGATGGGAGGAAATATAATTGATATTGTATATAATTGATTTGAGCCACTATACATATGCAGGATATTGAAACCGCTTTTGAATGCACGCTCACTTTTCAATTTAATTTTCAAATTCACAATCACACGTACTCTGTGTATAGGTAAGTAAAATCTGATGCACTGTAATATAACCGACTACCACAGCAAGCCTAACCATGTCCCTTTAGGGGCTCCGTAGAATGCGTTACTCGTTTTTCGTGCCTTTCCAAATTCTGATTTTTCACATCCTGTCATTTTATTGTCAACATCAACATTGGACTCATTTGTGCCTAAGAAATAAATGTGGATAGAATAGTCGATATTATTTGGTCTTTGAGAAATGTTTGAGTTCATATTGAAATTACCTTGGCATCTTGGAATATTTCCTGTTTGAGACTTTGCTGAGATCTTCTCTGAAAGGAGACGCATATTAGACTTCTTCAGAGGGGGAAAAACTGACAAAGACTTATCTGGCTGCTGTCTAGAAGAAACAACTGAGATGTTCAAGAGATCTCATTTGTGATTCTGTGAAAAAAAAAGAAAAAAAAAATCTTCCGTTCCTTACCCAGCTGTTTCAACAAAGCAACAATTTTTACTTGTCAAAAGGGCTCAATGGTAGACTAACTATTCCATCATATCTCACACTCTCATGTTCAAGTTATCCAGGTGACCAAGCAAGCCACGTTTAAAAATAAAGACACAACACTGCTCTACAACTACAAAATATAGTTTTGAAAAATCTTATGACAGGAGAGTTTGGCTCAAATATGTTCGAATTCAGTGGAAATGTATATAAAATCAATCACAATTCAACAAAAATAGTTTGAAGCGTATTTTCTCCTGGTAGACTGGGTTTTACTCAGCTGTAAAATTATTCTTTGAAAATGAGGTTTGTTCAAATCTATTCAAATATTTAGATAAAATGCATCAAAATGCATATAAATGAGGGAGATGTTTTCTAACATCGAGTAGTTTTTTCTGCCCTCACTGAAAGTGAAATGCTGCAGTAAAACAACAACATCCAGTCGGAAACAAATGTGATGCTTAAATTAAAACTGAAACGCAGCGTGATTTTGAACCAGTGACATTTGGGGCGGAGCTCCACAGTACAGTGCAACAGAAATAGAAACCGAGTGACCTATAAAACTTGTCTGATTAGAGCAAAAACTATATCGGCATGGAAGAGATTTATTACTTGTCACTTCACAGCATCATGCCTGGTTAAGTCAAGGTGCAAGAAAGCTCAAAAAGAGACTTGAGAAAAGAACGCGCACAACTCAAAGGCAACAGTTGTGAATCATAACTAGTAATAGTGATATGTGTTATTCAAGAGATCACCTGGTTGTGTGGTTGAGGATGTTGGATTGCTGACACCGATGCACAGATAAGCCAAACACTGTTATCATCCGTAGATTCTAGCTCAGCCCTCACTGATCTATTTCACTTTACCAGGCGTAAACACCCTGGAGGCAAAATGACCTGAAAAAAAGCAAACTCCTTTCATCTCTTCTCAGTTTTCTGCACAGGCTGCAGGGTGCATTAAGTCTAGGCCGTGCTTTTACGCACTGTTTTGCCACAGTTTCGGTGCCCCAAGTTTGAATCGTTACAATTGGGGCCTTAATGTGATATTTCAAATCTGTTTATCTGCACACTGGATATGGTGTTCACTATGGTAAAACATTAAAGTTTAAGTATCAAGTCATGTCACCTTTATTTATATAGCGCTTTATTCAAAGCAGATTGTTTCGTAAAAAATCGTCAATTATTACATAAGTTCATTTCATCTATAAAGCAGTTCTGCGAAAAATGATGCCATCGCCCAGCTCAGTTCAGTCCTCGTTGTTGGATATTAAACAACTAAACAAGCCAGAGGTCACAGTGGCAAAGAACCCAAACTCCATTAGGTGACAGAATAGAGAAAAAAAAAACCTTGGGAGAAACCAGACTCAAACTTACTGTATGGCAAACCATTTGTGCAACAGATGCGATGACGCATCAAATCATGCAGCTTGTTGAGATGACATCTGATGTTGATTTTTGAAGCAATCAGATTTACGATTTGTGCCTGACAGATGATAAAACTGGGACCAGAATTTCATAGAAACATGGCGGGACTCTTTTTGACTTGGGCCAGCAAGTAAAAACAGCGACCACCCAGAACATTCTAGCAACATGCTGACAACCAACAACAATGCAACACCCTAACAACCACAAAGCAATAACATGGGACACTTTATTTCCTACTTTTCTACTAACTATAAGTAACTATGCAACTACATACCATTTACCAGTCGTTAAGAGTGTTAGTAGAGTGTCTGCTTAATATCTGCTAACACTTTATTTTGATGCTCCCCCAAAAGACATGCGACTAACACATTTGCAAGTACGTCAACGTATTCTACTAAACCTAACCTAACAGTCTACTAATACTCTAAATGAGAGTTAGTTGTGCTTATAGTTTGTAGAATGTAAGTGGACTACACACACACACACACAATTATATTACTATAGATGTTTAACAGAGGCAGTTCAGTTCTGCAGGGACACCAAATGTGAGGAAGCAGGGTGGGATTGTTTGTTGAATGACTGTCACTATGATCAATGAAAGGAAAATAAAAGTGGTTGTAAGGGAATGGAGAGAGGGCAAAAAGGGTGGAAACGAGAATATGACAACAATAGAGAGCTCAAACGCCATACAGTGAGAAGGTGAGGGAGAAGGAAGTGAAAACGAGGAAACGACAACGATTAAGAGCTCAAACGCCATACAGTGAGAAGGTGAGGGAGAAGGAAGGGAGAAACAAATGGCCGTGTGAAAATACCCTCCTTCCTATGCTGGAATATGTCATGGAGGCAGCAGGCAGGCTTAGAGTCCCAACGCTTGAATCCAATCAGTCTGCGTGCTGAATCCCTTCCAGAGAGGGATGTGAGAGGCACAACCATCTGTCTCTGCTCTGATGTTTCTGCCGTCCACGCTGTAAGCCAGCAATTACAAGGCAAAGCGGCAAGCTGGCCTGGACCGACATAGCCACCCCCACCCCTCTTCTCTTATCCCTTTAACAGGCCTCTCAACCATTCAGAAGAACACACTTAGAGTTAAGAAATCCTGTCAAGAAAACTTCTGTATTTAACTCAACCTGTTTGAGGCATCTCTACTATTAAATGTGATGCACTATCTTTACAATGTTTGGGCTCAGAAATAATTTTTTATATTTTTAAAAGTGTCTTATGCTTATCAAGACTGCTTTAATTTGAACAAAAATACAGTAAAATAACTGTTTTCCATATGAAAATATATATATATATTTAAAAAAATCAGACTCCAGTCTTTAGTGTCACATGATCCTTCAGAAATCATTCTACTATGCTGATTTGCTGCTCAAGAAACATTTCTTATTATTATCATTGTTGATAACAGTTAATGTATGCTTAATATTTTCATGGAAATTATGATACATTTTATTTCAGGTTTATTTGATGAATAGAAAGTCACCTGTACTGTCACTTTTGCTGAATTAAATGCACCCTTGCTGATTAAAAGCAAGATTTGTTTTAAAAATCTTTTAAAAAATCTTAAAACTAAAGTAAACTCTTAATGATCCCAAACCTTTGAATGGCAGTGCAGAAGAATACCTTTGTCGTTTTAGGATGTAAACAGGTGGGTTTGTATTTCATGATTTTTTTCAAAGGCAAGCATCAAGCATCACTGCTTGTTTAAGGCATAAATCAAAGAAAAAGTTTATGCTTGAAAGAAAGAAAAAAATTCAAAGGGGTACAAAAATAATAGGCTTCTAGCTTAATGCAAGATGTGTTCTTTACAACAGTTGCCTTATTTTGCTTTTGTAAACGTATATTGTATAAGAATGTTCAGCCTGAAAAAACAAGACAAAATACTGATTAAGAAAATGCCAAACTTAGGAGTGGATTAAAGTAACATACTACAGTATGAAAGCAATCTGGCTCATGGAAGTGAACTGATACACGCATCTTTGCATGCTTCCAGTCACACATATTAAAAGGATAATGTATTTCTTATTTCTGTTTGTCTCCAAACAAAACACCTTCTGAGAGCAGCTCACATTCTCAACATTTCATGCAACGCATGCTGCAAATGTTGTTCTGGGCAAAGCTCTGGCTGCAAATCTAAAGGGAAAATACTTGAATAACAGTGAAAATGGCGTCTTCTCCTCCTGAGTCGTGACCTAGCTACAGTGGTAAACAGCTGTCGCTAGCTCACATTGGTCCTCACGTTGATGATGCAAAGTACCATGTTTGGACAAAAAAATACAATGTGAAAAAAGTCCTGTGGGGGTAAAGGGAGGAACAGAACTCTCTGGTTCAGACCAAAACAAGTGTGAAATACAGCAACTTGAGTAGCTGTGTTCCTTTCCTTTCTCCTCGTTCAGAGCACAGCCCCATCTCTTGGGATAGTTTTCATCTTTGAGATGGGCCATGTTTCTGAATAAACCCCAAGAAAACAAGGACAGAAATTTGCACTTTTTGTAATAAGGGCACTTCAGAGAGTAGAGGCTGAGTGTGTGAACACTTCTGCTAAAAAAGAAAGGAAAAGCATATGCATTATTTACTACCTGCCTGTGTTCCTCTTCTCTTCACTGCTCAGACAAAGCTCAAGGCCCACAGCAGAGAATTGAGTGTGTTGAGAAAGAGATGAGGCTTGAGCCCCTTTTTCATTCTAACGTCATCTTTAATGCAAGTCAGTCCACTTGGCCGCCATCTTGCATGCTATTTTAAATAAAGCTATTTGTAGAAACCCTTGTTATTAGCAACACCAGTGGCCGTTAAGTAAACTGCAGCCAGCTACTTTTTGCATGTCCTCGCACTCGTGTTCACGTAACGTATAAGAGGCCGAACGTGATTGGTTCAATGCCCAGATTTACTCACAGTGAAATTCTTTGCTGTTTTGCTTAGAAGTAAAATTAACTGGAAAACACCTTTGTAGCCATTTACTGTTAACGAACATCCCAACGTCATCCACACACTGTAAACCCGAATAAGTTGGCAAAACTCAAAACATTTGAGGTAATCAGTCAGAGAAATTCAGTTTAAGTAAGCAGGAAGTACGATTTTTATTTTGTACTGTACATGTTAAAGCTGCAGTCCGCAGCTTTTCCTCTTTGTCACCATCTCTTCGAAATCTGTAACTGCAGTTATTATTTTTAATATTATCAACTTTACGTGGGTTGTAAATCGGCATGAAACTGTGCGGATGAACACAGTGTTTTGAGGCGAGTGCTGATGTCAATCACCGCTTTTCGATCATTCACTTTTTGAAAGTTTGACCAACAACGGAAAATGTATTCTGAACAAGTAAGTAACATCCATTTTTGTTCTGATCAACTAAGGGGGAAAAAGCATTCGACATGACAAGCGATCGTTAGATTTAATCAACGCGATTTACAGCAACCGTGCAAATTATACTTTGTTCTCAAATTGTTCATGTTAACAACATCAGCATTGCGTGACGTACGTTACATTTAATGTGTTTTATGGTTACCTGTGTAGTTCAGAATTCATATTCTCCATAATAGCTAAACGAGAAAGGCACAACAAAGGAAACTCCATAACTGTGTGAATTAAAGAAAACGTACTGTTACACGATTGAACTATTGAAATGTCCAACGCGTTCTCATCCTAGGGTGTAATTTTTGACATTTCGTCTAAATCCAACGCACATGTCACCCTTTAGCGTCAATATAACACGCACTCTGTAATGGGTAGGTTTAGGTCTGGGGTAGGGTTAGGGTTAGACCGCTAGGAGGCGCCTTCTGACCCATATATATCTGCGTCTCATATTGACACTAAAGGGTGCCATGTGCGTTGAATGTAGACGAAATGTCACGAGCGTCAGTATATGACGCCTTGGGATGAGAACGGGCAGAAATGTCTTACTTGTTAAGCAGAAAAAAAGCCGTCTCTTCTTCCGTTTTGAACCCCTTCAAAACACGGAGTTCACGCACCTTTCAAAAGCCCCGCCGATGATTATCCTTGTGTTCGCGTGAGACGGTTTCTTTCTCTTTCTCTAGCCACCTTAAATCCGAAGTACGAAGTCTTTTGGGTTTTATAACTGGTGAATCTCCAGTTGACACTGATGATTGTTGTTTGGATCTTTCTGGATCCGCCATAAGTTTAATTATGTAAAGTGCTGCGAGAAAAGCCTATACATCTCTACATCTCCTCACGCGCAGTATAGCCGACTAGCCGAAACTCCTCCTTTATGTGTACGGATGTGACGTAATGACGCAAAGACATGCTCAAATTTCCAGCTGAAACCCACCAGTACCACTGGAATTAAAATCATTATTACAAGCTAACCGTTTTGAATCTAGCCATGGCAAGCAGATAGTTTTGAACACTGGCTGAAGATGTTTTTTTTTTAAATAATTATTTTGGATTATTTTTAACTTAAAAAAAGTTACGGACAGCAGCTTTAATTTGCTCTTATCTTGAAGTATTTGAGTAAGCTAACTCATACATTTAACTTAAATTATCATGTAATCTCAATTTAAACATTGTAACTAGTGGAAACATAACTAGCTATAACTAGCTATACCTACTATAATAACTACTATAACTAATTCAGTAAATGCTAACATGCTAATTGGTAACACAAAGCTTTGATTAGCATAGCAATTGCTCAATGAGTACGAGCCCATTTTACACATATCTGTTCTTAAGCTAAGCTCATGCTCGACTCGTCACCATGATGGACAAAGTCGTTGATGGTGTAAACGGGGAGTGAAAACCTTTTTACATGCAGTTTGCATGACCAACCGTGCCTTTAACAAAAAAGCTCCGTTCACACTGATAGCGAAACAGCAACTTGAAGTCATTCATGTTCAATGAGTGCGACAGGGGGTGTTGGCAAGTTGACAAAGTTCCAAGTGTAACTTTTTGCAAATAAGAGCGACTTGTCTCACATGATTTGTCTGCTGTGCAGACAAGATATTAATGTTACTGTAATCAACTTTACTGTTCTATATAATTTGTCTCTGCCCAGTGTAGATACATAATTAAAAAATCATTGTCATTCTGGAGTGACTTTGGTTCATGCACTGATAATCGTTTATCTTAATCACGATGTGATACATTATGCACTGCTGCAACTTAACTACACGCACTTTCCCTTGTAGAATGTTAAAGGGATATTTCAATTCAAGTAAAGCTTTATCGACAGCATCTGTGGCATAATGTTGATTAACACACACACACACACACACACACACACACACACACACACACACACAAACACACACACACACACACACACACACACACACACACAGCTTTGTTTTGCTATATTTGTGAGGACATTCCATAGGCGTGATGCTTTTTATACTGGACAAACTGTATATTCTATCCCCTTACACTGCCCCTATCCCTAAACCTACCCATCTCAGGAGACATTCTGCATTTTTACATTTTTGATAAAACATTGTTTTTTATGTTTTTTAAGCTATTTTAAATATGAGGACTCATGAAACGTCCTCATAAACCACGTGTAAGTTGTAATACCAGTGTAATATGCATGTCATTATACACATTTGTGTCCTAAATCACATAAACAAGAGCACACACACACACACACACACAAATTGTGCTCGCCCCTCATATTTATAAAAATGCAAAAAATCGAGACTGCAGTGAGAAACTTACAATGAAAGTGAATAGGGAGGATTTTTGAAAGATTTTAGAAATTGGTGCTTTGGATAAAAGCGTATTACTAAATGAATAAAATGGAAGTATTACAATTTAAAGTTTATGATTTTATAATAAGCACTTCAATTTTTGAGCTTTAAAGTAGTTCTTGTCATTCTTAAATTTTAAATTTTAAATTTTAACATTTATGATGTTACGCTGTCATGGCAAAAAAAAAAAAAAAAAAAAGGTGTAAAATTGGTTATAACTTACACAAAAAAGCAAGTGATTTTGTATTTCACACACTATTTTAACGTTTACGAATTGGCCCCATTCACTTCCATTGTAAGTGCCTCACTGTAACCCAGTAGTTTTGCTTTATATTTTATAGAAATAAAACAGGAGACAAGTAGAAATAATGTCTTGTGGTAATTGAGCTGAGTGTGCTGTAGACTTGAGTATTTGTGAGAACTTGTATTGGACCAGGACTATTCCTTTTACTTTTAACATCAAGAAAACAGATTCCTTGCCAAATTACACGGACACATTATTTCTACTGCCGATACATCTCATCATGCCAATTGCTTAGCAGTTCCTCCCATTAATTCCTCTACGAGTGGCCCATCTCCTCCTCAAAGTGCTGCTGATCTCTCTCCACTCTCCTTCACATCTGTCTCTTGAATCTCCAGCTGAACAATCTCAACTTGCTTCTGAATCTAGTGCCCTTTTCCCAAGCATATTTCCTCCTCCTCCTCTCTCTTTGTCTCTCTTTTTTGCTGATGAAGTGGTCGTCCTCTATCAGTCCTCTCAATGGATCACTCACCCTTTTCTCTTAAAGGTCATATCTGCAGCGTGGAAAGCTGATAAGCTGTGTGTTTGTCTCAGCTGTGACAGTGCAACAGAGGCGGAGGCAGATGTGCTCTCTGATAGGTGCATGCGGTGAGGGATGAGCACGATCGAGAGGGACTGCGTCACAGGGGTGGCCATCAGATAAGCGCCACGATACGCTGGCGAGACAGATCGGTTAGGGATATAAACACTTGGGGATGATACCGGCTTGCTTGACTATCTGCACTATGTCTGTGGCATTTCCGAAAAAAGCAGTCATCCGGAAATGTGGTACAAGGGTTAGCGCATGTGCTGCAGACTTATTTATTTTAAGGAAGAAGATTCAGAAGGGTGCATTAAATTGATCAAAAGTGACAGTATAGACATTCTTAATGTTACAAAAGATTTTTTATTTTTTTTTACTTTCTATTCATCGAAGAATCCTGAAAACTAAAAAAAATATGTATCATGGTTTCCACAAAAAAAATATTAAGCAGCACATTGTTTTCAACACTGTTAGTAACAGGGCTTGACAAACTTTTTTGCTCATCAGCCACTGTGGCTAGTGGTTTTAGTCAATCAGCATTTTCACAGGGCACAATTTTGACATCAATACCATGAGGAAACACTGACATATAGATATTTTTTATATTAATTTGGCAGCAGGTATATTAGGCTACTGTCACATTAAGACCTGACGCACGGATCTATTATACTGTTACACGTGTTTACATTCACTAAAAACATGACTGACTGTGTTCACATGAATACTCTCCATGGAATTTCGACATTATTTTGTGTGTATTTGTTTAAGCGCAATAAGAAGCGAAAAAGAACTCAATTTAGTATTGATCTTGATGTGCTGCACTTTGGGTGTGAGCACAGAATCTGTGTAAATGAGTAAAATTATGCGTAATCCCATGCCGAAATTCAAGCCCGTAACACAAACAATATTCATCCAGAGTTCAGTTCAGTTCAGTTCCCTTTTATTTATATAGCACGTTTAAAAACAACCATAATTGACCAAAGTGCTTATCATGGTTCAAGATCAAAGAGATAATATACACAAACAATACAAAATCACCAACAGTAGAAAAAAATAAAAATAAATGAAAATGGAGCAAATGAAACAAGTGAGTGAACGGAGGCGGGTTTGTGTGTCACTCTCTGTCGGAGAGAAGAGAGAGACAGCCTAGCTGGTATTGTGTAATCAGAATATTGTTCTAATCAGCATTTTAGAATGATTTCTGAAGGATGACAAGAAATATGACATACATCCTGCTGCATGTTTTGGCGTCTTAAAGAGATCACCAAAAATGTACAGAAAAAAAAAAAAAAAAAAAAAGTGAAAATCTTTAAAGGGCCCCTATTATGGATTTTTGAAAATGACCTTTCATGTAATTTAGCTCTAAGTAAATGAAAACATCCTGCAAAGTTTTAAATCTGAAAGTGCACCGTATATAAAGTCATTGTCTTTCAAAAGTAAGAGTCGACTGAGTCAATGAAATGAATTGTATTTCAAACGAGTCATAAGCCCAAGGACGATATGTGAAGAATCTGTGGTTAAAATTAATCTTTACCATGATACTACAGCAGTATAATCCTAAACTTTTCCTGTTACCTTTATTTTACTGACGACTGCTTCTCAAATATCGGAGTCAGCTAATCAGCTGTGGGACACTATTACATAAAACTGATTGTCTGTCGTTCTCACTACTTTGAGGAAAGATTAAGCATGGAGGAAGATTTGTTTTACCAATGTTTATGTTACATCAGTCATTCACTCTAGAGCTTGGCTATTGTACGTTATACATTGCATAGCCTACATGCACTGTTATTGATACAGTTTCCACGTGTTCACCGCAATATATTAGAAACATACTCTGTAAATAAATTAGTACAAGTAAAATTATCGGTTGATGGACATGCACTTGTTAATAGAAACATCTCATAATGTACCTCAAACTGAGTAGTGAATCACTGAAACGTCCTGCTCGAGTCGTCCTTGCAATGGAGGTTCGGGTTGAATGAATGGTTCTTCTTCTTAGTGTTTCATCATTGGACTCGTGCTAGGATTGATTTACGGTTTAGTTTACGGTGAAGGAAGCCTCAGGACACGCAGAGCTGTCGGTGTTATGGCAATGGGAATTACGCGATAAACCAATCACAACAGACTGAGCTGTCTGGCCAATCAGAGCAGAGTAGCTCACGGAAAGGAGGGATTTAGATAGATTGATTCATTTGGCGAGTCGTTTGAGAATCATTGAAAATCTGGTGATGTGCAAATGTATATTATGAGAAAATTAAACAGTTTTTTTATGTTTGATGCATGTAAACCTGTTGTAAGAGACTCCAAAACAACAATAGGAAACTTTAAAATATAATAGGGGCCCTTTAATAGGAAATACTAAATATTTTAGAGTTGTACTGTATATCATCCTGAAGAGGATTGTTTGTGCACATTATTCCAATTATTACACCACTATATGCCAAGAAAATAAATAAATAACATGGACAAGAACTATTGATTTGAGCTAAAATTATCTTATAATGTGAGAATAACAAGACCAGGAATTGCTATGAGAGTCAAATTCCTTGTAGGTTTAAATTGACTTATGAAACAAATGTTTGTGTGACACTTTATTTTGATGGTCCACTTTAGACATTCTAGTAACTTAGCAACTACATGTCAACTAATTCTCATTAGAGTATTAGTAGAGTGTCTGCTTAATATCTGCTAACACTATTTTGACACTTTATTTTGATGCCCCAACAGACATTCTACTGACACAAATTAACTTTCCAACTACTGTACGTCAACTTATTCTACTTACCCGAACCCTAACCTAACAGTCAACTAATACCCTAATGACTGGTAGTTGACATGTAGACAATGTCTAAAGTGGACTATCGAAATAAGGTAACCGGATTTCGATTCTGATCCCACTTTATCTGTCCAATAAAGAAAAAGAAAAAAAGGTGAGCAATGCCAAGGGGGATCAACAGTCTGGCTGTCCAGTCATGATTTCAGCTCAGCTTACACTGTTTGGCTACACTAGCATGAACTTCAGCTCCCTGCGGCTCAGCGTGTACAATCATTCTGCCCTCAGCTGTACTCACAAGTTAAATGTGTTTTTATATCCAAAAACAGCTCGTTGTCAGACAGCAGCAGCAATTTCAGTTCATCTGAGAGCAGTGAAAACTAAGCTGAGCATGTCAATGTCTTATTAATATTCATTGCTAATTGAGTATTTAGTCAACAAAGCAAGAAAACTATCTTGCTAGCATCCCCATTGCATTTTCACTTCTAAATTTTGAATCATTTGCAGAGCAAAGTATTTGCTAGCTAAACAATATTATAGAAGGTAAACCTGCCCTATAAAAATGTACCACGGTAACTTTCTGCCGAAAACAAAATAAATTACATAAGTTATTGTTACTACTAAGCCAAAACTCATTTAATACGAGAGAGGGAGTCTCACAAAAACATGCTTGGGGACACATTTTACAGCCAAAAATCTGAATAAAATAAGAAATTGTGACATTGTGACATTTTTTGACACATTTTCAGACAGACAGACAAACAGGGGTGCGTTTACCAAAAGCATCGTTAGCCATGTTCGCAAGTTCCGTCGTTATCATCCTAGTTCAACGAGTCTGTGTTTCCCGAAACCATCGTTCAGTTGGAACGACAGCTCTCGACTGTCAATAGTTTCTAGATTACATGACATGTGGACTAAATAAATCCATATCTTGAGCAAAATAAGCAAGCTGACATCCAGTACAACCTATATTTTTTATTTAGAAATGCATACAAATGTCATTTACGTCTTTTAGTTTGTCGAGAGATTTAAAGCACCGTTTTTGATGTCCGCGCATATGCGAACATGCTCTACTATGCAAGAATGAGCCTATGATTGAATCTGGAAATAAAACAAAATAACTGAGAAAAATGAGAAATAGTCCTCAGATGCCATGTCTGTAATTTATGTCAGAACATCTAGCGTTAATTCGTTTCATTAAAAGAAGTTATTACTCCAGCACGTGCGTGACGTCATAAACCAAAGTGGTTAACGACCAATTTGCGACAGTATGTTTTCGGGAAACAGTCGTGACTAGCAAGTTGATTTCTGCAACGATGCATCGTACTATAGTAGTTACATAGGTTATTATCACTGTACTTATCCAAATACAACAAGCAACTGTTTACTCACATATTATCACTAAGACTGAGGGCATGAGGACAGGACATACTTTCACTCTGTCAGGAATAGTTTGTTCCTTTTCTCGCCTTGTCAACCTTCCATGTGTTTCTGCAGGACCTGTTTTCGTAATGACGCACATGACTGAGGGTTTCTGCACTAATGTCTCACTAATGAGGAGCTCAGCCCATGAGGACAACAATCTGCCATGTTTTATCCAGCGTCTCCAAGTAGTTTCTTCTCCTGGGAAAGGTGTGTGTTCTAAGGTGCAGTGGAACTTCTTTTCACTGGCTAATTCTAATAAGCCTGCCGCATCATGGAATTAAACAGACATGCAAATCAGCACTAAAAAGGCAGACACGGTCCGCTTTTTGCAGCTCGCATTAGCATGCGCTGCTCCACTGAGTGCTGTTAGGTGTAGTGTAGCTTCTAATAGCAATGAGCATCAGTGGAAAGTGCAGGCTAGGTTTGATTTATGCTAACTAATATGGACGCTTGTTCGACCCAGAATTTGATAGTGGAAAGCCTATTTGCTGCACAGTGCTGACTTGTATAACAGATATGTACAGTATTACAGCGTGATGACAAAGAAAAATCTGAGTGGTGCTTTTAAAGAATCCACAGAGCAATATTCTGATATGAAGCTGTGTTACTTTAGTGTCAATGAGATATTGTTATTGTTTTTATTAATGTTTTGAATTAGTTTTTATTTTTATATATTCTTTTTTTTCATTTTCACTTTAGTTCAAGTTTTAGTAATTGCGTTGTGTTATTTTAGCACATCAAATTAAACTAAATGAAAATGAGAAATAAAAAAAATAAAAAAAATAGTAATGCTTTTTTATGGCTTTTGTTTTAGTTAACTATAATAACCCTAAAATGACCCTGAAATGAAGGACCTATAATGTAACACCATGCAGCTACCAAGAGTTAAGCTACAGTAGATTTACTAGCAGACAGAGTGAAAAATTACCTTTGTTAAAGATCTCTGGTCTTTTGCTGAACCTAGATCTGATAACCTTTTTTTTTTTTAGAGTGAATCGAACAAGCCTGTGGTTGAACATACGGTTAGCAAACATTCTCGACCGTGTCTTTAATCGCACCACGCAAGAGCACACACATTTTTGTTTGCTTAGGTTCATTTTCCCCCCTGTATAGGCCTACTATTGATTTCTTCAGCCACCCTGTATGTTTTCTCTCTTACACTGTTGATATTGAATATCAGTGTATCGTACTCCTAAAGGGACAGGTCACCTATACACTGAAAACAATAAATAAATAAGATTTAGGCATATTTTTAAGTAAATTTCACATATGGAATTAAGTAAAATCTACTTAAATTAAGTTAATTAAAATTAACAAAGAAAATAAGTACCTTTAACTTAGCTAGTAAAAGTTTGAGTACTTTTAAATTTACATTGTTAGGTTTCAAGTACATTTTACTCAAACAATATAATAATGACTTAAGCCATGCTTGCAAAGTGTATGCTTAGAACATCTAAGTAAATAATACAGTAGATATAGCGTAGACAACATAACATAATAGAAGTGATGTTGTGGTACCCGCCCGAACACAGAGACCTCAATACTTGTTACAGAATACACAATAACGGTAAAATTCGTTACTAACTAAAGTTACTAACCCTAACAACAAAATCAATGATAGTGTAAATACAGCTGGAAAACAGTGAAAAATGCAACCTTATTAATTATTCATGCCCCAGTGCATGATGGGAACACCAGTATCAGAAATTTGAGTACGGTATACTTAATTTTATAATGTTAATATTTGCGCTTTAATTTAAATCTTGTATTGAGTACTAATATAGAATTTACTTTATTTTAAAATTCTTGCCTGAATTAACTTATTCAGGCAGAAAGGACATTTGTTTTTGTTTTCTGTAGTATCTACTTCACTACAGAATAATTTTTATCAGAAAATTCTGTAATCGTTTACTCATCCTTGTGACGTCCCAAACCTTCTTTCATCCGTGAAACACAAAATGTGAACTTGAGAAGAAGAATATTCTGTTGTCTCTTTTCAATATAATGAAAGTGAAGGAGACGGTCAAGCTCCAACATGACAAAAAGCGCTGTGAAAACTAGGGGTGTAACGGTTCACAAAATTCACGGTTCGGTTCGATACAATACACTTGTGTCACGGTTCGGTTTGGTTCGGTACGTTTTCGATACAGCAAAAAGAAAGAAATGCCAGAGAAATTTTCTGGATTTTTTAAAAATTATTATATTTTTATTAAAACATCATAAAGTTTTTTTTATTATTTTTTTTTTACTTTGAGCAATGATGGCGCTATACTTGACTTTTAGGAGCATATAAAACAAAACAGCTCCTTGGACAAAATGAAATGTAATATTGTAGTAGTTATAAACAAAGGTTTATTTTAGTTGTATTTTAGTTTAATTGTATTCATAATGTCAAAATAAAACTGACGTAATGTTACTTGAAAGCATTATAACCTACTATTCCTGCCAAACCTCCATGGTTACAGTTAGTGTTACTACAGTAAATCCATGGTGATGTTGCTGATCTGTGGACACTGAATAGTTCATTCATGGCACAATGTTTCTCATGGTTTCCATGTCATCGCTGTTTGATCCGTTAATAACGGAGAAATGTGAATGTTTCTCATTAGATCTCACAGCGATGTTATTACTTCAGTGGCGAATTCAAATGCTTTCTTAAATGGATCTCTCAGCGCTGTGTAGTAACAGTGTCGCTTGATCGAGATCGGCGCGCGCTGCATTGGTCCAAACTGATAAACGGTCCGTCGACCACACAATAACGAGTAGCTCAGTTTCGTTCCGCTTACATCACATTTGCCATTTGATGTTGGGCAATGTTGTGGTTACGCCAGCATCTCGAGCGCGCTTGACACACGCAACATGCCTACATTTGAAATAGTGAAATTTTGGTCGGCAGGAAAAATGGTCCAACGGTTTGAAAATGCGTACCGAAAACCGAACCGAAAGGTTCAATACGAATACGTGTATCGTTACACCCCTAGTGAAAACGCCATTACCACTCTACATGTATTTAGTTTCTTCCTGTCATTTAGACCAGCTGGAGTGAAGGAAACCAAACCACAAATAAAGACAAGGACAACCAAAGTTTAGTTTAAATATTCCATACTGTTATTCATAGGTAAATTAATTCAGAGATTAATGGAAAGGTTAGGTAATCGTTTTGTTATTTTGCATTGGGAGCAGTTCCCCGGATCTTTTGAGCCATTAAAATGTAGTCAAGCTTTCCCGGTGCCTCTTATATGGGCGACTCCTGTGACTCTGTTTAATGAACCTGTGTTCAATCCTGTGGAACACTCGGGGTGATTTAATTAGGTGTATTTGCTTTAAAGTTTGCATTTCTCTGCAATTAAATGTGCAATCATACCCAGCCAGGCCAGACTAACCATCTTAGCCAAAATATCACAGTCACAGCACGTTTAATTATCCTGTAAGCAATTTACAGAACTAAACAACCTACTCTGTGGGGTGAAAACGGATATATTTGAGTAAAGGCTGCAATTATTTGATAAAAAAAACAGAAACATTTCTTATTATCAATAGCTATGTTTCCATCAACCTACTGTTATTTTATGCGACGTGCATACATTCTAAATTGAGGTTAATATTTTGTTTAATCTGACATGCGCATAACTACGATGAAAACACGTTTACTGAATAAATCCCTCGATTCGCAACAAAACACTGACACATCGCACAGCATGTCAAATGTTGGTTTGGTCATTCTAAAATGCCAGAGCCAAATTCTGCCATCCCTCACAGAAGCATCTCACATGATTGCGTTACCAAACACCAGCATCCGAACGCAAGATAGTATGACAGTGTTTACTGCATTTTGCCTGCGCGCTCTGGAGATTTAAGTCATTTATGATGTAGGATAAAAGGAATTTTCCCAGGAAGTGACAATTTTGTTCTCTTGAACACACGGGATGGAACCGCTACTTTATTTGCTAATGTTCTATGCAATATTCCAATTTTGCACATAAGTTAAATTCGCCACTTTGGGCCCTATCATACACCCGGCGCAATGCGGCGCCAGACAACATGCAAGTGTTTTTTTGCTAGTTTCAGCCTGACGCAGTTATCTTTATCACATCCTGTGCCACATTGTTCAAATAGCAAATGCATTTGCGCCCATTTGTGCGTCCACGGGCTGCTGGTCTGAAAACGAGGTGTGTTCGGGCGCATTGTTGACGCGTTGCTATTTCTAGGCAACTGAAATAGACTGTGCCATTGACCAACAAAAACCTGGTCTATAGTCGATGGTAATAATTTTTTTTTTGTTACTTAAAGGGCTCATTAGTAATGTGCGCCTATAGGCGGGTCCACAACACACATACACTATGCTTATTACACACAAAATACACCCATTACTCATTAAGAGAACAGGGACAACCCTTTTAGACCATACCCCGGGGGTGCCAACCATTTTTCCCGTCATTAAACTAGCAAAAGTGGATTCAGGCACGCTCTAAGTGCACTTGATTTAGACCTTGAGCTTAGATTGTTAAAATAGGGCCCTTTGTGTGCAAATATAGCTTTTGACTCGACCAATTAGTTTCGGACAGAATCTTTTAGTCTGACCTACAGCAAAAGTGCTTGGGAAACCTGTATGAAAAAAATAATTATTTTTGCAATTCCGACACCAGTGGCATAGAAATGACACACTTAACCTTTAAACAGAGAGTGCAGTAGACAAAGTCTGTCGAGGATTTGATCAGAGTCCTGAGCTGACATTGCACATCCATGAATGCAAATGAAATCAGGCAGTGCAAACGCAAACGCAGACCTCTCAGTCAGGCTTCAAGCGTCATGCATCTATAATGCAGCAGGAGGGAAATCCAAGTGACTTCTCCTGGAGTGCTACAGTTACGCACACAAAGCCAACTGCTGAGAAAGACTACTACTGAGAATACGAGGAAGACCTAAAGAAGCAGAACGCAGAAAGAGGTTATGAATGTGAATCTATTGCAGGTAGAGCCACAAATTAAACAAAGCGAGAGGCAGAGGGCAGGACAAGACGGGATGTGAGAGATGTTCTGTAAGTGGCTTTTCCATTTCTTTCTGCTGCCATTCTAATTGTGTGCATGAAGCTCAAGTTTGCCCCCTAGTGTTCACGGTATTCCCCAGAGGACTTCAGTTCAAATATAAATGACCCCCCTCCCCCGCGCTGCAATCTCCTGCAGATAACTTTCCCTCCGCTCAACATGCCTGATCATATGATTTTGTGCCTATGAATTATGTAATACCTTTGAGTTGGTGAGTTAGTGGTTTAATATGCAGTCACTCTATCCATTTACAGAATCTAAGCCACTTAATGCAAAACGTTGCTCGAGGAAAACTCACTTTTATATGTCTCACGACACATGGACGAGAGTTATGCAAATAATGACAAACTCAAACCTGTTCAGCTTATATCTGATTTATACAATGTTTGATTTAATATCTCTTCCTGCTTTTAACATTTATAACACCTTAACCACAGTGGGCCTGGTAATACTACAACAAAGAAGTTAAAGGGTTAGGCATTATGAACTAACAATGAACATTTTTCTACAGAATTTATTAAAAATACTAATCTTTAAAAAAAATGTTGACTGTTAATTCATGTTTGTTCATAATACACAACTTAATACACACACTTATGTAACACATGTATTAGTACATGTAGAAACGCTGTAAAGGTATTGCTCGTTGTTAATTCATGTTATAGGCATTGCAATTACTATTTTTCACATTTAGAATCTTATTGCAAAGCATTAGCAAAAAACATATATATTATGGCACAAATCTAATCCAAACTTGTTGCACACATACACATACACGTTAAAGGTGCAGTGTGGGTCATTTTTCACTGAGTTGTAGCAGTACCACTGTGTTGAGCAGCAGGAGCTGGAATGGTTAGAAACTCCCATGGATCTGCAGCAAGATGGACTAGATCTCATTAGCAGACCCACATGGAATCTACGACCACAGAACTCTGAAGATTCCCATCCATTATATATAAAAATATAATATTAACATTGTCTATCTGTCTATCTATCTATTGCATTTCTATATGCCGACAGAAGACAACCAAGCACATCCCTGTGCAGACGTAACATTCACATATTCAAGGTGTGTTCTGTTCATATCTTGATGCAATTAGATGCAGTGTGAAAATCACACCCATCACAGTTCTGACACATTCTGCAGTGTGAGCTAAAGCTTATGGATTTTGTCTGCACTACCTCTGTTTTTCTATTGGCAAGATGGTGTCAAGGGAAGCAAAATGGCCTGCAGGGGATGACGGACCCATTTTTGACTCGCCCATTCCTGCTTATTAGTGACTTCTTCAGCCTGTTGCAAACACTAAAGTTTCTTTTCATAGATGTTCTCAATGCTTGTGACAGCCAGTCTAACTAGGGGTATTCTATGCCCTCAGTCCATTTACTGACCGTCTGATGTATTTTGCACACAAAAATGGCAAGAACTGAAAAAAAACAGAAAAAAACGTCTAAAAATCGATAGTTCCTATCTGACTGGTTGGTAGTACACAATTTCTGGGAGTGTGGGTGAACCAATCCACTTAAAAATGAAGTAATTCTTACAAGTTACTGAGTTTGAGGAAGAACTATTCACTGGATTTTGCAAAATTGACCAGGTTAGTGTTTGAAAAGAGTTTGGTTTGAGGCACATAGGCTTCTATTAGACTGCCAGAATTTTTTTTTTTTTTTTCATATCTAGATTTTATCCATGGGTTTTTGAAAGTCTGCACAGCTAAACAACAACAACAACAACAACAAAAACACATGAAATCAGATTTCATCAAATGTGATTCAAACCACAGTTGGAGATTCAAAATCCTATTTTTAAAGATAGAGTCTGGACGCTCTGGCTGCTCAAATTGGATTTCAAACTGTCTTTTGCATCATTCTTAACGTGACACACGCCGATAACGTCAAAACTGGTGACAGGAATGCAAGAAGTATTCATATAGTGTTCAAATGGTATGTCAAAAAATTCCGGCTTATTTCTTTGTCACAGAGGAGTTCTGCACTGCGATTTGACAGGGCACTTATTTGGAGAGTAAGATGATGCACTTTCATTTTTCCTGCATCTGTTTTGAAAGCCTCGTCACATAAGTGGGTACACCTTTGTCTGCAACACATGCAGATAGGTTGGTTATGTCTGAACACACACATCCTATTTGAACACTTGCAATTAAAAGTGTGGAGAGTCTGCCTGAAAAGATCAGATTTGAGAAAAAAACCTGATCTGAACATAGCCTTAGTAGCAAGTAACAATGCACTACCGTTCAAAAAATTGGGATTGGTAAGAATTTGTAATGTTTTTGGTTGTATCCTATGCTCACACAGACTAAATTTATTTGACACAGTAAAAATATTACAGTAATATTGTAAAATTATTGGTTTTCCATAATAAAATATTTGAACATTCAATTTATTCCTGTGACGCAACGCTGAATTTTCAGCATCATTACTCCAGTCTTCAGTGTCACATGATCCTTCGAAATCATTCTAATACGCTGATTTATTGCTCAAGAAACATTTCTTATTATTATCAGTATTGAAAACAGTTGTGCCGATTACTATTTCTGTGGAAACAGTGATACATTGTTGGGGATTTTTTGATGAATAGAAAGTGAAATAGAACTGGTTTCTACCAATGTAAAAGGCATTACCGCTTTGGTTCAAATTGATGCATCCTTGCTGAATAAAAGTATGAATGTCTTTAAAAAAAATGTAAAAAAAGAATGGTTGAATGGTAGTGTATATATTATCTTCAGACAGACAAAGATTGTGATCAACATTTCCACAAATTATTTAAGGTTTCTGTATATATTCGATTGCGAACTGAATTGCAGTTTAATCATTTGAATGAGATCATGACCAATTACTTTTTTTTTCTCAGAAAAAAAAGGTACAATATCTGTCACTGGGATGGTATCCTTCCAAAAGGTTCTAATATGTACCATTTAGGTACTAATATGTACACTATTGATACCAACATGTGCCTTTGATATACTACTATGCACACTTTAGTTACAAAGATGTCCCATTTGAAAGGGTACCACCCCAATGACAGCTTTTGTACCTTTTTTCTGATAGTGTAGCATCAACGTCTAACTAGATGTCTTGTAAAATATATATATATATATATATATATATATATATATATATATATATATATATATATATATAATTGGTTGCTTTAAATGTCAGTCAGGTCTTTTCCTGTCTAAGTGATAAGCGATGTTGTTAGTCAAAATTGTGGCTATGTGAGACTAAACTAGCAGTTACTCGTCAAAAGAGTGATCCAGCAATCCTGAAAGCTGCTGCGCCGTTCCTGCTACGCTAATTATAATGATGAATCCGTATCTATCACAGAGGCTTAACTGAGTCATGCCCTGAGTTACGGTTAAAAAACAAAAGCTTCAAAGCCCACTACTCACTGTTTCGCTTTAGGACCAGTCTCCGAGCTGTAGCCATCTAACTAATGAATGGTGTCGTTTTTACCAAGGAGGGCCACGGCAAGCACATCCACTGACTTCCCTCGCCCATTCATCATTATACCCTGCCACTGGCTTTGATCTAGAGGTAATAAACACCTTCTTTATGGTTTATTCATTGTAGCGAGGCCTCAAGTCCAGGGCAATTTGTGGGTCAGTGGTTGGGTCAGTCAGAAATAGGTGTGCGAAATATAGAGAAAGTGTCCGGTGTTGCATGTCAGTTGTTTTGTCTGGGCTTAAAGACCCGTAACAACCTAAATCTCACATGTCAATAGGCAAACATGTAAAACCGGACTTGTCTACATAAAAAAGCCTTTTCTTGACCTTACAAATTGGTGTCAAGAGATGCTTAACACAATCAATATTCTGGTCAACAAAATACGATGCGATCAATTTCTCAGAAGAATCGGGCCACAAGCGACACAATGGCTTCTTCATTTCAAACATATGCACACATACATTTAGCATTAAATCTGCATAACTAATAAGAAGTTTCACGAGCTAATATGAAGCAAAAACTCCACTTTTAGCTTGCTGGACTGAATTTTACCAGGGAATTTCGCTGTGGCTGACCCTTCAGGCTGTCAGAAGTCTTCGTAATGAGAAGTTGAATGCAGCTAGCTATTAATTTCCTTTGTGGATTCTTGTACCCTAATATAATAAAGGAATCAAAAGGTAATGCCTCAAATGCAAAGAAATTGAGTTCTATTATAAATTTCTGAAGAGATATATTGGGGGATGAGCACTTGTTTTCAATAATGTGGTACTGAGCCACTGCGCTTCAGTGGAGTCGTATATCACCTAGAAAATGTTCTCAGTCAATAATTCATAATTTTTTTGTGAATCAGTCTTGAAAAGCTCAATCTGTTCTATGAATATGAACGTCCCTGGAAAATTTCTGTCCGTAATTGTGCTTTGAACGGTGGGATGCTGTTGCTTTTTCGCTGACAGCTTCATCTGTTACACTGTTGTTTTTTCCTAAGTGGAGAAACAGATCTACCGTCCCTATAGAAAGACACTCTACCCCACAAACAGCAGGAAAAACTCGGAACACATTTCCAAACTTATATGAAGAATTAAAAACAAATATCACATAGTCACATTGTCAACCACTCAGAGTCTGTCAGAGAATGCCTAAACCATTGTAAAAAAAAAAATATTTACAAACTTTTAAAGTAATTTGATAATTTGACAATAAACATCTAAATCTTTTTGAGGAAATAAACTCTTCAAATCTGCCTATTCAGTTTGTGTTGTGTTATGTAGACTCCATAATATAATTTTTCGGCCTAACGCTTTCAGCTCTTTGATTGGTGGTCCTGCTGTGAAATTACAGAGGGCCAAGCCATAGCAAGTCAACGAGAGACTGGAAAATTAATCAATCATATTGTCCCTCTAAATGGCTGGGGTTTGTTTAACTAAGTTTATGACATGTTCCACCGCTGTGTGGAACACCATGGAGAGAAAAAAATGCAAAATAAATAGCTAGAAATGGCGCTATGCAGTCGATTTCGATATGGGAACCACATGCAACATTAACTTTTAAAGAAAAGCTGGAGTTAATCCGCAAGGGAGACCTACACCAGAGCTTTATTTTGTGCAGAAAGCCAAAGCTTTTTAAAGGTGGGGTGTGTGATTCTCTTTTTTGTCCATTTTTTCAAAATCACTTGAAATCCTATTCATAACCCACTTACAGCCACTGAGTTAGAAGCACTGA